>QLTV01000850.1:1741267-1828834 GCA_003457575.1 Thermophis baileyi
GAAAAGTTGAGAATCACTGCTATATGTCAATATATGAGAGAGTTGTTTATATCTGAAATGTTAATGTACATTTATTGTTCTTCCACTAATGATGCACATGAAAATCTTAATTTGTTTTCATTTTTATACAATAATAGCCTTTTTAGGAGCCTGTTTTTTTTTTTAAAAATAAGAGGTCCATAGTAGTTAGTAAAAATAACCTCAATAAAACTGAGAAGAAACCATACATTGAAAAATGCTTATGAAGCATCAAAAAATAATAGTGTTATGGGTGAATTGGAAAATATAAATGGATAGTTCTTTTATTAATTTTACTGCAGTTTTTAACATTTTTTCAAGTTACTTGTTATATAGGCTTGTAACTGATGCTGCCATTGGTAATATAATGTAACATAGTGATATGATAATAAGTATCGCATTTATAACATATTGCTGCTTAGTCAGGAGATTTGACAAAAATACATTCCAAAATCGCAAGTGTTGTGCATCTCTTATTTCAGTATTAATAGCTATTTTTCCTACTATAATAAACTCAGCAAAGATGCAAAGCAGTTCAAATGACCTTTAGGAAATGTAGTTCAAAATAATAGATTGAATTTATAGGACACAGCCTTGGTTTTAGTCAGATCATTCTTACAGCAACTTTCCACAGTATCAGACAGGAGTGTTCCCATGCCTACCAAGAAGAGATGGAATAATTGTATCTGGGATCTTTGTTTATAGACAGTTAAAACACACAATTTATCACTGAACAAAGTTTGTAATTAGACTTTAAGCTACAAATTGTCAAATGTTTTTGTACAAAAGTTTGATTCGAATTACTATATTTGCTTATTAGAACTAGATGTTTATGTTCATGGTATTCTTGAAATTCTTTTGAATTTAAACCATAGGTTGCTAATTGTTTTAATACTATACACCAAAAGTCCTTTACATTTTCAGTGTATAAACATGTTATTTAATTTATTTCACTCTTCGTTAAAACTCTCCTTAACCATTTTGAGCCATATTTGATACACAACTTTTTGTTCAATTTTTCAACTCTAATGTTGAAGTAAACAGAATATTGATAGTCTGAATTTTGTAAATGGATATACTATAGTATATACTGTAGTATGTTGGCTAACTGCTATAAATTTGGAGTTGCTATCCAAATTTACACACTAAGCTGCTGGTAAAGTTCCTGGAAAATACATTATAAAAAGCAATAGTACTGAATTCCTTTCTAACAACATGAAATTCATACTTATGCTAAATGGATTTGCCAATGCAAGAATGCATATAATTTTGACTACTTCCATCTAATCTTTGTAGCCAGAAGAGTGATCTTCCACAGTAGGGGCATAGCATTTTGTGAGCCAATGAAAAGAAAGCATCTCATAAATAATCTGTATTTCTCTTTTAACAAAGGAGAGACAGAATATCATGACACATGGAATAGATTTTATCAATGGCTGGAAACACGAGGTGGGAGTCGGAACACGAAAAAATTAGGTTAAGTAGACCTGAAATGAGATATTATATATGTATTAGAACGAATACGTTGGTCAAAAATAATTGTATAAGACTAGCACTAGTATATATGTTATTTGTCTTTCACTTTGGTTTCTATGGTGGATGAAACACCAGGATGGTCACACTGTGTTCGATATACTTATATGTAAATAATAAAAATATATTTTTTAAAAATAAATAAATAAATAATCTGTATTTCCATCGTCTTAGAAAATGTAATTTAACATTGATCAGTACTTAAGACTTGTGAGGCCAAAGTCTTTATGATGACAGTCTGGCTAATTGGGTCCCAAAAGAAAATCTACTGGGTGTGGCAGAGACTGCAAAGTGAGAATCCCATGTGATTGATGTAATTTGAGAAATATGAGGCATTCAGAATTTCTTACCATTTATATTACTAAATTATTTTGCAGCAAATACCAACCCAGCTTTTCATTACACTTCTCAGAGTAAAGTATTTTTGAATGTAAATGTGTATATTTATAGATTATGCTCTGTGTATGTTAATGTATGTATGATAATAAGTAACTATGGAATGCATCTAGGTTGTTTCAGGTTTGTGATGTTCTGTGCAGTTATGCAATACAATTATGAATGCTATTCTTGGAGCATTCTTAGAGTTGGTCCTGCAATCCTGAGAGGAGACCCTTTGTTTAGCAGTTGGAAATCCCAGAGAAAGATGCCCAATGATTCTAAGTCTGTGCACAGTGCATCCAGATGCCATAGTCTTCTAAGAGACAAATGGAAATTTCTATCTTGTAAACCACTTGGAACATATATTCCTTTTATCGTGCCCATTGGAAAGTTACTCTCTTCTGTATCACACTAGATGGAAAGTTTAAATATACTCCAGAAAAAAATTCAGAAGTGTCTTTTGTCCTGCTTTGCAGCATTTCAAAGCCTGTAAATATCATTTACTTAAAATAATCTTATTTATTTCTAAAGTTTCTTATTTATTTATTTATGTGTTTGCTGACTGGAATAATGTTGGCTTCACATGCAACATTTCCCGAAACATCTAAATTAAGGATTATAACAAGTACTAGCTGATGACCCGGCGTTGCCCGGGTATTTATTTATCCCAATCTTGTATTAGACAGGAAAAGGAATTAATTATATCCAGGGGTGAAATGCTCCCGGTTCGGGCGTGCCTGCTGGTCGTCGGAGAGCCAGTAGCAACGGCAGCGCTAGGCTTCGCCCACCCGCCCCGACGCCGCCATTTGGGTTCTTTTACCCTCTGCGCCTGCGCAAAGCATTCTGCACATGTGCAGAGGGTAAAAAAACCCAAATGGCGGCGTCGGGGTGGGTGGGCGAAGCCTAGCACTGCCGTCACTACTGGCTCTCTGACGACCGGCAGGCATGCCCGAACCGGGAGCATTTCACCCCTGATTATATCTATAGTGTCAAATCAAAGCAATTTTATTTACAGGGTTTTAAAAGTATAAGGACCTTGTTCAAATCCCAGCTATGGAACCTGTGGACAGCTGGGGGATTTAGAAGCGCCAGCCCCCTGCCTCTGCCACCACCCGTTTTACCATTTCCTCAAACTGGGCCTGGAACATAAATCCCTGAGCTGGCCCATGCTGCGCCTCCTACTCCTGCTGAAATAGGCTGAGTCTCCTCTCTGGCCTCCATACCTGTTTCGCCTTGGTTGGGGTGGTCCCGTCCTTCGCGCGATAAGTTGGATGATCCTGGGAACACGGGCCGAAGCTGTGACATGGGCTCGGACGATTCACTTAGGCCATGGCACACTCAGTGAAAGGCCTCTGTACTGGCCTAATCAGGCTCCCTTGGCTTCGTAGGCCTACTGTGTGAGGGAGGCCTAGGCCTGAGTTGGGGCAAAGGACGATCCTGGGAACACAGGCCGAAGCTGTTTCCTGTGAGATTGGGCCGCCGCGGTGAGGTGGGGGTGGGCGATCCGCTTAGGCTGTGGCACGCTTCCTAAAGCCCTTTGTACTGGCCTAATCAGGCTCCCTTCACTTCATAGGCCTACTGTGTGAGGGAAGCCTAGGCCTGAGTTGGGGAAAAGGATGATCCTGGGAACACAGGCCGAAGCTGTTCCCTGCGAGATCGGGCCACTGCAGTGAGGTGGGAGCGGGCAATCCGCTTAGGCCATGCCACACTCAATCAAAGGCCTCTGTACTGGCCTAATCAGGCTCTCTTTGCTTCGTAGGCCTACTGTGTGAGGGACTTCATAGGCCTACTGTGTGAGGGGGGCCTAGGCTTCTTCAGAAAAACGCTGAGCTAGGCTCAGTGTACAGAACACGACCATTGTTCTGAAAGGCCACCCCTAGGGGTGTCTTACCCCCACAGTATTTGTCGCCAGATAGTAAGTCATATGTGTACCAAGTTTGGTTGAAATTGCTCGAGGCGTTCCAGAGTTATGCTGGAACATACATACATACAGCCTTTTTTATATATATATAGAAGAGAAGATCAAGCTTTTTTTTAAAAAAAACTTGCAAATGTGTGATCTTTTAACCTTGAGATACTGCATTTGTGACTCATGTGCTGGAGTGAGTCGAATATAAAGCAGTCATTCCACTGCAAAAATATAACAGGCTAAAAAACAAGAAATTCACTATGAGCAATGATTTGGGTCATCTCTGAACCAGGATTTTTTTCTACCATGACTTGCTGAGCAAATCTTAGTGGCCTTATTTGCTTAGCATATTAAACCAAATGTAAATAAGCAACATTTCAACTTACTGTTTTGTGTTAACCTGCCGTGTGAAGCTGTGCTACCAATCAATCTAAATGTAGTAGGCACGTTAACAACGTTTAAAAGTCGTTTCATTTTAATAGTAAGTAACTGTCGGACTAAAAGGATTGGTTGAAAGCCAGATGAATTTATTTCAACTAAGGCTACTTCTTTGTATGCTTAAAATTAGATTTTAAGCCATGAAATATTATTTTTTTTCTGTTGACCTTATTCTGCCATCAGTATTAAGCATAATTCTGCAATTGCATCTATTTATTTGTATCATAAGCCATTTGTAGGTAAAGCTAATAAAGTATAAAATAAATCCAAACTAATTTTATTTTTTTCCAACTGATGTTCAAAAGGGTACAAATAAATATTTAGAAGTTGGTACCAGTAATATCATGTATGCCTTGTTAAGTGTACAGTTCTTGTGATATAACTTTCTCTGCCACTGAGGACCTAAAGATTCACTGTATCTACATTCAATTTAATTTTTTTCAGCAAGAAAATAAATAAAATTGATTTTCATATCAGGGAAAAAAAACATTCAAATCTACTAAACAGTAAAAAAAAACTAAACAGCAATATAAGGATTTATTTTATAATTTAGGGAACTATAGGATAATGATGAAGAATGAATGCTGTTCTTTTATCCATTATTTATGCATTTTTCCCTTCCAATTATTTTCCTTTTTTTTAACACTTTCTACTTAGAAAGGTGTCTTGTCTCTAACAATCATCTTGTTGCCTTTCCTGCTGCCTGCTCTGTTTATCAAAATTCTCTGTTTATTACTTTAATTTTATTATTATTATTATTCCCTCTTTGACCTCTTTGTCATCTTCTAACTTTCTTCTTTTCCTCTTCCAACCTCACTACATATGCTTTCAAAAACTATCACAGGTAACAAACTATTTTCCATTATCAGTTACAAATGGCTGTGTTTTTCTATGTTCAAACTGATATGTTCTTGTTTTTTTTAAAATATATTTTCACAGTGTGCGGGTGTGATTTGGCTCAAGGAGGCTTTTTCATTAAGAATGGTGACTACCTTTGCACTGTGGATTACCAGCGGATGTATGGGACACGATGCAATGGCTGTGGGGAGTTTGTGGAAGGAGAAGTTGTAACAGCTCTGGGGAAAACCTATCATCCCAACTGCTTTGCCTGCACTATGTGCAAGTAAGTCAACTAATGCTGAAGAATGTTTTTTCTTCTTCTCCTTTTTCTTCTCCTTTTCCTTCTCCTTCTCCTCCTCCTCCTCCTTCTCCTCCTCTTCTTCCTTCCCCTTCCCCTTCTCCTCATCTTCATCCTTTTTCTCCTCATCCTCCTCTTTTATCATTTTGGGTATCAAGGGAGAATAAAGATTTAAAGAACATAAATACTAGAGAAAAAAGAAAAAAATATTTAAAAAGAAAAAAATATTGATTTTTACTGATATGTTGAGTTATATGTATTTGTATATATCTGTGTGTGAGTATGTAATTGAAGTAGATTCACTGTGGGTTTCGTTTTTTAGCTGCTCATTTGCAAAGGCTTAAATATTGGATATACTTGAATATACCTAAACTTATCTGATCATAGAAGTTAAGTGGTATAATTCTTGCTTTAGCTAGTATTTAATAAAAGACATCTTGGAAATACTGGATTCTGGAGACTGTTTCTCCTTTGCTCAGGATTAGGAAATAGACTATTGGATTTGATTATCCCTACCCAGCATGGTCAACAGTTGAGATAATTTGCTCTAAATTTCCATAAGATTATGGAGGTCTATGTGATTCCCATTAGTCTTTTAGAGGAAAAAACATTTCTACCATAAGTGTGCAGGTGGTGTCAGGCCTTTTAAGACTGGGAATTTTAGTGGCAGACTGTCCCTTTTTTTCTCACTACATTCTCTATCTGTAATTTCAGTTAAAAAAAAAATACCGAAGTATCTTCGAGTGCTATGTTTTGACTCACAAACAGGGCCTTGGAAAATGTATTTTTATTTATGTGATACTTTCAAATATTTAAATTTATTTAAATTTGAATGATGAGGTATCCAGGACTATTATCCTCCTTATCCTCTCACAGAGTCTGGATAGCACTGTAGAAAAATAAGTCTTTGAAACGCTGCAGAGCCTCAGCCAATGGACTAAGTGTAATGGACAGCTAAATGGACCGTTGATCTGACTTTTTATAAGGCAGATATTCTTATTCCTATCTGTTGTCTACTTTCTGAAGAACTGGATCTTATTGCTATTGTTGAAGGCTGAAACTCCTTCATGTCAGAATTTCTGATTTAATTTTTTTGTGGTAGTTGCAGGATTTGTTCATTCCTATGGTATCTACTTTTAATCAACTCACCCTTCTTTTCCTAAAGAAATGTAGCTGAACTTGCTCTGAATAATGAAAATACACAATAGACAACTGTTTTCTGCTTGTTTAAAACACCAAGAACTGCTTAAAATCTGTTGCTTTCATTGATTGCCAAAAAAATGAGCTATCTAATCACATATACTTTCAGTGAAAAAATAATAGAAATTTCTAAAGATTTTCGTTTGAGTATTCAAACTATCAATGAACAGGCTTCATTTCCTATGGAAAACACTTATATAGGCCTGGGCTTTTTAAAACAAACAAACCTTTGAAATAAAAATGTATTGGTCAGGTTTTTTTCTATCATTATTATTTTTTCCTTATTGAGATATATTTAGTGTTTGGATTTTCTCCAGATGTCTATCTTTGCCAGTACTGCATTTTAAACATGCTTTGGCCCCTTTTCCTGCAAGAGACTGATTTTACAGCAGTGGCAACAATGGGAAGGAGCTGAGAAAGATAATGTAACCCCAGAGATAGTGTTGCATTAAAATGCTTCTTTTGTTTCCCAGACGTCCTTTTCCACCAGGAGACCGGGTTACCTTTAATGGAAGAGACTGCCTCTGTCAAATGTGTGCTCAACCAATGGCATCCAGTCCAAAAGAACTCGCCACTTCCAGTAGTAAGTATTGCAGCTTTTCTAAATACTCCATAGTCTGGATGGTTATATTTCTATTTTCTGCTGCTGCTTTATTCTAATGGGCAGTGATGACTTTGGCTACGAGTTGGGTTTGCATTCTAGAAATTAGAGACAGTCTCCCCCTATTCCTGCAGCCTGCTGGTTTTTTATTTATTTATTTTTTGTTTAATTTAACTGCATCTGGAAAAACTAAGTAGATCCAGCGTAGTTCTTTTTATTCAAAAGAGGTCAAATTCTTTTGTATACAAATATTCAAAGATTACATTATTTTAATTTTGACGTTGGGAGACATAGAAGCATTAAGGTTTGTATTAAAATAGCATTTTACTACATTTTCAGAGTTTTAAGTAATTGCTTTAAAATCTTATCTATTCATAAGTAAAAGTAAGCAAAACCTTTTTATAAGACCTTTGTGTTTTGTAGTTACTTGCTTTTAAAAAATTGGTAAGGGAAATATTTAAGAGAAGTAAAGAAGATTAGGATTATATTAGGTGTGATTGAATTAAGTCAATCTCCAACCTAAAGGCAGAGAGTACACCCCAAAATAACTATAGGCACATTCGAAGACTGTCTTCTCTACCTTCTTAATCTAGTTGGCTCAACTGCAGCTGACATTTTTCTTTCCATTAATATATTGTATATATACATAGGTATAAAGTCAGAACATACATACAAATATACATACATATGAATTAACAGCAACTGATTAAAATGTAAAGTGTCTGTAAAATAAAGCATTCCATTGATAAACTTAAATGATCCCTTGACTATATGTGTTCACTTAACATCATTCTTTGTCATACACATTCCACAGACTTAAACATGTTCAGAAGATGCAACAAATAGATTTCGTATCCATATTTTAGAGCTGTACTCTGTAAAATGGAGCTGACTTCTTGCTTTTACTAGTGTTTTATTTCAGTTGTGTTTTCTTCCCTTAAACACACACATGCACACATGCATACATGCACACATAGAAACCCCCTAAAAGAAGCACACATCATTTTCTATATTAGTTCTTCCTATCTATAATTGTACATCATTCCAAATTACAAGGTGAACTTACATATGTATTGCAGAATTGTCACAAAGGTATGGGTAATGGGAAACTTAATATTGCAGTTATTAATGCAATGTAACATCAAATGTCCTATAAGAAAACATTAAAACAGATAGATTTCTCCATTAAATTACCTAAAGTAGAATAAATGGAGTTCTGTTTGTTTTGCCTTTCATTCATTTTACAAATCACAAATTAGAAACTCCAAAAGTTTGGTGTTCTTACGTAACTTTTCATTAAATAACTCACATTACATTACATTCTTATTATATCTGTCTGCAACAGTTTGTATTATAAATAGAGTTCCTTTTAACAAAACAGTACAGAAATCCTAAGAAAACACAGTACTGGCACAAAAGGATCTTCTAATAGTGTCTAAACAAAAAAAATTGAATGTTATAACTTTAGATAGAGCAGTTTTGACAGAATGAGGACACGTTTGCTATGAGGATATATGTATTATATCTGTTATGAATATAAACAGATTTTGCTATGAAATTATTTTAATGGAGTCCTCTTGTCCATTTTGGCTTTAAATGGTCAGATATTAGATAACTGTCTTGACCCTAAAGCCTCATTTGGGGGAGAATATCACTGAAAGAGCATCTGAAACTTTAGATATAACATTGTGTTATAGCAGGGTCAAGTAGAATTAATGTTAACTTTTTTTCATGTTTTGATGGGATTCCCTAAAGGCTTGTAAGATTGAAATCTTAATTCAGTTTTGGGGACAGTTGCTGTGATGTTGTTGCTATAATATCAATATGTCTTTTTAGTTTAAAAAAGGGATAGCTTAAAGAGAAAAAGCCAGACTCATGTTGCATTTCATTAAAGATGGATTGGAGAACGGGCATAACTCTTGCACTTAGGACTGTTGCAAGAATTATGCAATTATGATTTTGATCACGTAACATGTTACGTGATCAAAATTCAGACAATCAGCATGTATTTACAACACTTGCCATGTCCTGGGATCATGTGATGACCATTTGCGAACTTTTCAGCTGCCTTCTGACAAGCGAAGTCAATGTGGGGGGGGGAGCTGGATTCGCTTAACAACCACATGATTCATTTAATAATCACGGTGATTTGCTTAACAACCATTAAAAAAAAGGTTGTATAATCAGGCACAATTCACTTAACCACCCTGCCTAGCAATGAAAATTACTAGTGATCGTAAATTGAGGATTATCTGTATGGCTGAGGTCCACCTTCATTTTTCTTAAATGAATGAAATCTTACAAAAATGACATACAAATACCGTACATCCAAAAGGAGGTGATTCACTGGAGTAGTTGGTCCCATGCTCAAATATTGTGCATTTTGTTATAAAATGTTGGAAATGTTGATCCCATATTTACTGGAGACACAGGAAATTGGTTCAATTTCCTGTGTCTCAAGTAAATACGAAATAAGCAAATCTCAATATCTTCCCAACCAACAAGCAGCCTAGAAAATGGCACATCTTTTCAAGTTCAGCAGAAATGAATTAAATCAGGTTGCCTTTTAAATACCATCTTCCCATAGTCTTGTAATATATTACATGTCGAAAAGTTGTTTTGACTCTCCTTCTGGAAACTGCTATGACGTATATATGCTTCTGGGCAAATGACATGGCTTTTGTCAATTTGTTCTTTTTTCTCTCGAGTGTGAAAGAACCTTGGAAATGCCGTATTGTTTCTGTCCGTTAGCCTGAAAATTTTTCATCCTTTTACAAAGAACACTGAGTCATTGTCGTAATCCAAAGCTTGGATCATCTTGGAAACTATCCAGTTTGCTCACTGATTGAAAATCGAAAGGCTTTTAACAAAGGCACAAGCGTACAGAGGCACACACACACATCTCTCTATCTCAAGAATTAACTCCAAACATTACCTGGCAACAATTTTTATTAGTCTTTGTCTCCTTGTGGCCTGAAATGCAGAGAGGAAATTTATCATATTATTATTTACTGTGCTGTTCTGTTGGCATAGATACTCCTTGGAAGGAACACAACAGAGATGCAAGCCTGTAACTTAGGGCATCCCTATCAGAAACTTCAGTTATTCTTCACTAACTGCTCTCTTCCATAATTTTTTTAAAGGGCACAACAGTTGTTGGAAGCAAATATGATGTTATATTCCTAGTGGAGATCAGGCCCGCTTTTCATTTGCACCTGGTTTCTGAATTTGGGCCTAAAGATTCCTCCTCCTGACATAAATCAGTTGTTTTATCCCATGAAATTTGGAAGGCTGTGCCATTAATTTTCTGTGCAGTTTACTTTCAGCAACTAGGATCTGATTATGTCATGAAATGTTCATAAAGTTACACAAAGGAGCTGGAGAGAAGCCAACACCCAGAATTAGGCAATAAGCATGATTTTATTACAGCATATAGGTGTATATCCATTTTCTTCAAGTTTCAGATTTCTTGGTAGTGCTCTTTAAAATCAGTCCATTAATATGTTTGTTTTGAAAAGATTGCATCTGCTAATATCATTTCTGGCAAGTGATTGCACATCTGCAGGTTGTACTACTTTACTTTTGTCAGTTACATGACACGCCCAGGATTTCTGTTCCATTCTCTTTTCTTTTCTTGCCAACTGTGTAGAGGTTATTTCTCTGCTCACTCTCTCACACACACCCTTGTACAAAAATAAAAAAGGTGGGGAGAGCAGAAATTGGAATAAAAGCTTAGAAGGGGCTCAAATATACGGTAGCATGCCTTGCCTTCTTGTCCTGTTGTTATTTCCTAGCATAGTGTTAATGTTTCTAATTGCTATTTTATTTTTAAAAGTTATATTTTACATTATATAAAGGAGACTGGTGTAAGCCATACGGAAATATTTCTGTGGAATCTTCTGAAATTATTTATTTCTGGTTCTGATTAATGTAAACTTTGAAAATATTGGTAACAGATGAATAAATCAAACTGTTTAGACCATCCTACCCCGACGTGATGTTTTCAAGTTGATTCATGTGAACCATGCTGACTTGGAATTTGGGTAACTGCAAATGGGACACATTTACCGGCTCATGGCTGCATAAGACTACTCTAAAAGTAGTTTCCAAACTGGATCTTATCAAATACTGAGGTATAGATAGACAAGCTATAGTTGATAGACTGGTATTTGATTAAAATATTGATTGTCCAGCCTTGTATTGTTCAGAGAAGTCCTCAAAAGTGTTTATGCATGTACGCATTTTTATTACTTGAATAGAAAAACAAACAGGAAAAATATAAACAGCATACAGAAAGCAAGAATGAAATGAAAATAAACAAAGGAGAGCCAGTTTAGTCTAGTGGTTAAGATAGCAGGCTACAAACCAGGAGACTGAGTTTTAGTCCTGCCTTAGTCATGAAAGTCAGCTGGGGGACCATGGGCCAGTCACACACTCTCAGTCCAACTTAATTCACAGGGTTGTTGTTGTGGGCAAAACAAGAGAAAGGAGTATTAGGCATGGTCACCACCTTGCGTTGTTGATAAAAATAGTAAAGGCAGGATGTAAATTAATAAAATAAAAAGCCATATAGGTATATATTCACAGTATATTTGCATACATGGAAACCAGTGTTGTGTAATTGTTAAGAAGCCAAACTGAGTTAGGAGGACCTAGGTTCTAGCCTCTCTTTAGCCACAGAATCCAGCTGTGTGTATTTGGACCAGTCATTCTGTCTTTGACTGGGAAGTTAAAAAAAACCATTTATCTATCAATCCTTACTGCAATGGTATGATAGATGGTGCTCCCTGATTTTCAATAAACAGCCCTCATCCTACACTGAATAAATTTGTTATGAGTTATTCCAAATGAGCATGTCAATAAATGGGATAGTAATATTTCATTATAATCATCTACGGCTATCAATATCAAGAATGATTCATTTATAAATTTCTAATAACATTAATTCTGAAGAATACTGAAAAGTTGGGGCCATGTATTTATCTTTCCAATGCTGATAAATAAGGGCACAAAGAATCCACTTTCTTTGTCAGATGTCAGTTTCCAGATGATAATGGCCCAATTGATTTAGAGAGTTGTTAATAGAAGCTGATCTATGCACTCTAAATCACATCTCATATTCTGCAGAATATGCAAAGGTCTTATAGTGGATATTGCTCAGTTATTGATGTATTCATGAATAAAGTGTTCTCTAAAAGCAGAAAGCTTGAAAATACTTTTTCCACTTTAGGTTATTTAACACATTTTCATGATTTATTTAAAACTTCCAGTTGTTTAGTAACTTTAAAAATATGTCACCAATGTGCTTTTAAAACTACATCCCGGTGTTCCTATGTAACACCAGAAACAGAAACAAAGACCAGATTTTTTTTTAAAGAACTCTAAGCCAGTTGCTATTTTCAAAGAGAATAATAATTGAGGGACTGGCAGTATATGTAATCTGCACTTTGGTAGTCCCAAAGCAGTGGTTACATGTCAGATTGATGGTCCATGATCATCCTGAAGTGGCAGACAGGACATTTTACCTTCATCCTCGATAACAAAAAAGCATATTCTTAAAGACCCCTAATGTACTAGTCCTTTTGGAAAAGCAGCAAGATTCATGTATCATTACGATTGTCTACTACTCTCTTGTCCCTCTCTGTTATGCCCTGATCTTCATCTTGCTTCTGCTTCTTATATTTATCATACCATTAAATTATGCATTTGAAAGCTCTTCTCAAAACCTCTTGACTAATTTATAGGTGGGCATCATAATCTATTCTTCTTGTGTAGTTTTATTTATTTTCTTGTTGTGAGGTACAACATTTAGATTTATTATTCTAGAAGCAAGATAAATGTGCCTTTCAAAGATTTTATAATGCAGAAGACTTGAAGAAATTTTTTAAATTGGATTCTTGAAGAGGACAGATGAATATTGACTAACTGTTAAAATTTAATTATTTTTTACTGTTTTAAAGGTTTGGATAATTTTTTTTTTTGAGAACATAGAGAAGCTTCATAACTAAATACCACAGATCTTAATTTTTTTATTTTGAATGACTACTTAGGGGCAATTGAATAACTCTGATTTGATATCAAAGACAGTACTAGGAATATTGCAATTATCTTGGAGCAATTGTGTAGTTAAAAAATAGACCACTCAAAGCTTATATTGTGAATCAAGACCATCTGAGGATACCGGATCTGTGCTACTTGATGAAGACTAAGGGTTCATCCAACTGACCTTGAAATATAGCATAGGAAGTAAGACACATTGGCAATTCTGATAAATGACTAAACCTGTTCTTTCTGTCTGACATTTTTTCTGCTGGAAACAGCATTTAAACGCAAGAAAATTGTGGCTTAGAAGAAACAGTTTTACAATCTGGTCCACGAGTAGGAAGTCTGCTTCCCCTCTAGTAGGAGCAGAATCTGATTGGATTATGTCACTATATTATCAGGTTCAATTATGACTTAATTAACTGGCAATATATCTCTAAGGTTTTGGATGGAAACTTTCCCAGCACCCCCCCCCCCCAATTAGAAATGCCAGGGAATTAATTCTGGACTTTCTGCATGTGAAACACATGCTGTACTGCTGAGCATTGGCAGGCAGAATAGCCAATAGGCAGATATTATGGGAGATGGCGTGAAACAAGATCCAATATCTAGTGCAACATTCATTGTCATAACTTGATTGGATTAAATTTAGAAAAGTTCATGCTTAGAATTAGACTTAATGAATTCACTGAGACAAGATGTGTGTGTGTGTGTGTGTGTGTGTGTGTGTGTGTGTACGTGCATGTGCGCATGCACCTTCTTGACAGTATTATCCAGCAACTCTCCTGGACTACTTGCTGCAGTTTTCTTGGCAAGATTTCATAAGTGGCTTGCCATTGCCTGCTCCCTAGGGCAGTGTGAGGGTGAGCGGCCCAAGATCACCCAATTGGCTTTGTGCCTAAGGTGGGAGTAGAACTCACAAATCATCTGGTTTCTAGCCTGGTGTCTTAACCATTATACCACGCTGGTTTCTGAGGCATGTTAGACATATTTAATTTAATTACCATTGATATTGGTGCATTTGCTCTAAGCATCATGCTCTGGTTTCATTATTTGATTTTTTTTTTTAATGGAATATTCCTTGACTTTCCTGGTTCACTTATTTTCATTAGATAGGAAAAGAAATAGTAGAAAAATTGCCTTCATCCGTGAGAAAAAGAAATGATTTAGTTTTAATGATTTAGTTTTAATGTTTCCCTCTTATTTTTATACAAACGTTTAGAATGTTGCTGCCACCTAGAGGATTGAAATGTAATAATATGTAAAGATCAATTAGACATAGACATAGAATAACTTTATTGTCACTTTGAATGTACACTAATCGGCATACATTAAAATGAAATTTAGTTGCATACAGCTGTCAAAATAAATAAATACATACATACATACATACATACATACATACATACATACATACATACATACTTATGCATATACCCACATATATTATATGACACAGAGAAACAACACAGTCTAGTTCGGATGTATACATGTACATGGTGAGAAAAATGAATTAGTTGGGGGGGGGAAATAGGATTGTCAGCCTCCTAGGAAAATATATTTATTTCTATAAATTATATGCAAAATTAAAATTAAAATGCAGAAAAGCAAAAGTAAAATGCAGAAATTATATGGAAAATTAAAATAAATAAATATTATTGCTAAACCAGCATATAAAATTAAAATCATCATTAGGCAGAGAGAAAACTGGCAGTTGCTTTTCATGGAGGACCCTTCTGTAAGGACACACACACACACACACAGAGAGAGAGAGAAAGAGAGAGATAAATGTATGTGTATTGTATATGTATAATGTGTATGTATATAGATATATAAATATATAAATAAATGTATCTCTGAAAATGTCTATAACGTTCAAAAAGCTTCTTTTATTGAGCTGTTTTAAAATGATGACAAGTGGCTTAATCTGGGAGTAAGTAAATATGGATCAGTAAAATTGAATAACCTGATATATGTGTCTTGGTTTCTTTACAGATTGTGCAGGCTGTGGAAGAGACATAAAAAATGGACAAGCCTTGCTTGCTTTGGACAAGCAATGGCATCTTGGGTGCTTCAAGTGCAAAGCCTGTGCAAAGGTTCTAACTGGAGAATACATCAGCAAGTAAGTCCACATAGAAAATAAATTATTTGACAGGGTTTTTAAACAACTGGTATTTAAATCTTTTACTGTCATGAAGAGGACTCAAAATATCTGCTCTTTATTCAGGTGTGAATAATTTCTCTGCCCCGCAGAACTTATTCCTTTAAAGGAAGCATCATGTGAGCCATTCAAGGGAGGGGGGGCACTTGTGTGTTATGTTATTCCCCCATGTGACATCACATCAGAACATGTAGTAAGATATTCTGTTCTCAGAATGCTGAGAACAAACTTGTCAGAGGTATACGTTTACTTGATATTGTTCCTCCTCTGTCATATTGTTATTACAATGTTCTTTGGGGCTAAATTAGGCCAAGAGATGGCTACTTAATGAGTTTGCTAGCTGAAGAGAAATTTAAACCTGGATTTTGTTTGCCACAATTGAACACTTAATGTTTGCATTCTCTGACTGTCAAAAATGTATTTATGTTGAATGGGTAACAAGTACAGGGTGAGATATAGCTGATGAGAAATCTGAGAAGCTGTCTTTAATGCTATTAAGTGCACCATTATTAATACCTTCCTTGTGTTCAACCCAAAATATAAAGACATCCAAGGGAATGGATATAAAATAATGTGTATTCTATATAATATTAATGAAGCTAATTTGTATCTTGTGGGTTACATTCAGAGATGGTGCCCCTTACTGTGAAAAGGACTATCAAGTTCTCTTTGGGGTCAAATGTGAAGCATGCCACCAGTTCATCACTGGGAAGGTCCTAGAAGTAAGTAATATGCAACTTTATGTGTAGCTGTTTGTTATATACGTATTTCATAAATGTATATGTGTGTATTTATTTATGTGTAATTTATGTTATACAGGAACAAAAGGTACATATTATGTTATGTAAATAGGCTATGACCAGGTTTCATGTTTTGAAAAAAAAAATCTATATGTTGTTTGACATCAGAAGCACTGAGCAGCAAGGCCTTTACACAGTGAAGATACCTTTGGCATATTTTATGCTTACATATACAGCCCATAAGAATCTTGAGTAACACAAGATAACAGTGAAGTAACTCTTTATTAACTTGTAGTGGTCATCTGAATATAAATAGTCCAGCTTTTCCTGATAAGGTTGAATTATATATTATAATCAGCTTTTCCTGATAAGGTTGAATTATATATTATTACAAAAATATATAGTAAAATTTGAAATTAACAAAAGCAACCACTACCTAATTACACTTAACTTTCAGTCTAGAGGAGAAGGAGAAGGAGGGAAGACTGTTGTATAGTATAGGGCAATCCAGCATCTATTCCTGTTCCTCCAGTCTCCACCATTAATTTACAAATGAGGCATTACTACAGCAAAATGGAGATATTTTGTGATGTTTTATGATGTTTGAATATTTTCAAATTATGGTACCTATTATTTTAAATGTTTGCCTAACTTTGTGTACCTTTAACAGCTTTCCTCAGTATATTTTATTCAATACTCCATAGTAAGATTTGCATGTATGTTGTAAACATACAGTATTTCACTTCAGTTATAGTAAGGAGTACTACAATAGTAGGAAGTAAGCACCAGAGGGCAGCACCAGATTTTGTAAGGAGGTGATGGATTGTATGGACAAAGACTGTAACTAAATTTTGAACCCCAATTTTTTTTCATAATAGTACTTTTAAATATAATACAAGCAAGAACTTCTTTACCTCAGAAAATGTACAATTTTGTTTTGAGAAGTAGAGGAAGGCAGCTAAAGTAATTTGCCTTTTTAAATTTATCAACTCTTAATACTTAATTGAATATATATTTTAATAGATTCTAAATGTTTAGCAAAATGTTTTAAAATGCCAAAACAGTGTAGGATATTTAAATTACAGTGAAAGAAGACAGAAAACATACAACAGTCAATGGAAATACACTAGTTTAAACTGCCTAGGTTTTTGACCTGAAGTTGAAAAAAAGCCAATTGTGTTTCTATTGGGAATGCTTTCCCCAGTTAAAGGGCAATTCCTTATAAAAGAATTGTAATTTTGTAAGGAATTGTAAAGATAAATACAAAGGGTGTGGATCAATTTTGGCCAAATGTGGAATCTCAAGATGGAATGAGAGGTTTTGGAACAAATATTTTTTTTTCCTGGGAGTGGAACTGATTGTTCACTTTATTGTAATTCTGGGCCTCACATTCTGATTTGTTTATCTAGAACATTGTTTCATTACAAAAATGGTCAGGAAGCAGCTGCCATCACAAAATAGTTTTTTATTTTTGTGCAAAAAGAGATAAGTATTTGGGTAATGAATCATAGAGGGAATTGTGATGAAAACAAAATACCCTTATTCAAGTCAGTCAAACATCATAGTGAATGGAACACTTTTGAAAATTGAGAAATGCTTATTAAAATGTTCTACACATCACACACACATAAACACAGACAATGAATTTATTTTAAGGTATATAACATAACACATTTATTTCTGGCACATCTAACAAGCTGGGAAGTAGAAATTTTCTAAACACCAATTTCTTTGCTAAAAAAGAACCTTGATCTATCAGTCTAACTTTGTGCAACAGGTAGATTATCTTGTGCAAGGTTGGATTTCTGTTTTGGGTGTGGGTGAGAACAAGAAGTTATAGAGATGCCAGTCTTAGTTGTGTCCATTATCATTTTGAAGAATCCAGACCGAGGCCATTGCCATTGCAAGAGTGCAATCCCAGGACATTGCCCATCACAGATAGAATGGACATCCATAGGGGGAGCAAGAGTTTAAATGACAACATTACAGTATGCACAAAACTGTCATTGGAGCCGCTATGGTCACTGTAGACAGTGAATTCTGTATCCGATTCTGGGTTTTTTAAGACCACATGGGGAGTTGTATCACTTGTTTTTAGTTCAGGAAAGATACTTGACAGGTGTTACATGCTACATTTATGTCTGTCTATCTTTCCCACTAGAATTTGCTTAATTAGAATTATATCAGTATTTTTCCCTTAAGGAATGAAATCTCACTGAAAAAGAATTAAGCTGCCGAATATGAAATTACAATTAACTCAACCTAGTTGCTAACCCACTTAGATTACAGATTTAAATTGAATGCATTAAACACTTAATAAAAATAAATACATCATACAAAGTTCTCCCTGATTTCAGGTTGTTTTCCAAGACCAGTTGCAATAACCCAAATGTATGCAATAAACATAGTATACACAGTATACATAGAGGAATACATTGATTAGGTATTTGCTGTTAAATGTTCTGTTCGCATAATGTTGCAGTATAGCTTGATAGGAATCTTACCAAGATAATTGAATTAAAGGCAATTTTTTAAAAATCAGTTATAAATGTAAGGACTCTTGAACATGAACAGAAGAGATTTAAATTTAGGTTATAATACATATTAATTCATTAACATACAAAGTACAGTTTATTGAATATCTGTTTCTTTGAGAAGAATTGATCCTTTGTTTTGTTTGGTAGTAGAAAGAAACCCAAGTCCCCAAGGTCCTAGCTTCAGCAGGAACATTCAGAAGCAATCTTCTGAACAGCTCTACTAAAATTACTACATGCTACTTAGAAAAATGTAGACAAATGGTACTGCCTCACCTTAAGCAATAGGCGTCCCCTTTTCTTTTTTCCATAATGGACTGGTCCGTTTATTGCTAGCTGCAACTGAAAAGTTAGAAAAGTCTGTCTGTTTCTGCATTGTGAATGTGTGATCAGGACCAGACTACAGAGTTGTGATTTTGAAAGAAGAGAGTGCTGTGCTTTGAATTAGGAACAATATTGCCAGAGTTTTCCCTATGATAAAATGATCTGGAAGTAATTTCATGTCAGCAAGATGACTCTCACAGTTATTTGAGGGAGTCAGAGAGAAATGGAAGATGCAACTCATTGAATGGTGAAGTTTTAAAGCATATCAAAGAAGTCTTAGCAGAAGGTAAATTAATCTTCCTGAGAGAATTGTTGAATATGCAGCATTACAATTATTTAAATAAAGCATGCAGCTTTAAAGGAAGAGTTAAATGGGGGAAGGAAGGTTAGGGTGACTAATACAACTGTTGTTACCATACAGCAAACAAACAACCAGAACAAATTACATTTATATGAATTTGGTGTGACTTCTTGTCCTGAGAAATATAGCTATCAAACTGTGCCAGTGCAAGGAACAAATAGTGTGTGTATGTTAAAACTTTTAAAATTTCTCATTAACCAGTGCTATTTCTATTCATTTTAAAAAATATGACACATGGGCAAATGTTTCTCTATTTAGTTTATATAGAAGCAACCCTGAATACATTTATGGAGAAATTCAAAAAAATAATACATCAGTGTGGGAGAAATATTAGAGCCCATGTACCTACCTTTAAGTAAACATATAGAAGGTGAGAAGGTAGTTATAATTCATGTATACTTTGTTGAAAGAGATTTTTTAAAACCTAAAACTGATGCGTGTATACATGCACACACATACACAGTCATTACTGAGGATGAATATTGAGATAGATAACAGCCTAGTTTTAATCATTAGGATCTGAAAATGTATGTCCAGATTTATGAATTCGTTTACAAAGACACACTTTTAAAAGAGTTAAGTTTGTTGTTGTTTTTCACTCTATTGTAATTGATTATGCACTATTGTTTTTAAAGAGAAGTAGGATATAAATGTTTTGAGATAAGTAATTATCTCTAGAAGGCATTTTATGGTATCTATATATATAAATACTGATTACAGTTTTTGCTTTCGATAAAAGTATGTGATTCTGATCTACTGCAACCAGCAGCATGCTTGACCATATTTCAAATACAAGATTTTGAAAAAGTATCAGCAAAGGCTTTGAGACAAGGATTTGGGTACCAGTTTGTGGCCTGATTTCTATCAGCATCAACCAACATATTTGCAAATTGCTAATGAGGACCAATAGAGGACATTGAAGCAGAATCTTGCATACATTTTATCAAACTGAGATAATATTTTTGTAGAAGCTTCTGACCATTGGTGTCATTTAAGGAGAGAGAGAAACATTTTTATGTGAGCTCTTTTCTGAGATTTATTTATTTATTAGGTTTTTATCCAATCTTTATTATTTTATAAGTAACTCAAGACTTTGAAGTACATAATAATCCCTTCTCCTTCTATTTTCTCCACAACAACTCTGTGAGATGGATTGGACTAGAGAGACAATGCTGGCCCAAAATCACCCATCTGGCTTCCATGTCCAAGGCGAGACTAGAACTCAAAGTCTACTGGTTTCCAGCCTGATGTGTGGTTTCTAACCACTACATCAGACTCTGATGTTCTGATGTTAGACTGCTTGTCCAAAAATATTGGCCAGGTTTCCTGATGAACAATAAGTGTACCTCCAAATACCTTTCCTTCCTACTCAAAATGGTTTTAGCATAGTTCCTTCCTTCCTTCCTTCCTTCCTTCCTTCCTTCCTTCCTTCCTTCCTTCCTTCCTTCCTTCCTTCCTTCCTTCCTTCCTTCCTTCCTTCCTTCCTTCCTTCTTCCCTCTTCTCTCTTCTCTCTTCTCTCTTCTCTCTTCTTTCAAATTAGGCTAGTAGATAAAGTTCATTATACATGTGTAGTATTTATTTTATCCATAATCCAGTTTATTTAAACAGGTTAAGGGTTTTTTAGCATGGACGTGCAGCATTTGGATTCAATTTCTGGAACGTATGAAAATCCAGAAGAAAGTTGTAGCTGCTTTAAAATGTTACAGACAGATCCTTCCTTTTTATATTCCAAAGTATTTTTCGGAGACTAAATCCAAAGTGAGAGATCCTTGGTGCTCTCTGAGCTTGGTTGTTTTCTTGCAAATGTTTCATTACCCAAGCTAGGTAACATCATCAGTGCTAGTCATGATCACTAGCACTTATGATGTTACCTAGCTTAGGTAATGAACTGTGTGCTAGAAAACAACCAAGCTCAGAGAGCACCGATACCTCATTTGAACCCTGAACTACAAATATTCTCCTTTATTGAATACAAAGTACTGCATAGCCTTAATGTGCAGCCTTAATCTGCAACTTGTTTAGAAAATGTCAGTAGTTCTTGCTTATTGACCACTCATTCAGTGAATATTTGAAGTTACAACGATACTGAAAAATAACTTTATGTCCAATTTATCACCATTTATGACCTTTGCAGCATTCCTCAGTTATATGATCACCATTACTGTAAATATACCTGTCTTGTGATTTTCTTCTGCCCCCCCCAACCTTTTGCAGAGAAGAAAGATTGAGAGGAAGGGCTTGCAAGAGAATAAGCTGTTTGTTCTTGCATGCAAAAGCAATCTAATCACACCAGCCAGCCGGGGCTGGGAGGTATGGCAGCGATAGGTTGCTCCTGGTTTGGCCCGGTTCTTAGAACTGGTAGCGGTGGCGGTGGGAGGCTCCACCCACCCAGAACGCTTCTGTGCATGCATGCGTGGGAACCGGTAGTAAAGGGTTTTAGAACCCACTACTGAGAGATGGGTGTGCTATTAAAACAGCTTACAGTATTTTCTTGAATCTCTTCCTCCCCAATTTCTCTGTTCTGTGGAGGGAGGGGGATGACAAAATGCAAGCAATTTCTGTAAGCAACTTTCCCTTCACTTTTCTGCTGAAACTTTTCTGCTGCCAATACGATTGAATAGCTTTTGATGTGAGGAGGAGCAGACATCTTACTCTCTTGATATCGCGTCCTCTCCAATCTCCCTGCTTTGCAGGGAGCAGATAATGGTCAGGCAAAGCAGAGATTACCTACAGAAATCACTTGCTTTACCCCACCTTACAAAGTGGAAAGATTGGAAAGGTAGAGGTTTCAAGAGAGTTAGCTGTTTGTGCAGCATGCCCGTGGCTTCCAGCCCTAGACTGCTGGCACAGTTGCATTGCTTTGTGTGTACAAAATAGCAGTGCAGGCACTCCCTCACTCCAAAGGAGAGAAGTGGTTAGGAGGCAAAGAAAATCCAAAATGTGAAACTGACTTTCTACCTGGAATGTATAGTCCCAGTCATGTGATTCCCACTTAGTGACTTGCTTAGTTTAGCAGCAGAGTTGCCAGACCCAATTACGGTCATTAAACCAGGACTACTTGCATATTGGGTAGAACAAATTAGCATTTTGACATGGGCAAAGGTGAAGCATATTGCATTCAGCTCCTTTAAAACTACTGTCTTTCATGTCATAAATTTGAAACTGATATATTTTATAGTTTATGTATTTACTTTTAAATGCTTCACTGATTACTTAAAAGAAAAGCTCTGAAAAGAGAGCCAAAGGAATAGTGAAATACCATAAAAGTATGTAAAGTATTCAGAAAAGATAGGTCGGTTCACATATAATGCTAACTAGAATAGCTGAGTTTGTGCATCATTATTACATTATGGATGAATGTAATCAGGGTATATGATATAATGAATTTTGAATTGGCTAGGAAAGTATCATACTGCATTTGCTGCCAATCCAGTTTGTCATGTAAATCTTTAAGAACCCTCTTTAAGAAAAGAATTTACAAGCAGTTAGTTACTTTTTCAAGGCAAAGAGAAATTGATGTCAATATTGTCCCTTTTAAAATGATGGGAGAAATGAAATCAGGAAGAATCCGTTTTCAAAATCTGGAATCACTTGCTAAAACAATTCTACAAATATGTTAAAGATTTTTTTCTCTTGCTCTTGCCTATCACTTCTATCCTTTTCTTATTACTCTGAAAGAATCATACTATTTTCAACTTTCCTCTTAGTTTAGATAAATGAGTAAAGGATTCTACTGTCTCACAATCTTTATAGTGCTGCATATCCATCTGCAGGAGACAGGGTGGGGACTGAATGACAAAACTTAGCAAGCCACAAGACATGTGCAATCTCACAATGGAAATACAAAGGTGGAGTGTTTATTGTATTCATCATTTCCACATCTTTGAAGTTTTGACTGGCTGCTTATGCAGTGCAGAGAATTCTGGGAGAATACATGAAAACAGGTCTATAATTGTCCCTGCTACCCATTCATTAAGGAGATCAATGGGGGTCTGTTGCTTGAGAGCCCTTTAATTTACTTGCATAAGTTCAGTCACACATTTTTTTCTGATTAGTGTTATCACTGTATTTATTTACAAACACTATGCCACACTAAACATAACTCTCTTTGGAAAAATAAAAATATTGCTTTTCTTTTTATTTTGTTAAATAATTCCATAATAAATTATAATAATAAATCCTCTGGGCTTTCTTCAAAGAGGGACTGTCTTACACTGATAGTGCTATTCTGAAGCATACATAGCACTGACATTTTCACATGCAGGAAGCACGTATTAGATATGAATTTTTTGTCACTCAAGTAGAGAAAAAGGTGTGCAGGATGGCATCCACCAAGAATTTATAAGGAAGTTCAGTGTTGGGATATTGGAGGGTAGCAAGTGAGAAACCAGTTTTTTTTAAAAAAAAAAAAGGATCCAAGGAAGTTTATACACTTGGGGAAAATTATACACTTCTCAGTTCAGTGTCTTTTTTGGGAAAGCAAAAATGACCAAGCTCATAGAATAACAAACAAAGAGAAATTACCACAGATTCTGCAATAATAAATCCTTCCTGACCACCATTCAGGTATGGGGAAGGAGATAACCATGTCAACATGATATACTAGGACATTCAAATGTTGACTTTTGGGGTGAAATATCTTGTTATTATATTTGGTGTGCCCCCCATTAATTTTATATCTGGCTATTGTTTCATCAAAATCTTGTCTTATGAACTCTGTAGTTGCATAATGATTAGTACTTCCTTATCCATGTAGCATTTCAACTTGCATTCCTCTCCTTAAATTTTAGTCACAAATATTTATTTGTCTGTATGAATCTTGTCTATGAAAACATATATAACAGAAATAATAAGGGATACAGTGGGCACTTTTACCTGGTTCCTTTTCTCATTGAACAACTCATGCCAAGTATTCTACTTGTTTTAATTTTTGCTATTTGCCATTGATATATACCCTCCACCCAAGTTTTAAATTTCTCTTCTGGGTTCATTTTCTTTAAAACTGCTAATAAGAAAGTTATTCGAAGTTATCCAATTCTTTTTCAGCGTCTAAAATATTACTGCTATCTTTTTTTGTAACTGTTGATATCTAATGCATTTATTTAAAAAATCTACTGTCATCCTTTATTTTACTCTTGAAATATAACCTGTTTAATCTGTTTTATTTATTTCAGAAATATTGTATTCTTCCATTTAAATGAATTATTTCATTTTTCTTTGTTATTGAAATTGGGCTATGATCTACAACTGTGATTCAGAGAATCTCTTTTTACTTAATGGGTGATATGAAAGTCTTGGAGACTCAGCACATATCAATTCTGGGATGCTTAATGCCTTCCCTAATAAAATATCTATTCTAGTCCTTTCTTTTTTAATTTTATAGTCTCCAGGCACATATTAAAGCCAGTATGTTTATATATTGAAATACGTTTGGGGAGAGCTTTCCCATATTTTTCTCGAGAAATGAGAAATGCTGGAACTACTTCTCGTATATGCATATAAAAATCACCAGGAGAATTTGCCTTGGTTCTTTAAACTATACCATGCTACATTTTATAGATCCAGTTGTTCCAGTTATCCAAATCATTAAAAAGAATCTGATGATACTTCATTTTTTTTCATAAACTGAAAGTGGAAACACTTTGTGAATGTTCCCAGAGACTTTCAGTTTTTGCTGGTTGATTGGCTGTACATCAGAAGAGGAAATACATTTCTTTAGCATTATTTTTGATTGCTTATCAAACTTGCTGGAGTCTCCCTGTTGGCAGTGGGGTTAATTAAAAGATTGTAACAGTACAAATAAAGCAAATGGGACTGGTAGAAAAAGATACAGTATATTCTAATCCTTAATAGGATTATTGCTAGCCATACCTTCTGTCAACTCAAGTCAAGTCCTTACTTGGTTTTGAAATGAAACAAATCTCAATAGCAATCCATTCGGGGGAAAGAACATTTTAAGATCAAAACATGACCACAAATTTTAGAAAAGCATTTTGTATTTTGGCTCTTCCTGTTTTCAGGAACTGAAGTCCTTGCGATGTTTTGTCTTCCAGCCCTTACTGCTTGTATTGTAATAATTTTTTCTGTCACATTTCACAAAAATGAGCACACATTGGAAAACTGCTGAAACTCACTTAAGGTATTAATTAGTGAGAGGGAAGCAAAAGCAAATGATATGCCATCTCCAAATACAACATTTAGATAGTGCTACCAAGCTAAGAAGTACTATAACATGATATCGCATTATAAAATAACCATCCCAGAATCAAGACTTGTAGAAAAAAAGGCAGTAAAAGAAAAGAAAGAAGTTATCTATAGCTTTTGGAAGTAGCTGAAATAAAGCCATACCATTAACAATTGATGTCTCTGTTACATAAAGTGTTCCATTAACGTTCCAGGGTCACAAGCTGCTAAGCAGCATAAAGCTAAGCTGTTTCTAAGTATATACTCCTCCCTAGAGAATATTAAAACAAGGGCAAGGTATAAAGAAATAGGGTATCATCAAAGATATTAGTAGACCCAGGTGTCAGTGTAGTGAATTACTGTTGTGCAAAGAGAAACCATTTCATGGTGGAAGAAATAGAGTGCAATCTTAAGTAGCTTCATGTTTCAGTAAAAGTAATCATTTTCCAAATTGTTGGATAGAATTATTAAAATAAAAGAAGTGAGCACAGCTGTTCAGTTGTAATACCATAAAAATGTATTTTTTGGCCAAAAGAAAATATATGTTTGTAATTAGCCTCTCCTCCAGATCCATTGGCAGTCAAGTAGCCCTTGTGATGTCTCATAATGTGTATTTCTACATCCCAATGGCAGCTCTTTTGGAAAGAAGTGCAGAATGAAGTCAGAAGTATTAGAAAACTATGTTCTCTTAGACAAAGGGACAAACATCTCTCACAGTATTGTACAGTGTTTCCAAGATTAAAATAGTGCAGTTGTTCAAAAAGCATATAAATGCTTATATCGCTTAGAAGTAGAATGTAACTCTCAATAGTTACCACTGTAAGGAGAAAAATCTCCTTGCACATAAATTTGAGACAAAGGTTTAGCTTAATTTACAGTCACATCTTATCATTAAAATTAAGCCTGCAATTCCTTTTTATCTGATAGATTCTTACATTATAAAGCCTTTACCTTTATTTTTGTATGGTGGTATGAAACAATGTTACATTTATGTAATTTTGATGTAAGTTGGAACTTTGCCAGTTTCCATTCTGTGTGATTAGTAGGGTTACAGAAGTAGAACAGTATCACAATATCTTGATTCATGGGATAAAGATATTAATGAGAAATACCAAGTTAATCAGAGTTCTAATTAAAATTCAATCAAAAAAAATTGTATGAGAAAAACACAGAACCTAAATTGCAATCTATAGATATTCTAAAGACTGCCTTTTTCAGTTCAGAAATCTTGCTCTGCTTTTGCCACTATCAAAAGCAATAGCAGTCAGTGAGTGGTGAGAATAAATAGAATAAAAATGCTAGGTCCATCTATCTACAAAGAAAAATGTGTGCTAATTATATACATTAATAGCAGTGAAAATAAAAGGGGGGGGGAGGAGAGGGAATAAAAAAAATTGCTGTAAATAAACCATGGGCCTAAGAAAAGTCACAGAAGAAAGACATATGACATTACAGATTTGTATACATCACACTAATTCATCCAACTGATGGGACTGAAACTTGCCTTTTCAAAATGTGTAGTATGATGGCTTTAGAAAGTGCAGTTCATTAAAATCATAACTTATGAAAGGCTAAGCTAGGGTAACCTCTTGGATAGTATTTTGAGCTGGCACTGTGCCATTTTTGTATAAATATCGGTGAAAGATCATGTAGATCACATTCTATTCTCCACACTTATCTTTTCTGCAGGCAGGGGACAAACATTACCATCCAAGTTGTGCACGATGCAGCAGATGCAACCAAATGTTCACAGAAGGAGAAGAAATGTATCTGCAAGGTATAGAAATTATATATTGAGATATATATATATATATATATATATATAGACAGAAGCTGCAGTTAATGCTGAATGCAGAAATATTATGGGCATGCCCCAGCTTCCAGGTACAATTCAAGATACTGGTTATTACCTATAAAGCCCTTCGAGGTATGGTTATCTTAAGAACTTCCATAGTTTTTTCTCATCCTGTACAAGTGGAAAAAGTTGTTATGGTCCAGATCCCATCCATTAAACAGCAAGTTCTGATGGACCTAGGAAGCTCACCTTCTTTGTCACAGTACCTGCCTTCCAGGAACATTAACAGGGTCTTCAAGGCTGAACTGAGTTATAATAGAACTGTTTTGCTTTCAGTGTCATTAATGAATCTCTGTGGATTTTCTTTCATCATTTTTTCTGATTCTGACCAAATATAAAAATATTGCCTTGCTTCAGTTCATATCCCTATCCAAGTGTGTTATTAGGAAATGATAAAATAAGGTTAAAATATAAATCAACATAGAATTTCCTGAATCTAAACACAAGTAAATAACTGTTTTCTTTTTCTTTTCTTTTTCTTTTCAACCAAAAATAAGAAGTATGAGAATTTACTGTAGGAAAACAGGTTTCTTCTAGTGCTCTTAACATATTATTAACATATTTCCATTATTTATCAGCAACAAAAAAAAGTGCAGGAGTTGTTTTTTTAATTTAAACTTTTCTTAAAGAATAGTGCAAAGCAGTGCAAAGTTATATGATACGGAAGTTTAAAGAAGAAACTTCAGTTTGGGTAGTGTGTTCACTGTATACTTGCATTAGATTTGTCTATGCGCCAAATAACATGGAAATTTTTGTCATATCTTCCTGTTGAATGAGAATCTTGGCTTCTGCCTTAATCCAGTCTAAATCTAAGTTCTGCTCATAGAACTTAATTTTCCTTTTTTTCCACATGTTCTTTTGCCTTGCATCTGAGATCTGCCGGGGTCTCCCAAATCTGTCTCAGGGAAACATTTCAATCTTCTGAGCCAAGTTAGGGTGGCCCAAAAAGGCGTTGGGAAAGGGACATCTAGTCTGCTAATAGATCCATGGAGGTGAGAGGACAACATGACAAAAAAGACGTTTGTTTATTGAGAAGTTTATTCAAAACTAACATTTGATTTAGTCTGATCTTTCTGAAGCTAAGTAATGGAGAAGCAGTGCACCTTTTAATTTTGATGCAGGGGGCTCTGGCAGTTATTTTCTCCAGCTGAATCAATGTGGAAGTAAGGGCATTGGAAAAAGTAAATCTGCCGAAAGACTTAACTGTTTGAGACATGGATGCATTGACATTGCACCGTGTGCTGCATACTTGCTTCTGGGAATTCTGCAGTATGTGATTAATTGTACATAAACAGAATATTACAAAACAGAATTTAAGTCTTCTTTTAAAAGGAGACTGATTCAAGTCAGGACGCTACTGCAGAAGTTTCTACAGTTAAGGAAAGTGGGAAGAATTAAAGTCCCTATTTTAAATGGATTTCTTCTGAGCTGAATGAAATGTAATATGATTTATCTTGCTCTTTTCCGCAATAGGTTCTACAGTTTGGCATCCTGACTGTAAACTGTCTACAAAGGGAGATGAAAAGCTAAGGGTAAGAAGTAATTTGCATTTTCTGAATTTTTAAAAACTATATGATGATTTGTTTCACTTAAAAATATTACTTTTTTTTGTAAATTTTAAAAACTCCTTTTTATAATTGTACTGTTGATCTTTTTCTTGTGTTTGGTCTTGGGCTGTAAATAAAAATCTGATTTTATGTGATTCCTTTAGAAATTAGAAATCTTTTTTACAGACTTAAGGATGTAATCCTGTTTATTTAAAGTTAATATGACTCTAGGATAAGTCTCAGCAAAGAATTACAATAATGTATAAAATCTGCCAATTTATGTATTTTATCATTCTGAATTCCATTAAAGAAAAAGGAATCATGAATCATTTGAATTCATGATTATGCTATAAACTGACAATATAATCCGATATATTTATAGGCTTGCATACTCATAACTGATAGAATATTCTTCCATATGTGGGTGGAACAACAGGATGTTGTTCAGATTCTATGAAGAAAACAAAAAGAATAAAAGCATTCTGAGTTTCTGAAAAACAGTCATGTAACATTGCATGATATTTTGGCAAATGTTTATTGCCTTTCTAGGAAAATAGGTAGTATTTCAGTGTCCCAAAGAAGACCTTGGACAAAACTCTTGTGCATTTCATTATTGCTTTAATTCACCTATGTCATTTTGACATTTTCCCCTTTCTACACCCTTACACTGTCATACAGTTCAGAAGTTTATAAATTTCATAAATACATAAATTAACTTCCATCATTTTAAAATTTCAAGGTAATATATTCCATTCTTACTGATAATATCTGGATCTGGATTTTTTGTTCTATTCCTGAGATGAATGAGATCCAGAAAAGGTTCCCACTGGTTAAAGGAAGGAGTAAACTTTATTTCCCATATTTTCCCAAAAGATTTTTTACTACTGTACACTGGAAAAATGGGATTTTTTGAGGGAAGGAACATAAAGAAAACAGGCATCAGAAAAATTCTTTTCCTTGTTACTTGTATGGACTTATTTATATTATTAAATGGGATGTTGTCAGTAGTTGTTTGTGTTCCACACAAATATATCGCCCTAAGTTTTGTGTCATTATCTTCATTTGGCTTCATTTTGTGGGTGTGTATACCTTTGAGTCTGTGTTGATTTCTAGCATATAGATCTACAGTATTCCTTAAGCATCCCTTTTGGATGTCATTAAAATTTGTAAGGCTAACTTAAGTAGCCACAAAGATTGAGCTATTGATAAATAGTAAAGTCAGAAGTATGGTTCTTTTTAAATGGTTGTTAACTGCCTGGGTTTTGGGATGTGGGCCGGATATAAATGCTTAATAAACAAACACATTTGTTGTAAGATTAGTTCATCTCTAAGTTGAAGATCCAAACATGCTGTTGGCCAGATTGTTTATCTGTTGTTATTAGTGTGGTTATAATTCTTCAGCTAAGTGTTATTGACCTTTCAAAACCATTTAGCAAAATTCCAAGTTTCCAAGGAAACTGCAGCCATTCTTTCCTTTCTCTCCTACATGAGCAAGTGCTTGTCTGGTTCAGCATAAAAGAAGTTTTGCATCTAAAGTATAAACTCTATTTCTTGAGAAACAGTAGTTCCAAAAAGTGTATAGTGCTACAGAGAATCAAAACTGTTCTTGTTGTATTTCCCCTGACAATCAAAATATATACCACCAGAATTACTTGTTGAAATAGCTTCAGCAGTCTTCAGTACATTATACAACATTTGTCTATAGCAGATCTTGGACTGCATACTTCTTATTATCGAGAGTTCCTGCTGGGTTAGATTTTAGGTGGAGTCCATAAAAACAATGATTATTTAAGATCCATTCTTCTTGTGAGATTTCCATAGAAGGGTACAGATGCCAGAAAAAGCAGGAAATAAAGTAATCATGTATAAAACTGTGGGGAATGTTTATTGCTTTCTAACATGGCCCATAATCAATTTTTTTGTGGGGATTGACTGTTTCTTTAACTGCTATCATGTACCAAATATCACAATGATTATAAGGAGATAATTTTTATGGAAAGGGAGGAACTTCTCTTTAATATATATGTTTAGGAAACCTTTCTCCTTTTTTCACTTTTCCTTGTTGTTTCTGTTTTATAACAGCATTCCACATCTGATTTCTTTTATCCAAAGAGTTTGGTTCTTCGCAGGCCTTACTCTTCAGAGGTTTGCAGTTGTGTTACTTCTTTCTGCACTCAAGTTTTCAGCTGCTGCTCCCACTTCTTTCACTATCCTTACTTTCACTTTTTAACCACATAATGCACACTTGATTTTTAATTTTCACAAGTAAATGTCACTACTTGGTATATATGTTTACATTGATTGCAAGAAAGGGAATGAGGATGCTAAAGAAACTATAATGAAGCATTATGATATTTATATACTGATACCATGTTAGTTGTTAAGGAGACAAAGTATCAATGGAAATCATTTTACTTTGCATGTAAGTCGTTAAAATGTTAACAGTCCTTTGAATTCTGGAAGATATCATTTAAAAGAAAAATAAATCAGCAGATCATCTTTGGGCAGAAACAACATTCTTCAGTCCCTGATTTATACAAAGACATTATAAGTAAATAGTGCAGCCCACCTCAGATAATATTTAACATTTCCCTTCCATTTTACTGTCTTTCTTGTCTACCAGAAGGGGGTTGAAATCAATATAGCCACTCTTATTTTCATTCTCAATGAGTCTAGTTAGTGATGAAACAGGCATTCCTATGCTTAAATATCAAAGTTCCATTCATGTGTCCTATATTTATTTATTTACATACTTATTTAGGCATTGCTTCTCCACAGTTTAAACTCCCAGTTTTCAAGGTTGACTCAGTTTACATACTCCCCATTTTGGTAACACTAAGTAAGCAATGTATTTAGCCCAACTACTTGACAGTGTTTTATTCAAGTGTTGTAGATTTTGTGCACAAATTAAACAGTTCTGTATATTTGTTTTTTGTTTTTGTGTATTTTTGTGTAAGCATGATAGCATGGATAATATATACAGATTGCATGCCCATTTTATTTAGTTGCTGTTCAAATCAAATATTTGGCTGTATTTAAAATTGTTACTTATTTTAAAATATACTCTCAGAAAAGTTTTATATGCAATAGAGAACAAATATTCACTGAGTGATGTCTTTAAAGCGTCTGTTTGCTGTTCTGTGATAAATAGATGCAAGCTACTACTTCTTGAGATTTAATATTTACAGTTTCTTGATATTAATTTTAGTCAAAGTTTGTAATCTTCTCTGACAAAGGTTCTCAATGTTTAATGCCTTATAAAAGGAACTTGAAAAGCTGAAAAACATGGGTTTGCTAGTGGACCTGGGAACCTCAGAGTAATATGATGGAGTTAATCATGTGGTTTGTTTGATTTGATTGGTAACTTTGATTACTTAGAAGGGTCTCTTTGGAGATTTCAACCTTAAATTTCAGGACAAAATGTTATTTTTTTATATAAGTAGTCCCTGACTTACAACAATTTGTTTAATGACTGTTCAAAGTTACAGCAGCACTGAGAAAAGTGACTCCTGATTGTTTTTCACACTTACGATTATTGCAGCATCCCAATGGTCACATGATCAAAATTCAGACACTTGGCAGCTGACTCATATTTATGACAGTTATAGTGTCCCAAGGTCATGTGATCACCTTTTGTAACCTTAGGAGAAGCAAAGGCCATGGACATCCCAGCTGTACTTAACAACAGTGTTACTAACTTAACAACTGCAGTGATTCACTTAACAACTGTCGCAAGAAAGGTTGTAAAATGGGGCAAAACTCCCCTAACAACTGTCTCAGCAACAGAAATGTTGGTCTCAATTGTGGTCATAAATCGAGGACTACCTGTATAAGTAAAGAAGCTAATGTGCATTATTTTGATTCATTTCATAATTCCTTAAATTAATAGGAGTGTAAATTTTAAAAGCTAAGTAATACAATAAGAACCAAGTTAAACAGAATGTCAAAAGTTCTTGATGGATTTTGTATATTTTCAAAAAGTAAAATTCAAAGGAAAGTTCAAGTGTGATTGTAGCAGTAGAACCTGTAAATGAAATGTGTAATCTTTTATTCATGAAGCATTTATATACATAAACAAAGTTTAAAAATATAGATTTCCATTCCTTTTCTACAGCCTGTCATTTCTTTAAGATGGTTTTTGAATGTGACTCTAGTGCAGTTTTACTCTGAGCATAATAAATTAATGATGCTTATGTTGTGCATAATACAGTAGCTTTTTCATATATAATATTTAAATTATAGTTAGCATTCAGTGACAAGTTGAAACAACACCTGGTCTCAGGTCCCTTCTCTTCTTCTCAAATATAGCTACAGGAGCTTTAATTGCTTTTTTAGATTAACTTAAAAAATCATTATCTATCTATCTACCGGTATGCATGTATGTATGTATGTATGTATGTATGTATGTATGTATGTATGTATCTATCTATCTATCTATCTATCATCTATCTATCTTTTATTTATTTAATATATTTTCCACCAATCTCGTCGTAATGTGATTCTTATTAGGACCTGGGCAGTCTTACCATTCTATCATCAAAATAACCCAGCACCAAATCCTATGTTAGGATTTCATCTTTTAAAAAATTACCTCAAAGCTGCTTTTTCAAAAAGCAACTGGACTGTTGTTGTTTTTTAGGAAGATATTTCACTTCATTGGGTTCTGTCTTTGGTTCTGTGGAATCTCCACAGACATTTTAAAAAATTACAATTTTGGGTATGGAAATGTTTTTTAACTCTATCCTAAAGCAAGTTAAAATTTAAAGAAGGTCAACATTTTCTAGTTTTCACAGAAGTTAATTGGTAGAGGAAGCAAGAATATGCAGACTAAAGTCTCACTGCTGTACAGGTAGTCCTCGACTTATAACAGTTCATTAGTGAGTTATAGAGGCACTTTAAAAAGTGATTTATTGTTGTTTTCCACATTTATGATCATTGCAGCATCCCCGTAATCACATGATCAAAACTCAGTCAATTGGCAACTGACTTATATAAAAAAGATGCCATCAAATTGTTTCTCTAAACCAGTACCTCTCTAAAAAAGCAAAGTGACCTTGCTAATTTTCTTTTTCTGGCCCCCAGAAGTTACTCCAGAGTGGGTAGGCCCTAAGGTTTCTTTGTTTTTTAGTTAAAAATAATAGAATTAGAGATGATTAAGAGGGCAAATGTCTTACATCCTTCTCGTAATTAAAATCCCTTCAAACTGCTTCAGAAAGATTTTTGGTATCTCTCATTGTAATCTTTGTGTCATATAAAGCTGATATAGCCCTTGAAGTGATGAAGGTTCCTGCTGTAAAAGAAAAAAATTGTATCTAAAAAGTAACTGTATTCTAAGCATATACCTATGCATGTATGAGTCACACTCTTCTGTATTTAATAAGCTGTTCTTTGGGCCTGTTACATGGTAATTCTATATGAATGCAGTATGATTGCAAACACAAACCAAGCTATTCCTTCTTCTCCAGCTGTTTTCACCATCTTGTATACTGAACACCATCAAAACGTTAAGGCAGGTACTGTAAACTCTGCTGGATCAATGTCCTTGTATCTATTAGTAGTGCATCCAGTTGGTTTGATGTTCAAGGAATTATTATTGATACAGGGAACTTGCCCTATATAATTCTCCAGAGCATGACTTGAACATCTGCAGTTCAGAGATGGACAGCATCACATCACTCTCATGGAAGGATGTGGATGGCTCCAGTGTTGCTTTGTTTTACTTTTTAAAAGATTATCTGTGTAAATTACAATTCGTGCATGGCAAAATCAATGTCAGAGTAAAACAGAAGTGCTAATTATTGAGATATGAACCAGTTTTGCTTTTTATTAACAAAGGAGGCGAGTTCCTTGGGGTAATGCTGTATATAAGTACGCCAACTTTTAAATGCAACAATTAACAAAAATGTTCTGTCAGTGTGGTATACTAATTTAGATGTTGGATTAAAACTTGAGAAACCCAGATGCACGTTCTCATTTCACCATGGAATTAATATCTTTGGACCAGCCAGCTTCCCCTGTATATTATTATAAGGATGAAAAGAGGAGGACAGTGTAGTGTAATAGTTAAAGACACCAGGGTAGAAGCTTGTGAATTTTAGACATTCTATAAATATTAATCCAATTAGGTGACTCTGAGCCAGTCACTCTGTCTCAGCCTTAGGAAGAGCGGCAGTGGCAAACTACTGTTAAAGTGTTACCAAGAAAATTGCATGTACTTGTCCAAGCAGTAGCTAGAAGTTACTACTGACTCAGTTGCACAAAAAATGGTGGGGGGAGAGGGGCATGGAGGTGAAAAGAAAGCCTTGTATGTTGCCTTGAACCTTCCCATAGATCAGCGGTCCCCAACCTTTGAGGCTTGGCAGCCTGGCTATGGGGGGGAGATCAGAACTGGGTCATATACGAGCATGCGCAGCCCTTGCCAAGTGGTGGGCTGGCGTACCTTCACGCAGCTCGACTTGCACGAGCAGCGGGCCAGGGTGCACATGCGTGATTGCCCATCGGCCCGCTGGTCGCTCAAGTTGAGCTCCACGTGCACACCGGCCAGCCCCTCACACGGCCCAATTCTGAATAAGCCAGGGCCCAGTGGGCCGTGGCTCAGAGGTTGGAGATCCCTGCCATAGATATGGAATGTAGGTATAGAAATGAATTTATCCTAATATGTAAAAGAAATTTGGGGATTCTTTTGTATAAAAATGAAATATTGTGAGGAGAGAAACCAAAATCATTACAACAAATGGAATAAATATATAAAGTATCAGCAAATATAGGTAACTCTCAACTTACACCATTTGTTTAACTACCATTCGAAGTTAGAGTGGTGCTGAAAAACATGACTGTCACAGTGTCCCCTTGGCCCCATGATCAGAATTTGGTCTCCTAGCAACCAATGCATATTTTCGATAGTTATGTGATTGCCATATATGAGCTTTCTAGGAGGCTTCCAACATGCATAATCAATGGGGAACTAGACTCACTTGATGACTGTATGATTCACTTAACAACCACCATGATTCCCTTAACAACCATGGAGAAAAAGGTCATAAAATCGATCACAACTTATTTAATGAATGCTTAGTGATGGAAATTCTGGTCCCAATTGTGGTTGTAAGACAAGGACTACCTGTAGAGCTACTTAATGGATAGTACAATTCAAGCCCTTATTTGTAGATCAGCAGTCTAAGGAACAGGCAACAATATTGACAGATTCTGTACCAGTGTAGTCAGAATAAATGTACAGTGCCCTCCCATTGTACATGCCTTATTTTACATTTGAATCATTGGCATTTCATATTTGTAACGTTAAACATTATGTAATACTGATCTTAAGGTTGCAAATTGAGGTATTCTTTCCTTGGATGGTATCTATTCTATATGCATATTTATTTTTACATCAGTCATACCTGACTCGATGTTCCTTACATTTAATTAAATTTATTTCACAATTGGTATCTATACAATTGCAAACCTGATATCATTAAAGAAGAGTCAGAAAAGGGTTTGTTTTTTTGCAGGGGAATGTGTCACTCAGTATTATACGGTAGACACTCCTCATTTGCTAGTGTTGCACCTATTAGGAAATAAGTCAAACAAAACAAATTAATGTTTTTAAGTAAATGCATTTTTTAAAAATACGGAAACATTTTTCCTATAGGATATAAATGACATTGTAGATGACCAGACTGAGCCCGGGGGTGGGGTCAAACGCATCATCAGTCATGAGTTCCTGCACACCCACAAGAGATCTCAGTCCAGCCCACCTTGAATTCCTTCTTAACTCCCACTTATTTCCTTTCACTTTTAGTAGTTCAGATTGTTGTAGAGAGCTTAACTGTGTAATAAATCTTTGTGCTCATTTGATCTGCCTGAATCTCCTGATTTCCGCTGAGGGACATTAAAGTTTAAACTTGTTTAGGTTTTCCATACAGAGGAGTTTTGAAAATACTTGGGAAAACAAGTAAAAGAACATTGTATGAGTTTGACTAAAAGAAATGCCTTTCTAGCTGAAGCTGAATATCTGAATGAATATAAGAATTAACATTTTAGGAAGAGGTCATTAAAACAAGCAACCACAAATTTTACACAGTGCAGAAATGATTTTAAAAACTTTTCATATTTAGAAATTTATCGATAAATCTGAAAGTTTTCTTCTGGATACAAAAATGATACCCAAGCCAAAAATATGACTGACAGAAGACTCAAATAGTTGTTTAATTACAGGTCAAATAATAGAAAGTTGATCAGAAGATAAAATTTATTGTGATAATGGGGGGGGGGGAAGCAAATGAAAAGCATAACCTTATAGTATTATTACAACAAGCACCAAATATTTGTTTGCAAGATATCCAAAATATGACACAATAGCAATATTTTTTAAAAAAAGTCTTGCTTTACAAAAACAAACATGTTGTTGATATATTTTATGGCATGTTCATTTTGTCTCTCAGTACTGGCTTATGCCTCTGAAGATCATCTTGTTCTTTGTTTTAGACTATTATGCAAGAATAACTTGTTCTTTTGCTTTTTTACCCCATTTTTAAAAAGAAAAAGGAACTTAACAGCAATTTGCTGAAATTGGGGATTGGATTTCCCACCAAAAAATTGGGAGAACTGTTATCTTTTACAAAATAAGGAAAATGTACTTACTGCCTATCTCTTTGCAAATATTTCCACAGTAATGTCTGGAATGAATAATGTTTGCTTTCCCAAATCTTGATCTTTGATTTCTAGCCAGTGAGAGACAAAGAAAAGTTCAGCAAGAGTTTAATTATAAATGGTGTTTGGTTCAAGCAGAAAAAAAAAGGAAAGCACTTATTCTGATTATTCCTTGGACCTTGAAAGAACATTTGCTGAGGGAGGGAATGTGTATATATTAGCAAGGGGATTGGTTGATGCTTTGTAGTCTTCCCTATCCAGCTCTGTTGGATCCTACTGCACTATGAGGCAAATAAACAACACTGGTGTTTCGCTCTGAATTAGATGAGAGATTTGGTGGTCAAGCTGGATTTGCAGTGGGGACATTCTCATCCCATCTGTCTGTTTCAGTGGAAAAGAGAGTGTTGGCTTCATTTGACCTCGGTGGCATCGTCACATTGGCTCAATGGTTGGAGTTACTTGGGATGAAAGAAGGTTACCCCCCTCTCCCACAAATAGTAATACTAGGCAACAGCAGAGAGGGGTTAATGAAACCTGCAAATCCATATAATCAGCAAAAGATAATGTGTTGTTTAAATACGAAGGGGTCCTGCCCCTAAAAGAACTTAAATTGGTTCAGATATCCAGTTAAATTGTTATATTCCTTCATCAGGTAAGAGACTTTTAAATCTTGAATCTAATTCAGCAGAGCTCCTAGTATGAAGTTGATTAGCAAGTACTTTGTTCTGTGGAAGATAAATCCTTCTTCCGTTCAGATAATCTGAATATTTTGCAATTCTTTTTAATATTTATGCATGGTCATCTCTTTTCTTTGACAATTGTTTTTCAATTGAATATATTTGTGTGTGCTTTTTAAAGAAAAACAAAGCTTAGGCATATTGCCAGGATTTTATTTTATTTTGCTGCAATAAAATACAAGCTTTTAGTTTTAGTTTTTATTTTTTTTAACCTGTGTTTTGTATGTTGGATTTGTATGTTCCTGAAACATAATTCAATTTTTGCCCCATTTTTATCTTGGTTAAATGTGTAATGGGACAATCCTGGCAAACATTATCCTGTCTTGCAATACCTTCCTGTTTCTCAGTTCATGTGCAGTTCTAAATGAATCTATAATTTTCATTTTATGACGTGATTTTAACTATAAAATCTGTGGATATAAATTCCAGTTTGAATGAAAGTATTGGGGTAGGGTGGGGTTGAGGAATCTTATAAGCAGCCTTCCCCAACCTGATACCATGCAGATTCATTGAATTTTAAACTCCCATATTTTTTTGACCACACACTCTGGAAAATATGAGTTTACACAATAGAAAATTTACGTTTGGGAAAAGGAACAGACCAATAATGGGAGTTGTGGGAGAATTGCTCACTTTATGCTTCTTCTTGTGAAGTGAGGCTGCTCCTAGGCAGATCTTTGAGTTTTGTACCCTGAATTTATTGAGCCACCTCCTAACGCATAGAGATAATAATACTTTTAAAAACCAAGAAGTCAGCTCAGGTACAATTTGAAAATTCTGCCTAGTCTGCTTCTTTCATTGATCATTGATATATCGCAATGAAACAGATAAAACTAGGATAAGGTGGCCAGGGCACAAACTGGATATCTAATTTTAACTAAGTAGACTTTTAAATGATGCCACAAAATAAGGAGATGAAATACACCATCCAGTTGTTCCTGTCTTCCTGCCTCTGAGCAATTAGGGAATTCCATGGAATGACTAGGATAAGAAGAGAGAACAAATAATCCAAAAGAGCAATGCCTGCCGGATCTGCTAATTCAACATGGTTTTTCAAAAGACATTTCCAGCCTGAAGTATTGGGCTGTACTGGTTGTTCTGTAGACATGCAGGAGTAGGCAATAATTGTCTTCTAAAACTTTGGTGTTTTTTAGTTCTCCTTGTATAGGACTTAGCATGAAAAACTCTTCCAGTCCATAATGCTGTGTAACTTCTCTATAAAGATAAATCCAATCTGCTTCATAAGGCAAAAAGATTTTCGCTGAATTTTACTTTAAGAAAAAAATGGTCATTTGAAAATGAGCTTAGCTTTGAATGTTTCAAACAGGATATCTAACTCAACCATGTTTTTACAGTGTTTTTTCCTCCCTTACAGCCTACCCGGACATCCTCAGAGAGTATTTATTCAAGGCCTGGATCCAGTATTCCTGGTTCACCAGGACACACAATCTATGTACGTATACTTTCATAAATGTTTTATTAATTAGCTTTTGATTTAGTGTTATGTTTTTAGAGATGTATTTATTTAGATGTATTACCATTCATGAAGAAAAGCAAACAGTTCATGACCTGGGAAATCAGAATTATTTCCTCACGTTAATTCCTTTTAATCAATTAGATTTTTTTAAAAATTGTGCCATAATTATGTGTCTTATTAAAAAACCTTTGTAAATTTTTGATTTGTTGTTTGTGCATTGTCAATAATACAGGTGGAACTTAACTTGCAACTGGTCACTTAGAGATTACTCAAAGTTTTGACCAACTCTCCCATAAGTACTTATGGCTCAGTTCCGAGGTTCTGACAGCCACTGCCCCTTCGGTGTTCACATGACCGCATTTTGGGTGCTTGGCAGCCAGCCTGCATTTATGGCTGTTTGCAGCGTCCCATTTTCACGTGACCAGGATTTACAGATTTTTTGTGGAAAACCAGCATTTACTTCTGTTTTTTGGCAAAAATGTACCATAATAAAAAATGAGTTCCTTTAACAACTGCAGATTTGCTTAATGATTGCATTTATTCACTTAACAACTGCCAAAAAAAGTTGTAAAATTGGGTTGATCACATGCTGTATGACCATCACAACTTTACGATTGTAATGGGCAGACTTCATTACAGTTGTAAGTTAAGGGCTATCTATATCATAAAGCTGTAATTTAAGGAAATCATTCTAACCCCTAATGAGTGGCTGATAAACAAAATAAAACTTGGAAATGTCACAATTTGTTTGTTTTTTGTCTGAATGTGATGTTTTGTGAAATTGGCAAAATAGAAATTGCTGTGGGCCATCAAAATGAGTATGTGTATGAGTGACAGCTCAATATGGTCCCCAAATACTGTTCTTATAGGGCTCATAATTAATCAGTTACATGATACTGATGCCTGGATGCAGCTCATAGTAAGCCATAGTTATTTTGTCAATAAATAGATCACAGTTGCTTAGCATTTAAAATTCACTGAGTCATAAACCATGCTTCATTAACTAGCCATGTTAGTCAACCAATAAAATCCATGGAGATTTTTCTTCTCACATCTTCTGTGATGGATGTGGACCACCAATTTCAAGCTACAAAATATACTTTGAAGGGAAATTGTCATGTTCAGAAATTGCCACTTTTCTACCCTCTGGTTGCTGATTTTTTTTTACACTTCTTTGATGAATTGATGATTATCAAATCCAGTCTTAATGTAATAAAAAGGGGCCATTTGATTGGAAATGAATTTGGGGAGTGGAGGAGAAAAAGAGGTGGGTTTTTTGGTGGTTTGTAACAGCATTTGTTTTTCTTACAAGCAAAATTTAGAACTGGATGTTATTCAAGTGAATCTACAGATTTGTGTTTACCTGTTTTCTTTGATTTTTTAGGCAAAAGTAGACAATGAGATCCTTGATTATAAGGATTTAGCAGCCATTCCCAAAGTCAAGGCCATCTATGACATTGAGCGTCCAGATCTAATTACTTACGAACCTTTCTACACTTCTGCCTACGAAGAGAGACAAGAAAGACAGAGCCTTGGAGAGGTAATGAATTGGAAGTTCAATTTTGAAACCAATTCACTTGGTTTGTAGCTTAGCTTCTGTTGTTTTTATAAACAGCTGATGCAATGGTCCAAATGCTTCATATTTCTCAACTTCTTGCTTCTTTATAGCTTTGAAAAAATGTGAGCATTGGACTCTGCTGTTTCACTTTCCTTTTTCATTAATAACTATGTGTGCAGGGATCCCTGTCCCACAGAGCTCTTCCCTCTCACATGCTTGATGGGTGGTAGCCAGCAACCTCTGAGTTTGAAGCACTCAGATGGGCATCAAATGTTCAGGATTTACTTTCCCTAGAAGTGGCATAGATTCTTAAAGAAATACTGCTATGTGGGTAGAGCATCTGTGTGTGACATGAGCAGTAAAATGGTGTCTGAGTACAAGAAAACATTATTAGAATTGTAAGAATGACACTTGAGTACATTTTTCAAAAAAAATATTTTTTTTAGGTACATGAGATCTCTGTGTTTGTACAGAAACTTTTTTTTACATTAAACTAGCTATGTCAATTGGAATGGAATAGCATTCATCCAGAGATCAGGATGTCTCCAACTCTTCTGGACCTTTGTAGGATATTGATGACCTTGATGTTCCTCCTTGGGCCAGGAAGTGAACCAGATCTATTGGCAGATTACTTGGTTTCAGTCTGTCTGGATTGAATATTTGGACCCAGACATAAACTATGTTTATGTATTGTTATTAATGTGGGATTTTCTTTATGTTAGATTTATACATAAATGAACAACAGAGAAAAGAAAAACTTTAATATTCATAACATTATCCTAAACGTTTAATCATATGTATTTCTTGAAAAGATTGTAACTCAGGTTCACTGCACAGAAATGCTTTCACAGAGTGCCACCTAGTGGAAGCCAAGAAATACATATATTTTATTTTGCTAGTGAATCTAAAACTTTCTTAACAATTTTTAATGGAAAAACTTTATTATCTACCACTTTTGTGGTATAGCTCTGATCCATTTCATCTTTGTTCACATTTACTCCTCAGGCTGCATTTCTTTTCAAGGGCCTCTACTTCCTGATCTATCTTTATTCCTGATTTTGATTATGATTATGATTTTAATTTGTTGCTCATTTCAGATATTTTTCTCACTCTTGGTTTTGTATAAGTCAGTGTATTTTTGAATAAGCTTACTGCTGTTATGTAATTATTAGAACACCATATGCAGTAAAAAATGCACACATTATTAGTAGAGTAGATGTTATTCCCATATGTATTGGCAGGATAAATATCAACCCAAACATGTTTAAAAAAGAACTACAGTTAAATTTTATACAGCGATTATAATAGGAATGATTAAAATGGAACTGAGAAGGTTTTAAGTAGATCCATATTTATGCTTTCTTGGGACCTTGAACCAATGGCCTTTTCTTTTCCTTGACTTTCTGTCAATTCTGCCTTCCCTTGTAAAGTCTGCAATCCCAATTGTAACTTCAACCCTGGCTTGGATTTTGGAAACTTAGATGAATCAAATAATACAAAATAGATTTTAAATTTTACTAGATTTCTTTATCTTCTCTGTCATTGAAAGACTAACATTTATTCTAATTCTGCTCACTTTGCTTTCATTGTGCATAATATTATTGAATAATTGAAGTTTTGATAAGTAGTAAAAATAATATCTCATATAGCCCAATAATCCAATTTAGGAACATGTTATCAGATAGTCAAATGAATTGTACTATGTTCCATTAGTTGGGTCATATATTATCATTTCTTTTTTGTACTGTCAGAGTAGGAAGAGTAGGAAGAAAAATGCAATGACCATGAAAATGGATTAGATTGATCCCCAGCAGATGAGACCATAAGTGGCTATTACTCATGATGACTGCATATTTTCTCCCGTATAGAGGGTGCTAGAGAACAAGAAGAATGGTCCTAGTTTTGGAATTCTATAGACATCTGACTGGCCTCTCTAAAAACAATGTGCTGGACTGAGATAGGCTTTCATCTGAGTCAGCACACCCATCATAATGTATTTAATACAGGGGTGGGGAATTATGGCCCTTTTATGACTTATGGACTTCAACTCCCAGAATTCCTGAGTCAACCATACTGGTTTAGGAATTCTGGGAGTTGAAGTCCACAAGTCATAAAGGAGCCATAGTTCCCCACCTCTCATTTAATTGAATTGCATTACTCAGTTCTTCTCAGGAATATATCCATAGGCTCTTCAGTTGATTCGATACTAGTCATGTTTTCTCCTTCTAGATGCAAAGAACTAAGGGCAAAACTCAATTTTGAATTTTTCTGCTGAATTGATAAAATGTCCTTTACAAGTTGGATATTCAGTTATGAAATACCATTTATGAAACCCTAGTAGTTTACATTTTAAGTATTAATTCAGTAGTGGGGGAGATGATTAAAACTTGACCATGAAATATTCAGAAGATGGTAGATCCCAGATACTAGGCCTAAAATATTAACAAAATATTTTATTTTTCATTTTTATTAGACTCTGGCTTGATTTATTCTTGTAGCCTGTTGGGTTTTATATATATACTATATATATAGTTTATGGTAAGGAGGTTCAGTACTTTATTGTTTTCCATTAAAATGTATGAAAATGAAGCAGTTATAATCCCTTTTTTTCCCTTCAGAGTTCAAGATACGGCAGTTCTCCTGTACATGATGAAAGTGTAAGTTGAAAAAAAGAGGGTGCAAAATCCATAAACTAATAGATGATATAAAACAAATTGGCATTAGACAGTTTGTCTCTAGTTTGATTGATTTATATATACATATTATCTATAAACACACCTGAAGAGTGATTGTTGGATAAAATAGTAATATCTTTAAATCATAATAGATTAATTTATAACAAGCTGCCCAGAGTCACCTTACAGGGCAGATGAGCAGCATAAAAATGCAATAAATAAATCAACAAGCAAGCAAACCTAGACAAATAAGCATTTGGCATGGTAGATGACAAGGTGTACAGATTTTGACTACATTTCTGCACACAAAGGTGCAGATAAAGTTCAAATATGTCATTTTACAAGCAAGAGTTTATGTAACTTCTTATAAAAGATAACTGCTAGATAATCCATATTTTAGGTTCTTGTGAATTGTTGTGAAAGTTCCTCTAGAATCATTTGTTAAATAGCATTTCTTTCCATTTGCCTTCCGCAGTTTTTTTAAACTGCAATGTGTTGCAGCTCAAGCCACACTGAAAAACTGCAGTGTGGCTTGAGCTGCAACAAAAATATGTGGTTAAACAGATACGTCAATCTTCATCACAAATTTAGGTTCTCCAAGGCATGTCTAAAAACTCATAGATCATAGATGCATAAAATTTGACTTAGATGCTATTTTAAATACATTTTGGGCTATAGAAATCACAGAATGGTATTGCTAATTGTCTCTTTGCTTTCTGTACATCAGAAAATGAAGATGGTAAAGCTAATCAAATCTCATTTTGGTGTGAAATGGCCATTTTATTTGGGATAGTTTCCATTGTAAACATTTTTGTCCAAGAAATGTCAAAATACTTATTCCTCTTTCTCTTTAAATTTACAGTCAAGTCTTTTTAAGTAGGACTTCAGTATCACATGTATTTGGTAAATTCCTAATAAAATTTCAAAATCACTGAAAGATGAAGCCAATGAGTTACCATTACATTTATTTATACTGTAGAACTACAGTAGTTATCTTACTAATGTTCATGATAATCAAGTTTCCAGTAAATGAAATAATTACTACAGTTATTTATGAATCTTTGATTAGGTTAAGCACAAATTAGCATACTTGTGGCCCTAAACTCAAGCAGTTTCTTAACTCCATAAATCTGACTGTCAGAATTGAATCCAGGCAATCTTTCTCATGAAATTATCAATTATCTGTCATTGATTTGATATGACAGATTTCACTAAAATGTCTTACCTGTACTCTCCTTTCTGCTATGTCTTTCAGTCACCAAGGACACTCTCTCCAACTCCATCTGCAGAAGTAAGTTCCAATCAAACATTCTGTAATCTTGTTAAATTGACTGCTTTATGATGGTGAGATAATTGTTTTTGTAAAAGAGATGAAGCCCCCTCCCAATTCTACTTGCTGATTGTCCTGTTAACAGTCCTTCCATCACAAAAGGATTGCAAGATAAGTGCTTCCTTATAAAATCTAGCTTGGTATTTTATGATCTGGTATGATACAAGTGGAGAAGCATTTTTGGAATTACATACTGCACCTGCTAAACATGAGTAGAAGGTACAGCATAAGTTGAAGGACATCTATGGAGATTCTCAGTCATCCGGGTCACGGTAGTCCAGTTGCTTCTTGAAAAAGCACCTTTGGGATAAGTAGAAGGAGTTTTATCAGATCATCTGCTATAATAAAATAAAATTTTCTTCAGGGTTATCAGGATATTCGAGAACGAATGATACACCGGTCAACCAGTCAGGGTTCCATTGGTTCCCCTGTATACAGTCGTCATAGCTACACTCCCACCATGTCACGTTCGCCACAGCATTTCCACAGACCTGGTAAGGCTAATGAAACCATAGAACCAAATTTTAGAAACTATCATTCTTTAACTTTTGGGATCAATAGGAGAGCGATCTACTTCTTTCAATTTCAGAGCTATTTGTTTATTATAAAACTCTGTTTCCTTTTCCTTCTCACTTTTTGTTAAGTGGACCTTTATTTATTGTAGGAGAACAGGGGATATCTGCTAATTAGAAATTAAACAATTTTCTGAAATGGATTATATTATTTGGGGCAATAATTAATTAGAAAATTCTCTAGTTTCTTTCACCAGTGGAAAATAATTCTGAATTTTAGGTTATGGGCATTTTTTTAATAAAGTCAGGGTTTCTGATTTTTTGAATATTCCTTAATGTAACTTTTGATTGTTTGATGGTGAAAATGTAAAACCGTTTCTTTTTTTTTTAAGTATTTATTAAACTCTAGGAGAAGGAAGTTACAGTATAGTATTTTTTTTAAAAGAGGAAAGAAATATTTTTAAAAAAACAACTTGTCAGGAATTAGTTTCACTGCTGAAATGCCAGACGTACATACAGAAGTAAAACAATTCATGAGTCAAACTCAGTTTCTGGTGACCTTAGTAATGTTATGAAAGTTGCCTATCTTTGCCTTTTTCTGTGATTTGTTTTTTCAATTATCTAATTTAGTGATCAGTACTGGACTACGTAAACAATCCCTCATCCAAGTGTTATTAGAGTCAATTTTGTTTAGCTTTCACCACCTGCCAAAGTCATATAGGTACTGCCACCTTGATTCAATTAGTTCTCTTCTATTACACCTAGGCTCCCCCCCCCCAAATATTCTGCATCAATATTAATTTGGCAATTTGTTAATATACAGTATGTTAATAATGAGTATCCATTTGAAATTTTACTTGACCTTTAAAACTAATATCACAATATAAAGTTAATACTTTTTGAGAGATTTTAAATTTTTGATGATACCATAGTAAGTCAATTGGCACCATCAACAGTTTATACAGCCTCAGATTTTATTATTTTTCCAGATCTTATCTTTGGAGAAGAAAAGTAAATTCACACTTCACTAGAAAGAAAGCTTGTCTTTAAGAATGCCCACATACCTAACACATCTATATTCACCTTTTATAAGCCTTGCTACAATTTCATTATTTCCTGAAAGTTTTCTTCTGGTAAACCAAGTGAAATTTATAGTGATTAGAACTTATATTCTGTTTTTTTAATATGATTCTTCTCTAGTGCTTATACTATATTCAATGTTTTTATTAGGAGAAAAATTATTATTGTGGAAATTATTTGTTTGATTTATATGACCACATATTTGCCAAGCAAGTATAACTTTTCTTCTAAAATATACTAGCACAACATATAACAAGCTTTTATTTGTAATTGTTTGGTCCAGTTCTTCCCCAGATAATTGTTCCTTGAAAATAAGTTAAAAATGAGAGTTGCATGAATGCCAGTTCCACCCTATTTGTTTATATATAAGGAAATATGGATTTAACTTGAAATAAGGGAATATTCAATGTAAATCTGATTTTTTCACGTTTCTTCCTATGAATTTTTCCTGCAGTACGAAACCTCTTTCATTTCCTTTGTGTAGTCCTCAGATTCCTACTTATGACAGCTTGTCCCTGTGTTTCCCTCAGCCTCCAACCACTTTTTCCTGCTTCTGTCTTATTTGGTCTTCTCTTTTCTTTGTTTCTGCTTTGTCCTGCTTCACGAATCCTTGCTGCTGCAGAGCTGCTGTCTAACGGTGTGCAGCGGTTAGCCCTCCTACGCACTAATAGTCCAATCTCTACCCACAATGATTCCCGCCCCTACTCCCCTTTCCGACACCACTTCATTCCCTATGTCAAAGGTAAGGAGACAGGCCATTCAAGCTAGTGTCCAAATGACTGGAGATTTATTAGCATTCTAGGAAGCTAATAAGCCACATCTCCATAAAATGGCTGTCCACTCCGTGGTCCCAGCATGCTCAGATTTTCATCATAACGATTATGCTAGACCTGGCATATCTTCTTTTCTTTGAGAAAGTATGCCCTTTCTAAGGGTCCTCCATAGATGAAGTGGTCCTGAGTAAAGATTTCTTAAGAAAATGTGACTGTCTGAAAACTGAGATATTTATCATTTTGGGAGATTAATTTGGAACCAGTTATAGTAAATTCATCTCTCTTTTCAAACACTGACATGACTCACATTTTCCTAATCTTAAAGTCCCAGACCACATACTAATTATGCATGAATTTTAGGGGTATCTTGCATATATACCAGCTTCCAATATAGGTTTACCTAGATATATATGTTTGTATATATGTATAAAAGAACAGTTTCCTAGTTTACTAAGTCTCCAAAAACATTATTTCAAACATCTGGGATGGATGCTATGTTTAAATGTATCCTTTCATCCCATGCACTTGCCTTTTGAATATAATGGAGCATGCTTATTTTGCAAATTTAAAACTCTAATATAGAAAGGTGCTTTACATTTTGTCCATAACAATTGTCAGTGGCATTTCAGAAAAGAGGGGTTTTTTTTTTAGTTCTACTTGCAAGTTCCAAAAGGAAATCTGTGAACTTGTTTATGGAAAATATGTGTTCTAATACAAAACCATGGCTTTTCACACAGTGATGTGAGGGTCAGTTGATACAACATTTCGTCATCTGAGACTGATATAATATTTTAACTTATTATAAAGCCTACATTCTGAGAATTCTCTGATTCTTTTCCAGTTGTCTTGCTCCATCTACCACTTTGAGCTTCGTGTACATAAACCTAGTTCTCCTTAATGGCTCTTACATCACCTAGTTCCTGTATTCAGCATTACTTACTCAGGAATGGTTAAACAGTAGAATTGGCTTAATTAATAAAAGAGAAACAAGTTTCAAATGCAGCCATAATCATGCATGCTTAACTTTCCAAAAGCAATACATATATCAGTATACATAGATCTCAATTTCCTAATTATGCTAGTATAAAATACAATTGCAACTTTTATTTTTGCTTTGTTTCAGTCATGAGGTCCCTTAAAAACAGAGGCACAGCTCATATTTGCATGCACTTGATGCATAAATTCTAGTTCTACATTTCCATGTTTATCTCATGCTTTTTAAGACATTCTCCTTCCTACTGTCTCTCTTAAATCTGTCATGGCAAAGCTTCAAGATCACTTCATAGTTACCATTTTCTAAAAAGTAAATCTATCTGGAAGACTGAATTTGTGGTTTGGGTTGATATTTCAAATTCAGGAAGTGGGGAAGTAAATATAGGTGAATTAAGTGGAATCAAATTGGGATTCTCTCACCAATGAAAGATTTTCGTTCGTGGAACAATGTCCTATCGTACCTTCTAAATCTGCTCATGTATTCTGGAAGATTTCTGCCTTCCTAATTCATGGATATAAAAAAATCTGGTGGAAAATCACTGCGGGTTATGTATGTTATAATTATTTCAAAGAATTGTGAGAATGTGTGTGAATATCAGTGACTGTTATTTTCTTTTCATTTCTCAGTCCATACTCATTGGCAGCTTCAACCTGGGCTGCTTGGAAGCTTGCTACTGCACATTGTTAATAGTAATGGTTATGAACCTAGTATTTTGCAATTACTTAGTGGTTTTATAATACTTATATAGCATATCCCCAAATATAAGGAGTTTTTCTTTCTAGGAATTCTTTTCAACTAGCTCACTAAATGAGAAATAGGATGCTATCAATAACCTATCTTAAGGCCATTAGGATACATATTTGGTCACTAGATGATCTTTGCTAATACTGAAAAAAATAACAGAATATTCACTTGTTTATTCCCCCAGAAGTGTTGTGGGAGTAGGATCCATGTTCTTTCCGGATACTTTCAAATTAGGAACAGCTACTGCTGAATTGGTCCATCAAACCTAGGATCAATGATACTAAGCAGCAGATTCTCTAAGAAATAGATTCCTCCAAATGATTTCCTGCAGGTCATGATATTAGAACAGAAAATATTGACACTACTTGGTTACCAAGCACTTAATGATACTCTGTTGCTCTTGTTTTAGAAGTTCTGCTTTGGACTTTCTGTTTTCATTTACTGCTTTTCGTGTTAGTTTATCTCTTCATTTGCATCTTTCTGTACATATTTTAAATTGAAGTACAATATTCCAAAATATGCAGTGTGCTGTTCTAATTAAGGAAATATTTGTGTGCTTCTTGGAGAGATCATCATAATAGTGGTAATAGGTTATATTATAATCTATTCCTGAATCAATACTGTCACTTCCATTGTGAACTTGAAACCAAAAATTATTTTAGCATAGTTGTGGGACATATCACAGGTGTAATATTTAGATTATGCAGTTTTTCTAAATATAGTTAAAGAATGAGAAATATTAGTCCTTTACCCTATCAAACTCAACCTTTTGTAGAAGAATATCATCTTGAAGGAAACCAAAGGTATTACGTAAGTCCAGGGTTCATGATTTCTAACCTTAGGAAACTTGTGATGCCTGCACCATCCTGGAAGGTTTTGTTTTAAGTGCTGGAGCATGGACTTAATTGTACTTATCTGGATTCTTTGTGTACATGGATATGATATAACATCATAGTTTACTGAGTAGCTCCAAGAAATAAAGCAACATAGAGATGTCTCGAGGGCTGCTGGAGGAAGACAGAGTGAAGCCAAGCACAGAGGAGTACCTACATCAGGACTTGCTTGTGTCAATAAAGGTAGCAAAACATATTTATATCTCTATCTTTATTGCATCTGCAGATGACTGCCAAGCAGCTCTGTTTCAGGTGACCAAGTCCTCTTGGGTAAGGAAGAGCTGGGGGAGCCCCAGCAGGGCTACTGTGAAAAATATTTTTAGCATCTGTCAGACAAAGTTGCTCATCTTTGCTGTGAATTGGACTCTGACTAGAGATATCCTTTGAAAGTGACATTTCAAAGACATGTATGAGCCTTGTTTTAGCTGGTTGGATCTGAGGAAGTAGACAGGATCCTTGTACTGTGAGCTTGGCCCCCTGTGTTCTGGACCCATGCTGCTTCTGGTTGATTAAGGCCTCCTGGGAAGTGGCATGCAGTTGGTTAGAAACAGTGGTTAATGCCTCTTTGTGAGAGGGGATGGTACTGCCTGCCTTAAAGGGAATGTTGGTGCGCCCCTTTCTCAAGAGGCCATCCTTGAATTTAGTGGTGCTAGACAATTTTCATTCAGTTTCCAATCTTCCCTTTTTAGTGATGGTTGTTAAGATGCTAGTTGGCATGCAGATACAAAGGGCCCTGGATGAAGCACATTATCTAAACTCATTTCAGTCTAGATTCAGGCCAGGGCACTGAAATGGCATTGGTCGTACTTGTCAATAATTTTTGGACAGTTCAGGATAAGGTGGTATAACCATTGTGGCACTCCTGGAGTTCTCAATGGCTTTCAGTACCATCAAAAATGGCAATCAACTAGATTTCAGGGGGTGGGAGTACCCCCTGTTACATAACATCATTGTGTTACAGTGATTTTCCTCCTTCTTCTATGGCTGGTTCCAATCAGTGTTGGTTCTTTCCCAGCCTTGCATTATGGGTGCCTTAGAGCTCAAGTCTTTTGCCTCTCTTCTTTAATATCTATATGAAATTGCTGGGAGAGAAAATCTGCTCTACTAGTGTTGGCCAAGCATCTGCAAGCTATTACAGTCTGGATGAGAAGAAGCCAGCTTCAACTCATACCTGGCAAGAGGGAGTGGCTCTGGGTTTCAGCCCTCCCAGGTGATATTACATCTTTGACTTTGGATGAGGTGGCACTACCTTGGGCTGAGGTGAGTCCTCCTAGAATTATGGTTCCTGCTTGAGGAACAGGTTGCCACCATGGCTCTATGTGTTTGGGGACTTGTGCAGATTTATCTAATGCCCCAATTGCCCTCCCTTTTGGTCTTGCTCATGGTCACTCATGACTTGATCACTTCCCATTTGGATTACAGCAGTATGCTCTACATGTGGCTTCTCTTGAAGACCACCTGCAACTTTCACCTGGTCCAGAATGTGCGGGTACATGCAGTGATACTAGGTTTATCCATGTTACACCCCTGTTGCGTGAGCTGAACTGGCTCCCAATTCCTTCTGGATATAATTAAAATGCTGGTTCTTTCCTTTAAAACCCTAAAAAATATAGGATCAGTTTGTAAGACGGCCTCTCTCCAAGTTTGGATAAGGTGGGCATACTCTTAGTCCCTACCCTTAAATGTTGCCATTTTATGGACCTAGGAAATATATCTTCTTCATGGCAGCATCTGTCCTATAGAACATATCAGAGTTTTTTGCAGAAAATTAAATCCAGAAGCACACACAGATAACTGATTCAGCTGGATTCATTAACTTCTTTATAAACATAGTAATATATATATATTTACAATACCAGTAGCAGAGTTCTTCTTCAACATAGTAGCAGTTATAAGCAAAGCAGCTTATACAAGCAGCTTCTAGTTCAGAGCAGACAGAGAGCAGAGTGGGCTGAGCCACGCCCAGCCTTCTAGCTTCAGTTTCGATTCTCTGCACAGACTCAGATGTGTTTAGCTCCCATTGGCTGACAGTGGCTATGCCTATTCATTGGCTGACCTTGTTACCATTGGCTCTCCCAGTTCATGAATAATCTGACAGAACACCCTTCCTATTGAGATTTGGCAGGCCTCCTAAAAGCACCTAAAACTTGCCTTTTGCCCCAAGTCCTTGGATAGGATGAGACTAACAAGAAGACCTTGTGGTGGACTGCATGTAAAAGTTTAACTATAGTGACAAGTTTTGATGTTTGTGGTTTTAATATTTTTATTGCACATATATGTTATTTTAATTGGTGGTGGTGAGCTGCCCAGGGGTTGGTAAAAGATGAAGAGCTATATAAATATTTTAAATAAATAAATAAATGTCTGCACAATCCTGTTGCGAGCCAAAAGTTGGGGGAACTTTATTATTTGCAGTGATCTTCTTGAAGAGAAGGATCTCTTTCATGTAGCCGGTCATGAAATCCAAACATGCTTGGAATCAAAGAAGATATTATTTGTTCGTCATTTTGTACCTATACTTTGGAAATGGATAACTGTATCACTAGAATTAGCCATGCAGTTGGTAGGAGAGGAAAGCTAGTTATGCATTTTCTTCCCATAGTTTTAAAAACTGCTACTCAAACATTTTCTCATTGTTCTTTCTGCCATACTTTTTTAGAGCTAACCTTACCATTTGGCAGAGTAGTAAACTACCCCAAGTAGTTGATTTGGCTATTTTAAACGGATAGCACCTATATAGACATAGATACAGATGATACAGATATTTCCAGTAAAATTGAGGCATCTCTGTCTCTCATCATTATCTCTGTCCCACTGTAAAATAGGTTTGAGATATTTTCCGCTTTAAGTACTAATCGCATGCCTTGACATGGAGAGGGAGCAGAAAGATTCAAAGCATTTACTCTTCTGTCTCAAGCAAGAAAATGTTTGGGCCAGCTTTGCTTCCCCAAAAGCTTATCTGGAGATTATTCTCCAACTGAGCAAAATGTATCTCTAATGAGGAGTAATGTGGTTTAAATTAATAAATTAAGATGAACAACTGCACCAGACATTAACTGGAATAACTTGTAGCCCTCTTTGCTCATTTTTCATGTGTGATCATTTTAAGTATGGGAGCTTCTTTTGCATGAGAATTAACTGAAAAGCCAACTTGATTTGCGCTTTGCCTAGCAATAATTTTGCCAAATGCTGTCACTTATATACTGAAACCCAGTAATGCCAATTGTCTTTTTCCATTCCTTTTCACATCTCATCCATGTAATTTAAATGCATGGTACCCTTATGCATGCTATTGATAATTGAATGAATGAATGAATGAATGAATGAATGAATGAATGAATGAATGAATGAATGAATGAATGAATGAAATAATGCAAGTTGCCAAATTCCAGCCTAAGGTGAATGACTCCTTTAATATGTAATAGCAGTGCCTTACAATACTAGCCACATTACTTAACTCTCCTGTATATATTTTTGTTTGTTTTTCCTTCTCTGGTTTCCCCTTGCCATTGACTTTTGGTTGGGTTTTGACTTATGCCTGCTTCTTTACTGCTCTTTGTTTTGTTTGTTTGTTTGTTTTTCCATTCTCCTCATTGGAGGCAATGAGCCGTCCAGCGGTCGGAATTCCCCTGTCCCTTATCGGCCCGACAGTCGCCCTCTAACACCAACTTACGCTCAGGCCCCTAAACATTTCCATGTTCCAGGTAGGAGTGGCATTGTGTGTCTTGGTGTCTTGTCCGAGTGTAGACTGTAGTAGCCTTTGTAACCCTTTGTTTTTGTCTCCATCGCTGCATGCTGTTTAGTTGTTTTGAACTTGGGATATACCCTGAACTGCTTTGAGATCCAGACTTAATTTGGAAACAATTAGAAAATGCTGGATATGGGGAGATTTTTAGTTATAAAATTAATATTTCTCCAAATCATAACATTGAGGAAACAGCGATACACAGTGGTTTAGTTTAGTGCAAGGCCCTAAAGTTTTTTTCTTGTTTGTCTCAGAGTTATACCATGTTGACATTGGCTAGTATTTTTTAACAAAGGACAAAATATAGGATGCAGTCCTAAGCATACGAAAGAAATGAAACATTATCAGCTTTTCTTATCAGTTTTCAAAAGAAAAAAGAAAATTTAAGAATAGTGAAAGGAAGAATTTACACGAACATCATCTCAATTTAAATTAATTATTAAATTAATTATTAAATTAGTCTTATGTATATGTCCATATCATACAGCGCAATTGATTGGTTTACATAATCTTAGAAAAAAATAGGAAATTAACTATACATAGTGGTATAAAGAGACAAAACATTGAAACAGGCCTCTGCTGAAAATCCTATGGCAACAGAATGCTTTATCAATATCAAAATGGAGGTAAGTTCTTCATACCTTTGTGTAATTGAAAAAGAAGGGATATCCTTCATTCTTATGGTATTAGTCTTTTTGTTATCATTGGTACGTGCAATATCCATTTTGTTTGTCTTCTAATTAGTAACCACACAATTGGTACATAATTTAAAAAGAACAGGAGTCTTTCAATAAAAACCCTCAAATTAATAGGGAGATACCATTTTCTAAAAGGGAGCTACTGTAGTGCCCAGTCACACTTAATGATTCAGTGTGGGAGTTGCACTTCCTCTCCACAGGACTTAGTACTTTCTGTGATTTGTCATTCTCAGACATAGATGTGACATGTAGATGCCAAAATACCTTTCCATTTAGTTTTGATGTGTTGATATTCTAAATATGTATAATTCCCTGTTACCTTTGTATACTTAATTTAGTATAACCTAAATTAAGTATTTATTAACTATTTATAAATTATATTTTAGGCATATTATTTAAATGTTGGTTAAATAGAAAAGATTCCTGAAGTACTCAGGAATGTCTTGGTCAGCATGTTGCTTTTCTCATTATTCCAATAATCCCTAAGAGGAAAACTGACAGGTTGGCATAACTATGGAGCACCCATGGCACATGGCAGAAGTGATCAGTTTTCGGATATTTCCCATTTCTCACTTTTCACTGCAACTTTTGTTGCCCTTTCACTTAGAACTGCTGTCCCTTTGTGGGACAGTGAGTAGAGCTATAAAACCATGGGTCACTTTAGTTACTTTAGCCATACATAGACCTGGTATGTAATATGTGGAGATTGTACTCCAAAAGGTTAGCAGAATAGGACAAAAAAATGGACTGTGTGCAATTTAAATTAACAAAATTAATTAAGTATATTTAGTATTTTCCAGCCAATGTTAGAAGGGTCAGAAGGCTGTACCTAAAGCTCTGGGACATTACATAAACCTGGAGCTCATGGCATGGATCATGCCTTAAAATGATAGCATATCATGGTGTGGTGTGGGAGGGTTTTAGGATACAAATGGAATTAACCTTTTTTATTACATCTTGGATATTTCCCACTCCAATAGTTTTCTTCCTACTATGGATCTCTCTTTCAAGAATGCACATCTCAGAAGATTGGAGTCAAAAACCCAAACGAACCCTACAACCAATGGTTCTAGTAATACAGCCTAATTTTCAATCTTGTGTACATTTAATCTGGCTGTTACAATACTATACAATCTCCATTGCTGATACTGGGAATGTTTTTAGACACTGTCATAGTAGAACAAAAAGTATTGTTTTGGAGGAATAAAATTATTTGCTAGCATATAATAGAATAACAGAATTGGAAGGGACCTTGGAAGTTTTCTAGTCCAACCCTTGATCAAGCAGGAAACCCTATATCATTTCAGATAAATGGTTGTCCAATCTTTTCTTAAAAACCTCCAGTGTTTTAGCATCCACAACTTCTGGAGGCAAGTCGTTCCACTTATTAATTGTTCTGTCAGGAAATTTGTCCTTAGTTCTAGGTTGGTTCTCTCCTTGATTAGTTTCCATGCATTGCTTCTTGTCCTGCCTTCGGGTGCTTTGGAGAATAGGTTGACAGCCTCTTCTTTATGGCAGCCCCTTAGATATTGAAACATATTATTTATCTAAAGTTCCTTAAATGAAGAAAACTATCCATTATGTACCATTCCCTAGATACACATACTAAATATCCAGCATGAAGTGATCCTGTTACACATGGCAAATTGTTGTGTCACAGAGCAATCTTGTTTCAATGGATTTGGAAGAGAGAAATGTCAGTCCCTTTAGGGACATTTGCTGTTAAATATGTCAAATATATCTTTTCTAGTGATTACTATATGATTTTTTCAGCACAGAAATAGAGCAACTTGCAACAGAACATTTAACTTCACAATCATCAACGTCCAGTGCACCCTTAGGGTTTTCCAAAACTGACTATGTGATTCTGAGCCAATACTACTGCTTAACCCAACCTCCCTTGAGGGTTGTTGTGGGGGGGGGAATGGAAGAAAGAGTGCTATGCTAGCTCCCATGAGCTCTTATAGGAAAATTAGGAATCTTATAAATAAAAGAATAAATAAGATTGTGGCATTGCTTAGCAAAGAAAAAAGATGTAAACTGAGAAGGAGAAATCATTTTAAAATCTCTGGAATGAACACGGCATTTAATGATTGCTCTTAATAGTAGCTGTTAACACATTTTTTTTCCATTTCCAAGTTTTTGATTGGCCGTGTTAATTAATTTGCAATAAACTGTCTAATATAAGAGTGATGTACCATATAATGCATATACTGTAAATACCCGCTTTCAGCTCTCTATAGTCATAGGCATACTTAGAAATAAGCTACATTGATGCTTACTTCTATACAGTGGTGCTTACTTCTGTGTAAGTGTGTATAAGAATGATAAGGAATGGACTCAACAGCATTCCCATTTTTCTCTGGCTGGTGAGTAAACATAGATGAGAGAATTTCTTAACCCAAAAATGATTTTGGTTTTAGAGCATATTTTCTAAGAATCCTCTCTTAACAGCAATTATTAGCATTCTTGTTTTTCTATATTTCAGCAGAATATGGAGTTTTCCTTTTATAGCCCAATTCGTGTTGTTGTTTTTAATTCCTATTTAAAACTATTAGAATTTGGAGCTTTGAAAATACTGATTTGCCATAAAATTCCCCGAAAAGGTGCATAACTATTTTGAAATATAAGCTGGTTTCAGGCCCAGACTAAGTAACATGGCAAAAACATTTTCTGAAGTGCCATACAGTCTTGAAGAAAATAACTCTAGTTCAAAAGGGAACTTCAGAAGTAAGTTCTGAAACTTTATATAAATGCACATCATTAATGTCTGTGGTTGGAGAACAAATGGAGCTTCTTTGGCCAGGTTTCCCAGTTGATATGGTGAGCTATGTTCTCTGCAAATTATTCTTGTCTCCAAACAAGGCACCATCATTAATTTCCCTTGAAATGTTTATCCCACCAACAACCCACTAAAATATAAACAGAAAGGCTTACACTCAGGGACATCCCATGTGGCCAGTCGTGTGTCAAAATTTCTTACCATGTCTCTGTGATATTTTTCTACATTTGTGTGAATTTGGGTTTCTTTCATAAGACACTTAGCAGTTTTGTGTCATGGTTTTTCAGTTCATGTGCCAAGTCCTTGATTTGGAACATCCATTAATTTTATGTTTGATTTTTTTTCCTCTTCCCTGTGTAATAATTGAAAATGTAAAATTGTTCATATTTTTCTGCTTTTTATTTTTATTTTATTTTTTACAGATCAAGGGATCAATATTTATAGAAAACCACCCATCTACAAACAGCATGGTAAACTTTATTCTTTCTGTCTTCAAAATGGGATAATCAAATGATTGAATACTTACATGAACAATAAATTTCTTTTGTACATAATGTTACATACAACACTAATTGATTGTTGCTTACTTTTAAAGTTAATATATTTTTCTTTTTTCTTTTCTTTCTTTGTGTTGAGGTAAATAAATTAGATTTAAATGATGTAGGTTACATAATATGCCTCTCTGTTTTAGCTTGCCATTTGCTACAGCAGATGAATTCATTATCATTATTTCTTTACACAGGGCCCCCTTTGACATAAAAATGTACGTTGGTGTTCATTTCAATATTTCAAACTGGCTTTATTTTTATTTTTTTAAATGATAATATAAGAGGTTGTTTTTAAACCAATCCCAGAAACTGAAAATGCCTGATTGCCACAATAAAATCTGTGTAGCAGGCATAGGGTTGACCTACAATGAGTGACCTACAATCAGTTATTAAGCTCTGTGGTTAAACAGAACCAAACTTGGTCCAACAACTTGATCTCTATATTAGCTTGCTTTTTGTATTTCTAGAAATGGTTATGGACAGTTAATAATATTTGAAGGGATAATCTCAGCCAAAACCGTAAAATATTACAGGCTAATTCGGAAGCATTTACTACACACACATTTCCTTGTTATTGGAGTTTTTATTGCTATATTTCTAATGACATTTTTGTTTAATTTAAATTTATTTTATTGCCACCCATTCCTGAAGATTTTTTACCCCAAGGATCACATTTGTTGCCAATTTGGAGACCACATGGACTAATTCTCTTAAAAAGACATAAGGGTGTCTGGTTGTGGTTCTCCTTTCTGAACTCACATCTCTTAACTTCACCTGGTTAAACAGACTACCTGAGAAAACAAACTAGTTCAAACAGACCTTGAACTAGTTTCAGAATCAATCCTCTGATTTGAGGGAGTGTATTGCAATGGAAGAAGTGTTGGCAAAATGACCAATTCTTGGCCAAATTTGTTCTCTACTGTCCCTACTGTGTCTTGCTGTGCTTGACCTAACTTAAAGTGTAACTAATAGGAATCTCTGCTAAGTTGAAGCCAAGCACCAACTCACAAAAAGCAGTATATTTGTACATATGCCAAGTATAGGAATAGCTATATACAACAGGATATGCTTATAAGAAATAAACAAATAGAGTAATTCAACGAAGGATTTCTCATGCTTTTCTTTTAGAAAAAATAATATATTTTTATTAGAAAATCACATGTAATAGAAAACCTAAAATACCTAATCTAGCTTTATTCTAAGTACAGTAAATGAAAGAAAGATATAGCCTTCTAACCCACAAGGAGCCTGGTATGATACCATACCTAGTATGGTATTCAATTACCAGAATTGAGAGAGAGAGAGAGAGAGAGAGAGAGAGAGAGAGAGAGAGAGAGAGAGAGAGAGAGAGAACAAAAATGAGAGTCCTGAGAATATCAGTCTAATCAGTTATAGACATGGTATTTAATGCCCAAAAGGGAATGACCAATATAAATTTCCATGTAAAGATTAAAGGCAAATCTAATTCCTCGAAAAATGAAGACCCCCCCCCCGAACATAGAATACAACAAGATTTGTTTGCTTGAGCGCAAATATTGATCATTATGTTGCATTTATATTACAGTGTCATATTATTTTAAAATTTTAACCCTGTCATTTCACCTTTTCTTAATGTTATTTTTATTTCTTTATGATTTTATTGTATCATCTCATCTCCCATTTACTTGTGAATATTTTACCACTGAACTCATCCATTTCAATATGTAAGTATTGTTTGAAATCGTGCCTTTGTAGTGTCAAACAATGAGCCAAGGTAGCTGTTTTTTATCCATTAGAACTAGATTGGACAGTAGCTCTCAAAGTCGCTCTGTGTGCATGGCACACATGAAACCTAGAAGGGAAGGAATGAAAACATGTTGGCAATTCATGTTTCAGGTTCATCGTTTAGTACATCATGGCTGCAAAGAAATGGAAGTAGAAGTCTTGATGTCCCAGAAGTCAAGATTCCAGAACAACCAGGAATTTTGTTTCTCTTGCAATACAGCTTTCTTCTTTGCAGCCATTTCAACAAATATGCAAATGGTCAGCAACATGCACAATTGAAGCATAGTGGGGCTTTGAAGAGAAAGTTCAGTGGAAAAAATAATTATTCACTAACAAGACAACAACACTCCCACAATCCTATACAATAATGCTCATTTTAACTCAGTTTTTGAACAAGTCTTAATTTTTCACAGATGGGGGGGGGGAAAAGTTGTAGAAGTACAGCAGAGTTGCAGACGCCATATTTTGAATTGGTTGCTATTATTGCCATTTTGTATGTTTTTAAAAGTCCATTTATTTAATTGCCTTGGATATGAATCTCTGTAATGAGAAAGGACTGGTCATATTTTAAAAGTGTCTGATAGAGAGGCTAGGCAAAGCTTCCCATCCTCTTGATAAAGCTTGTTTAAAAAGCATAGCATTGAAGTGGCACATTTTTTTGCAATAGATTAAAAAGCTTTATTCACTTTAACAGACGTACTAACTTTATTGTTTTAATTAGTTTAATATGTTCCAAGTGCTACAAATAATTTCTGATCGCCTCCAGAGATCTTGCTTACGTGTTCAAAAAAGGTCTCTGTGTTTTAAATCTCTGACATCTGAAAATATGTTGATTTATCATTTTTAAAATCCCGTTTGTTCCCATATGATGGAACTATTCTATTTTTAGTTTTATTTGCTCAGATGCTTTTTATCTTTTCTCCCCCACATACTTCTTGCATATTACAATTAACAAGGGTTAGAAGATTGATTAAACTTTTCGCATTTTTTTTTCAATTTTGTGCATTGAATATATCAGGTAGTCCTCAACTTATGACCACGATTAGGAACTTAGGTCGCTAAGAAATGCAGTCATTATATGAGTCGCACCTGATTTTATTACCTTATTCGCCATGGTTGTTAAGCAAATAACAGTTTTTGTTAAGCAAAAAAACGCAGTCATTAAGCAAATCTGGCTTTTCCCATTGACTTTGCTTGTTGGAAGGCTCCTGTGAAGGTCACAAATCCCATGATCTGGGATACTGTAAATACATGCAGTTGCTAAGTGCCTAAATTTTGATTGTGTGAGTACGGAGACACTGCAGTGGTTGTTAGTATAACGACCAGTTGTAAGCCATTTTTTCCACTACTGTCATAACTTAACGGCCATTAAAAAAATTGCCATAAGTTGAGCACTACCTGTATAGCAACAACAATATGCTGACCTTACCACAATTGAGGTTCATCTCATGGTTATGCTCCCTTATAGATAGTCACAGCCCAACTTCATCTTTAGTGTATTACTTCTAAATAGTTCAATAGATTTTGAATGATATTTGTGTTGCTTGAATGAATCCTGAGATATAAAAAGTTAAAATGAAAATACATAGGCAAATGCTGATATAAATTCTAGAAGTTGTCACCGAACATTTTCAGCAAAATAAATGAAATTCATTATTTTTCAGTTACGTATCTATAGTTCTGGATTTATCAGCAAGTGTTTATTAATTAGTTGATCAGGAAATGACATAGAAAGGTTGAATATACTGTTATATTCCCTACACACAGGAAAAATGTTGTTATTGTCATTATTATTATACTAAAAAGCTGCTATGTAGAGCTTCTGTTATTCCAGTAAACTTACATATTGCCAACCATTCAAAAGCTGTATACAGACCTAGCATTATATACATAATTGGACTGAAAATAGCCAATTTTCTCTACTGGACTCCGCTTAGGGATATCTACTTTTCTGAATTTGTTGGATATGTTAGCTCTATACATTGTAAATTGCCACTATTTTAAATGTGCCTTTACAGGTAGTCCTTGACTTACGACCGCAATTGGAATCAGAATTTCAATTGCTAAATGACATGATTGTTAAGCAAGTTATCATGTGACCATACCCAATTTGATGACCATTTTTACCATGGTTGTTAAGTGAACCACTGTGGTCATTACACAAATCAAATGGTCATTACATGGGTCATGTCATTGTTAAGTGAATCCAATTTCCCCCATTGAGTTTATTTCTTGGAAGCCAACTGGTCACAAATAGCAATCACGTGAATACAGAACACTGCAACTGTTGTAAATGCAAGCTAGTAAATGTGACCATGGGAATAGTGCGGTGGCTGAAACTTCAAGAAGGGATGGTCAGTCACTTTCAGTGTCATCATAACATCAAACTGCTTTTACCTGAATGACCAAAGGTCAGTGTCTAAGGAGATTCTCAGTCATCCAGGTCATGGTTGTCCCAAAGGTGCTTTTTCAAGAGGCAACTGGACTTTCTGGTTTTTTCCTTGAAGACATTTCACTTCTTATCCAAGAAGCTTCTTCAGAGCTGAAGAAGCTTCCTGGATCAGAAGTGAAACCTCTTCAAGGAAAAAAAACAGAAAGTCCAGGTGCCGCTTGAAAAAGCAACTTTGGGTCAAAAGTAAAGGACTACCTGTATTATTGTACAGTGATGTGTGGAAACTTCAGCTGAAATGGGGAGGAGGAGTTAAGAGATTAGCTAGCCTGGAATCCCTGAAGCAAGGAAGTGATGGGCAATGATCCCTCCTAAACCTTGGAGAATTTATCTAGTTCTGTAGAGTGCAGATAATCTGGCAAGATTCTTGTAAATAAGTGAGTGGTAATAAACATACCGCTCTGATGAACTGTCAGTGTCCCTATGGTTTCTAGTGCCTGACAGGTAACTATATTTTAAATAGGGCAATAGGGACGATTGAAATCACAACTGGACAAACTTTCTCTATTTTGTTAAGAACTACATTCCCGCATGGGTAATTTGTCAGGAGCCTAATTCTGCCAGGGACTCCACTTTTTCCCTGTACTTACATGTACTACATGGTATTGTGAATGACTAGTTTGTTTCTTCCAAAGAATATTTTATTTAAATGAATAAACATGTTTTATGAATGAAACAAAACATGAGGGACAAACAAGACTTATGGCAGAATCAGCGTTTGAATTATGGACCTCATTTACATTGAGTAGGAGGGAATGAGGCTCAGTCCAGGAGAGAAATGCCCCTTTAGTTCTTGTGTTAATGCTTTATTTGTATGCACCATACAATTGAAGTTCTCAGGAATGTCAGGAATTTATATATTACGGAAATTGGGACTTTATCTACTAAAAGAGAATGTGAAAAATACGATTGTAAGAGAATTTGGAATATAATTGAATGATAGCACTAATCTAGGCCATAACAAAGCAATTTAATTGGCTAGTTTTAAGTTCCCCTAATTACCGTCTAGATGCAGCTGCTCTGGCAGCCCAGAACAAGCCTTTCGATGATATCATCAAGTCCTCCAAGTTCCCAGCAGCCCATGCTCCAGCACCCAACGAGATTCCAAAGATTGAGACAGAATATTGGCCAGGTCCTCCCTCACTTGCGGCTGTAGGTATGAAACAAGTGATGTGGGTGAAAACCCATGCACAGCTTCCTGCTATCCATAAGTACATTGAGGCTGCTATGAATGCTGCAAAGCTTCTGATGAGGGCGTTGAACTTTTTTGCACTGACCGCTTGATTTCTTAGGAGATTTATGCTAAGTATCTAATTAATATTGGGGTTGTGGGGGGAAGTGTTACAAACTTTATAGGATTTGATGGCATCAGAATTACCTGTGGGGATCTCAGTCCCCAAAGTCTACATCACAGAGGAGGAGATGCTTCAAGAATCTTTTCACTAGAAGTCCCTTTCTCTGGATGGATTCCCCAGAATCTTTAAGGGTTTTAGCACAGAAGTTTTTTAAAAAAACAAAAAGAAAAAACCCAAAGGTACTACCAAAGAGTGTGTAGTGCTCCTTGGTTACAACTATTCATCAGAGTTGGGGTTTGGTACCAACATTTACTTATTCCTTTCCTCGTCTGACTCACCTACTTGCTTTCTCCTGGCATATACAGATATTATTCCCTAAGGATACTCACAGAGTGAAGCAGCCAGGTCATCTTACAAATGCATTATACCTTCTCATGCATTGTTCTGCTTCATTCAAGCAAGCAAGCAATGATCAGCCATGAGCTATGAATGCTGACATTGGAAGACAGAGTTCAGTGAATTCCTTAACCCATTTTGTTGCCTACTGCCAATATTGAAGTACAAGCCCACGGCCAGTCCAGTCCTCTTCTGTTCTTTGAATGGGTGTGCGGTGTAGTCATTGCCACATGTTAAAACCAGGCTCTTTTGGCTTGTTGTTGGACAGCATGAATAATAGCAAAGCTTATATGGCCCCATTGCATCATTTTTGTGCCTTAAAGTTCTTAACTTTATTTTCCATTCTGTGTTTCATTTTTCTAAGTATTATTTTTAGACCCCGTGTATTCCATGACACGTCGTTTAAGTTTGATCACTCAGAGTTGGTTCCTACCTGTATAAACCAAAAATGATTCACATTGAGATTAAAGAATTCAAAATGAGGTTATTTTGATGGACCAAATTCATTGTTTCTTCTGCTAGAATTAAATATCAGCTTCATGCAAGAAAAAGATAACATTTAGTGACATTTTACTTTCATAGTATTTATTATAAATCTGAATATTTAAATATGGCTTAGGGCATATTAGGGCAGTATACTATAACTGAGGACAAAACTATTACATAGGGCTGATTTTTCTTCTATTCAATTGTGTTCAATTCTTGGAGACTAGGTTGATTATCACTCCTTATACCTATACTTGAAATAAGTAGTTCTTTTTACTGTGGCTTATGGAAGTAGGTTTTGATATGCGACGCCGATCCACTGGCAAAGATGAAGACCTTGAAGAGCTTCAGAGGCGTCGGCAGCTGCAGGAGGAACAGTTAATGAAGGTGGCTATCATCTGAATGTAAATTCTCTCTCTGTGCCAAAATCTGCATGATGTGAATCTTTTTCACTAGCTTACTTTTTCCTCGAAATTCTCATTTGCAGCTAAACTCAGGCCTGGGGCAATTGATACTAAAAGAAGAGATGGAAAAGGAAAAGTCATTACTTGCCAGCAGATGTTACGATTCTCCAGTTAATTCATGTAAGCAGCAAAATTAGAAAAAACATAAAGGATTATGGGACATGATGAACTAGGACTACAGTTCTCTACTGTATTCACATAGCTGACAGTTGAGCTAATTGACTTCAGTGAGATTTAGTTTTTAATAGACCTTTATAGAATTGTACTGTAAAAAGTTGATATTAAGGCTGGTTCTCATCTAATTATTGCAGTTCAGTTTCTGATAATGCAAAACATGACCTCTAAATAATAACAAGGAAGTAGCTTTTTCCTCTAATGTGTTTACTGCCTACATTATAACTCTAGCTATTTCTCACAATGTATTAATGGATGTTTTTAAATGAAGAAAGATTCCAAATGCACATTTCTCAGCATCTACTGAACAAATCCAGAAAAAGAAATGCCTTAAAAAACCTGCTCCAATTATAGTTACAATTACATGAAAACTGTTTCGAAGCTCTAGGAAATCAGGATGTATTTTAATTTAAGACGGGATTTTGTAGCGTCTTAAAAGGTAATAATTTCTCTGCTAAATGTTTGAGGATTACAATTGTATTTTTCTGTAGCAAACTAAAAATGGCCATGACTCCGAAACTTTATCCTACAGTGTTTATACAGAATATAGATAAGTAGGTCACAATGCTGATTTTTTGAAAAGCACATCTGTATTACCGGTAGCTTCTAAAATAATATAAAAATCTTGTGGTATGTAGTGACTTCCAATAAATACCTCTTTAAATTAGAACTAAATTCTGATTCCTGCTTTCATCATCTCTGATGAAAAGCTTTTATTGACTCAGTTTATAAGGTAAAATCTTTCCAGTATTAACTAAATATATATTTGCCACCAATCAGAAGCTGTTTTTTCTGCATCGTTCAGAGCTCTTATATGGATCTTTTGAAGAAGATGTGCTCAATTTTCTCCATGTCTTTGAGATGGCCATAGTTAGGGAACTGTTACAGGGAATTGTATAGCTAATCATGGCAGACACTGCATATGGTAACGCATGTACTCACCATAACAGCGTTATATAACTAGGAAGACTGATTATGTATTTATATGATGTATGCTGATGTTTGGGTTTCTTTTTAAAAACACAGGATTTTACTACCTCTTCATATAAAATAAATAGTAGACAGTACATGCATCTCATTTTAAAATGAGCATTTCATTTAGGGAGAAAAGACTATGTCACACTCTTATAATGGACATCTTTATGAAAGGATTGCTCTCATGCAACTTATACGAGTATCTCTAAAAACCCAATAATTCAGTTCATAAAGAATGATTAAGGAAGCAACATTTGACCTGTTGATTCTCATAGCCTTGTAGATGTTCCCACTTTAGGAGAGGAAATCAGCCTCCATGAGTAATGCAATGCATTCAATATCATCAGACAGGTCTTTGGGGTAAACTGATACGTTCCAAAGAAAAAGCAAAGATATAATTACTGCTTGCTTATAGGAATTTTGTGTATGAGATGCATGCTTACGTGCATATATTTTCATTATAATTTGTGGGGGGTTTGCGCCCTTTCCAGATCTCTAAAATATATTTTAAACATATTATGCCAGGAGACCCAGGGCCATGATAGTAACAAAACTAAAGAAGGACAAGGATGATTATAGCTTTCATTCTATCTGTCTGCATCAAATCACTTACTTCCAGGCAACAATCTATAAAAATGATTCACTTCTGGGTATACAAATGTATCTTTGTGTATGATTACAGAGAACAGCCTATTCAAGGCTAATCTGAGACATAAATTTAGCAGATTGCTTTAAACAAGCTACGGTACTTTTTTTTAACCTCAGTCTCTGCCTCCAATTTGCACCATATGGAAACAATAGCAATCCTGGCTTGTAAATAACTACTGACAGAAGAGCAGCATTTTGCTTGTTTAGTGTGTGCAAGAAAATAAATTAGGAGAAGAAAGTATGCTTTCAGCAATTTGAATCAAAGACTCAGAATTTGACATTGTGCTGAACCATGAACATAAAGCAGGACTAGCTACCGATGGTTGCTGTGTAATATGTAGAATGACTTGTAGACAGTTCAAATCCCTCTATGTCTGTAAAATTAGAGAGGAATTGAAAATTTTACATCCAAATTTCACTTACTGGACAAAGTCAAGGTAAAATTATTGCTTAAAATAATTCATACAGATGCAAATTTACACTTTTGAGATTTTAAATTAATTTGTAAGATGCTGTGATTTTGACGATGTATTTTTATTTCCTAATAATTATTGTTTTCTCCTTCTCAGCATTACACGCCACTGCTTCTAAAACTTCTTCACTGCCTGGGTATGGACGAAATGGACTCCACAGGGTGAGCAGATAATTCTTCCCATACAAGAAAGTACACTTTAAATTTCAGTTTCTGTTGAGCTTCTAAGGAGCAAATAACTGAAACCATTTTTTTGTTGCATAACACTAAAACTACACTTCAATAAAGTTCTTTAGGATACGTATGTTAAAAATACAATATAAATAAAAAATGGTAAAAACAATACAATTCAGAAATGTTAAAAATAAAAAATAAAATTAGAAGAACAAAATAGTAACATTATAGCAACAGTACAAAATTTATTTAGCAGTCACGATAGTTCTGCCTGTATTTCTTCCAGTCCGCCATATTTCTTGCTTCAAATTGTACTTTTAGACTTTTTATGTGTGTTGCCAAGGAAAGCAAAAAAGGGCAGTTACTAAGGCCACTTCACCCGAGAGAGGGCTTAATCAAATGGATCTATATAAGCCCCATAATGTCCAGATATTGTTTGAAAGTGGCTCAGATGAACACATTATTAATTCACTGAATTATTAGGAGGAGGAGAAGATACAGCAAATTAGATGTGCAAGATTCTTTTATTACAACAAATCTCAATAAAAGCAGTTGTAGATATCCTGTGGAGCCGATTCTGTGGTCTGGTCTACTTAGTGGAACTGACAGTCACCCTTTTATTGACTCATTTATTTCAATGGGTAAATCCAGTGAGGGAAAAATATTGACATATGGACATAAGATGTGAAAAGAAATAAGAGATTCAACTAAATGTTCTTCTCCTAATCTATCAAGACTCCTAAAAAAGGAGTCTTTTTTCTGTTGTTTCTTTTTCACCCTTCTCTTGGGGGGAGGGAGTGGAGATTTGTGTCTGCTATCTCCGTCTCATCACTTTTTCGTATTTAGATCATTCCAATCTGGTTCTTTATAAAAAAAGAATTGAGTTTAACACATCATCTGAACATCTTGGGCTATGTACATTCTTTAGGAAAAGCTTTTCCCCCAAAGTATCTAAAGAAAATCTCCAGAAGTCAGATAGGAAAACCAAGAATGATAATCAAATGTTACATAATCGTCTATTCAACTGTTGGTGGATTTTATCATACATATTATTTATCTATGGAAACTATGTGATAATTACAAAACAGCTTAATTTGTGCATATCTGTCACTAGTCTCCATATAAAACTGGTACAAGATATTCTGGCTCCATAGGCAGAAATATGAGAAATCTAAAGTTGCTCCTCTCAAGGAAAGGTGTAGTGATAAATTATTGATAAAAGTGGACATTTATGGAATTATAATCTACTGTTTTAGACTACAGATTTCTGCTCTTTCTCACCTTCAGTATACATATTACATATAGTTTTATAGGTATAAAGTACAATAACATTCCTCCTGTACCACTGTCAGTTTTATATGCACTTTTTGTGAATGTCATGGATACTCCCAGATAAGAGGCAGTTGTGGTTAAAGCACCAAGTGGTTAAAGCACCAAGCTAGAAATCAGGAGACTAAGTTCTAGTGTTGCCTTAGCAATGAAAGCTATATGAGTGACTTTGGACCAATCAACTCTGTCAGCCCAACCCACCTCACAGAGTTGTTGGTGTGAGGAAAAATAGGAGAAGAAAGGATATTGGGTATATATGCTGCCTTGAGTTATTTATAAAAATGATAAGGGGGGGACGTAAAACAAATCTAATAAATAAATAAAAATAAATGAGTGTGCTATTCTCATGTATTACATGTCCTTTGTGGTGATCTTTTTACTGTCATTCAGTGTACAGATAATGTGATTTACCTGTTCATGTTTTTATTTATATATATACATATAGCCGATGTCCACAGACTTTGGTCAGTACAACAGTTATGGGGATGTGAGCAATACAACTCGAGGTAAGTTTGTAAAGGAAATAGAATGTGAGGTTTGGGCTGTAGATGGTTTTTGAGTTATTTTCAGCATTTATGCTTTCTGTTGTGTTTTTATAGTAGTACATAAGGTCATCTCTCACGTACAGCTTTTGGATACCATACTTAATCTTGAAATATAGCTACACTTGCCATTTGTTGAAAAAAGGGTGGAGAGGATGGTTCAACATTATATTCAAACTGAAGAGGACATTGTAAAAGTAAAATTTAAATTTAACGAAGGCAGAAAATATATGTATTTTGGGTTGATAATTTTTAGAAAAGACTCTGAGCTTAAAACTTTTGTTCAGAATAAATCTTATCCTAATTATGTGTCTTTTCTCAATATATATCCCTTTTCAGATTACCAGGTTGGTAAAGATTTTCGTCCATCAAGTTAACAGAAACAAATTCATCAACAGTGCATCAACAGTGTTATTCACATCTTAGAAGAATTTCTTAAAAGTTCTTAATCTGCTTGTTTTATTATTGATATAATTATGACACTATGGGAAAGAGTGTCTTACTTTCAGTTTTGTGATTCTTTACAGCAAACATTTCTAAGATTGTCAAAGAAGCAATTGAGTGATAGTTCTCTCATTGATGGATTTCTCCTAATCACTTTGATATTATCCAAAGAAAGTCCAAATATAATTCTGCTTATTCTGTAGTTATACCTTTGCTCTTCTTCTCCAGATGGTTTCCTGTCTTCTTTATATTTTATTGTGGTCATGGAATAAAAATCTGCCAATGTATTTTATACAAAACAGGCATGTGGCCTGTATAAAATGGCCAATTAAAAATGTAATGTTATTTTTTAAATATAACCCTTGTCTTTACATGTTTGAATATTACTATGTTATAGAAATCTCTATACATTAGTTACAGAAAAGACTTTATTGATGTAGAAAGAATTAAAAATTGTACTTGTTAAAAAGGATAAAATGCTTTGGTACAACTGGAAAGCAACCAAATATTGTAAAGATGGTAGCAAGAACTAAAACAATGAATCATTCTGTGGGACAGTTTTCCTACCATTCCTCATTCCCTGAATAATGGTGTATGAATATTCTAGATAAGCAGAAGGGAGTATATTTTTAAAGAAGTTAGGCTCTAAATATAGAATATTTGACATTTTTAGAACTGATCCAGTAGTTTATGTTTCTTGTGACCAAAATGTTGTCTTATTTTGTCAATTGGTCTTTGGGAAGAGTCCCTGGGAAGCTTCATAATTGAAAGAGAGAACCATGAATGAAGGCCACTTAAATTAGGAGCCACAACTTTATGTATAGTATATAGTATAAGAGCCGAGGTGGCGCAGTGGTTAGAGTGAGGTACTGCAGGCTACTTCAGCTGACTGCTAGCTGAAGTTCAAAAATCTCACCGGCTCAAGGTTGACTCAGCCTTCCATCCTTCCGAGGTGGGTAAAATGAGGACCCAAATTGTTGGGGGCAATATGCTGACTCTAAACCGCTTAGAGGGCTGTAAAAGCACTATGAAGCGGTATATAAGTCTAAGTGCTTATTGCTTAAGTGCTTATATATTGGGCATAATTATATTTATTATACATATTTCTCTGGAACCTTACTATACATTCATGTGCATACACAGCATGAATACATTTACTCTATCTGTGTGGGTTTGTGTGGATAAGGATGTAATCTATGTGTTTGATACCTACATGTTTCTGATACAGTTTCACCCAGATGGTCACGTCCCTGCAATGCGAATGGACCGAGGAGTATCTATGCCTAATATGTTGGAACCAAAGGCAAGTGCTGATCTTATTCATTGTGCTTCACAACAATGAAGGGTAATTTTTGGAATGATAGCATTAAAAAGGTTGTGGCATCCACTTTTTAATTTTTTTTGTTTATATGCCACTCTTCTCTTTTTCGGGGCAGTAGGACATCCCCTTTTATTTGAAGTGAGCACATAGGATAAGGGATTTAATATATAGGAAACTAGACAGCAGTATTCTAGGTGGACCTAAAACAAATAGACATTAACAATCATGTGAAATAAGTTAGACCCGCTAGTAATGTGACAACATTAATTGGAATAAATTAGCAGAATGCAGAGGGGATGAATTTATTCTTGGTTGTGCTGCGTGCAAAAAATAAAATGGAAATCAAAGCAGATGTTCTAATTGCAGTCCCATTGTATATATTTTTATTCAGAGGTAAATCCTAGTAATTCAATGAGATTTATTCCCAGAGTCACATGATTTCAGAATAGGATCTCCAAAGCAATCCAAAGTGTGCATGCAGGAAAGGGTTGTTACATGAAAGGCCATTTTCAAAACCAGACTAATTAGGGTTGTGCATTTTCTTTTGCTTATAACACTAAAAGAATGCAGGAATTGCTAATTGTCTCTGGAGATCTCATTATTTTTGATGTAGTATAAAAAAGGGGAAGGAGGCAATTTTAAGTTGTGAAGAGAAACAAGTTTGAACTGAGATATACACAGTGAGAATGAACCACTTCCCTTATTCTCTCTCTCTCTCCCCTACTCCACACAAAACTACAGTGACATAAATAAAAAAGCAGATACATATATATAGAGATAAATAGATATTCATGGCCATAAAAAAACCATTTACCCACAGTGTTTTTCAGACAGTCTTTCTGGAAACTCTTTTTTGTTGTTCATTAATTTTCTTGGTCACTGATACAGGATATCAGGTTAGTTCTTAAGAAATATACTCAGAATGTATAATGTTCTGGTCATTGTGGTTTTAACATATGCAGCCCTAACTTGGGATTGTAGAGACATGGGAAAATTAAGGCTTATCTCTGAGTATATTTAGTTGAAATCTTCAGAGACTGTAAATACAAGTCTTCCACTGTCACACTGAGTTCACCCATCATCTGACTTCAAACAAATAAGCCAAATCCAGACAAATCACATTCTGGTTTTGCACAATATGTGAATGCAGCCTTACAGAGGCTTGTTTATATATTACTGATTTTTAGTCTCTAACATTTATTTTATTAAAGCTCAAGGTTCCTGCACAAGATGCTTGCACTATCACATATAATTAGCTTAATAGGGGGTGGTATGATGACTAAATGGGTATGTAGAAAGTAACTTTAGTTTAACTTAAAAAGAGAAATGGACAGGTCAAATATAAGCAAAGGAACGGCCAATGAAATAACTTTTTAGCAAAGTGTTTGCTTCTGAGTGCATACATGAAGAAGATAAAGGCAAACCAATGATGATCTGTAAAAGAAAGAAGATAGTAAGCATTATCCATCAGCTTATCAAGGAGGGAGGGAGGGAGGGGGAGAGAGAGAGGAGGGGGGGGAAAGAGAGAGAATAGATGGGGACATCTTTATAATTATGAGACTTCATTGTTCAGTAACAAATATTCCAAGGAAGCCATGTAATGAACTTGCAGCTGTCTTTTGACAATGACTACATTATGCTTGTGAATTTGATGTCTATTTGTGGCATTTAATAAATTCTACATAAAGGCCTCTTCTATACGGTTAACAGATATTTCCTTATGAAGTACTCATGGTGACCAACAGAGGGCGAAATAAAATTCTACGAGAAGTGGATAGAACCAGGTTGGAGGTAAGAACCAGGTGTCAGGTTTGGCATTAGAAGAAAGTTTTTTAAGGATATGGATTGCACATTATTCATAACCTTACAAGATAGTGCATTAATCTGAACTAACTGCTTCATCCATACAAAGATAACTAATACACCAATCCATGCAAGCCTGCTCAGAAATAAGCTTCATTGAGTGATCCTTTCTAAAGTAAATATGTATAGAATTGAAACCACACATATCATAGTGTATAGCAGCGGTGGGTTGCTCCCAGTTCGGCCCAGTTCTTAGAATTGGTAGCGGCGGCAGCAGGAGCCTTCGCCCACCTGCCTGGGACACTTCTGCGCATGTGCAGAAGCGTTGCGCGCACGGAAATTGGTAGTAAAGGGTTTTAGAACCCATTACTGGTGTATAGAAACATTTTTCCTCAAGGTTATACTCTAGTTGTAGAACTGTTTTTTTTAAAATAGTTTTTATTGTGTAGAACTGTTTTCAATCACATGACATAATGATATCACAGAGTACATAGGGCCCAATTTTTTAGTGCCTCCCCCCAGCAATCTAATGCATCAGATTTAAACCAGCTAATTTTGTCATTGATTCTGGAGAAAATATTAATGGGATTGCGAGCTATATACCTCTGCTATATAGAAATACTTTGCCTTTCATGTCCATAATAGGGATCAGCTGAAGGTATAAGATATGTACCGTATTTTTCAGAGTATAAGATGCACCTTTTTACTCCACCCAGCCACCCCCACCCTTTGGCCTCTGCCTCCCAGCAATTTACCTCCTTGCAGCAAACAGTGCAGAGCCTGAGAAGCAACTGATTATTAGCCTCCCGACCATCAGCTGAGAGGCTGCAGGCAGGCCCACCTGCTAAAATGAAAGTGAAACTAGAACTGCAAGGAGGCAACTTGCTGGGAGGCAGAGGCAGCATTTTATTTTCTTGTGCAAATCAGACTGCTGAAACTGGATGCAAGGAGGTAAGTCAATAACTATAAATGTCTATAGAATGTTCAAATTATTAGACTTATTTTTTAAAGACTGCTTTATTATTGTTCTAGACAACTTAACAAAATGAAGAAGCTTTTTAAAATAAATGCTTGATCTGAAGAGGCCCAGTGCTATTGTATCTTCTTTTAAATAGCAGAGAATAATGTATACTTCAAGAAAGCCACATCAATTTTAACAGCATCTGTACAAGTAATAATCTGAAATGTAACAGTGTCCTGTTTTAGTATTAAAATAAGGCAGCTGAGTTAAACCCTGACTTAGTCATGTTTGGAGTAGATCTATTTAAATAATTGGGAGGAGTTAGTGTGACTACATTTAAGAAAACTTTCTGCCATTAATATACTGCCATAATGTACATTTCTCCAATTCTTTGCTATTTCTATTTCTGTACACATGTACAGAAATACACAGCAAACAGTGTATATCATCTGTATGTTTGCTGTTTGCTGGGAGGCAAATTGCTGGGAGGCAGAGGCAGATTTTTTCCCCCCTTGTTTTCCTCCCCCAAAACTAAGGTGTGTCTTATACTCCGGTGCGTCTTATACTCCAAAAAATACGGTATATTTTTTAAGAAAAATGTGCAGGCATATTCCTAGAAATAAAACCTGGTCAACTGATTTATTTCATCAAACTCCACCTATACCCGAAATGTTCCAGTTTAAGTTTCACTCTCTTCCAGTGTCAAAGGAAAATACAAGGTCTTGATACAGCCCTTGTGTGTATAGATGCATGTACTAGGTTTTATTTATGCAGATGTCACCACAGCAGCATTGGCAGGCTGCTCATGTATTGAGTCTTCGAGATATTGAACATTTTAACAGGATTGTAGTCTCAAGACCTCTGGAGGGCACTTGCTACGGAAAGGCTACCTTGAGCTAGACAAACAACTGCTCAATCTCTAAATTGTTTGCTGAGTTTTCTATTGCAATACTTGACTATCATTCCTATTGGCTAGAGATTATGGTTTCTATCGCATTACTTAAAATCCATAAAGAGTAAAATAAAAGTGGGGGGGAGGCTTATTCTAATATTGGATGCTTGGCAGCGAAAAAATAAAAATCCAAAAGGGCCACATGGTGCTTGCTATAGGACGCTGGCCTTATCCATTGCTCAGGACTTTATATTACACCTGGTATATTAGATCTAATATGTTGAGGGTAATGCTGTGATATCTAGATTGCCTGTTTCTACTTCTTGAGTGATAATGTACTTCTGCCTTGTCTTTCTTTAGCGTCATTTAGCACCTGAAGTTTTTCAAGAAATATTTGGCATGACGATACAGGAATTTGATAAGTTACCTCTCTGGAGACGCAACAATATGAAGAAGAAAGCCAAGCTCTTCTGAATTCTTCTTTCTTGGGAGAGGGAAGATATCATATAATAGGATAATGTATTATAATCTTTTTGGAGAGCAAACAGTCAAGAAGGTGGGGAGGAGAGAAGGGACAATCTGAGAAAGGCCTGTCTACTAATGCCTTGAGATTGTGCAATGGCCTGTCAAGCTTGCCATAGGCAGAGACATGAAAGGTTCTTTGTTCAAATCTCAATCATGGTTTTCACTCATCAAGTTTTTATATGGCATATATATTCAGTCTTCTGCCTTCCTCATTTTCCCTTGACTTTCATTCAAAGGTTGAGGACACTAATTGAGAAAACCCAGGAAGTGCCCGTAGGATGCCAGCTCACAATTTTGTGGTCATGGACTTTCCAAGCAATGAATGAATATATTCTATAGTTAAGGAAGGAGTCCTGTGTAATATATTTATCCTCTGGGCACAGCTATTACAGTTAATTGGCCTTATTGTCAAACGGCTTATTCTTTCCACAGGACCCATCAATAAAATAGGCTGCTGAACAGAGGTATTCTACTGTGCTGCATACTGGCCAATTTTTTTGAGAACAAGCTCCCAGCTTGCACTTGCACATATCTGGTAGTAAATTGCCATGTTTTGTTGTTGAAACTCTTTGTTCCTCCATCTTTCCCTGCATTAACTGAATATAATTTTTGCTTTAAACCACTTGGTTGAAAATTAACAAGAAGAGCAAGCACGTAAACCAAATATTGGTTTCTTGGTTTAATGATGAAGGAGTTATTTCAACTATCATGTTAAATGTAAGCCATAGTGTCATGCGATCTTAGGTTTAATTTAGATGTGACCTTTGCTGTGTGAAAATCACTATGACATAGTGTGGTCACGCATTGCTTGATTGTGCTTGAAAATAAGCACTGCATGGGCCAATGTATTGATGTTGTTCCTTTTCATGTTAAAATAAACAATATTAATCACGCTGGTCCAGGAAAAAGAAGGTCTGTACAGGGGCAATAACTTATTGTGATCAGCCAAAAGGCATACAATCATGTTTAAACTCTGAGACTCTCCAGTTCTCCTTTCATAAGTTGTAGGATCTGATACATGATCATCTTTCATAGGATCTAGAATAGGTGTCCTAGAAAGTCACCATGCCGTCATCCTTACTGTGAAACTGAAGATTGAAGAGTGTTTTGTGAGATGAACTAATGCCAAGCAAGTCAAAAGATTTGACATTTTCAAAGTACTTTACATAGCCTGTTCCAGGATTGGAACAGCATTTTTCAATCGCTAGTACCATCCAACTGCAAAGGTTACATTTGAATTTTTTAAAATGTCTACCGGAATAGTGAACTCGGAAATTTTATTATTATATTTTAACTATTATATGGAGTGACTTTGCTGCTACACAGTGATCGTTCAAGCTATTATCATGCACTGATAATATTGCACAATATGTCATGTTAAACAATGTTTAAATTGATTTTCTTCATGTAATCACTCATTCATATAAGAAGACTTGAATTTTGTGTTATTTTACTATACACAGTTGCAAATAGGTTTTTTTTCTTATTATTTACTATCAGTGCCTGGAAAAAAAAACCTTTATCTTAGGCAATTTCTGAATCAAATGATCTGCTCAACTACATGCAGCCTTTTTTTTAGAGGATATTGTGTGACTTGGCCTCTTGTCTACTTAAATTGCTTGGTAGGTTGTGTATCTTCCATAAAGGACACATAACATTTTCTTCGATAGAATCAGAAGCCATTTTTGGCTGACAATAGGGTGCAGTGATACATTAATTTTTTACCTGAGTGATGACTGCCACTATATAAATTTTTACTTTTTCTCTTTTAATGTGCAGTTTCTGCCAACAGTGTAATCCTGTATGTATATATACAATAGTTTATACTAATTTAGAAGCAAAAATTCGCTAAATCAAATGAAGCTTGTCATCTAGTAAGTCTGTGTAGCATAGATGAGGAACCTGTTGCTCTCTGGATGTTGCAAGACCCCCAACTCGCTGCTTTTCTTACCATTAGCCTGGGGGGGCAACACTTGGAAATGTTATTCAACAACATCTGTAAGGCTACAGATTCCGTATCTCTTCCCCTGGTTAGATAGCAATTCTTATTGTAAGGTTTATGCAGGAAGGACTTTTTGCTCTTACACTTAAGAGCTAAGCATAGGTGGATTCCAGTGACATATCTGAATTCACAGCAGGTGATCAAGATACTAATGGCTAATCCCTTTGCTCTTAGTTTATTATCCTTCTAAATTAGGCTACTAGATCTGGTCTGCAAAAATCCAAAATCCATTATGTGGAAGCAAAGAGAGAATAGTTTTATTTGGGGCCATTTGATGATTTTTGTAGCCTGTGTACAAAATGATAAAGAAGATTTTCAGCATATTGGTACAGATGTTTAGAAGATTGTGTGGCAGAATCAGTGGTGGGTTGCTGCTGGTTCGGACCGGTTCGCCCGTACCGGTGGTGGAAATTTGCACCCGCTCGCCGAACCGGCAGCGATGGCCAGCTGTCCACGCCCCCGAACTGGTCCTCCAGTCGCCGCGGCTGGCAAAGAATCCTCTGCGCATGGGCAGAGGCTTCTGCCCATGCACAGAGGGCAATTTCCCTGACATGACGTAGGCGCGCAAAACGCGCACTTCCATCGCGATGCAAACTGGTAGGGAAGGTAAGTGGAACCCACCCCTGGACAGAATTCATGTAAAATGTTAACTCCATCAAATGCTGATCATTCTATCACATTGTAATTAAGTGTGAAAGGATGTTCACCAGGAGAGACCCAGATCAAGAGTCTCTGCAGTCCTGAGCTGGATGGGGGACATGGGGAAGAGATTCAGGGTAGCCAGACCCTAAAATCTCTCATGATATATCTGATGCCTTAGAAAGTTACCAGCTTGGCAAGATTCTGTCAATTAGGCGTAAACAAATAAAGGATTGGATATGATTGGATCTCACTGGGCTTGGGCCTGACAATAGGAGAAGGAATGGCACAACCATACTGGTGATAAGTTATTGTTTGTGGGAATTTATCACCTGGCCAAGGATAATTTTTCTTTAGCCTACTTCACAGGTTCCCGCAAACTGATGTCCTCCAATATCCTATCCTGGAATTAATATATTCTAGAAATTAAAATCCAAAATAGCTGAAGGGCACTGTTGGGCAATAGTGAGAGATAATCACAAGAATAAATATACTACAACAGGGGTGAGGGGGCAGTCATGACACATGACAGTTTTCATCTCTCTAATTCTATTATCTCAGGCAATATTATCAATTAAAACAAATTGTAGCAGGAGTCAGGAGGCTCAAGGAAACCTTAAAGTGACAATGTGTAGTTGTGTTTGCATTCTGTAATTTTCTGTAATTATGTATTCGACTGGCCTATTAAACTAGCTATAATTTAGCCAAGAGGACAATTTGATGAGTGATTTACAAAGGAATGTGCTGTTTATCAGAGCAATTGAGCCTTTGTCCCAAAAGCAAATTCTGGACTGGAAGCCAATCAGAGCTGCCTCTTTTCCTGGACATGTTATTGCTTCAACTGCACATCGATGGTTTCTGTGTGATTAGGCATCCTTTCTACGTTTTTTGTCCTGTTCAGTGCTTTCGTACAAATGAGCTCTGGACAGACATTTGTATCTGGTGCACAGAAAGGATTAAAGCAGCGTATCCTAATTGCAGTTCATTAAATTAGCCAACATCCAGCCATATCTGTGCTTCCTCTTTTTTCATTCAGGATGTTTATATCTTAAAAATTAGAATAGTTGCTTCCCACCTCCTCATGGAATGAAATCTCCATTGCCTTTTATTCTTCAATTGCATTTCCCTAAGCTGAGAAGTAAGAGGTGTAACCTACAGCATGGCTGCTATTTGAAATCATTCCATGTATGCTTCATATTACCTGGGAAGCCAAGCACAAAGTCCAGTGTTTCCCCCCTTATTCTTGATTAATCAATCAATTTTGATATAACAAAACCTGAATTCTATATTCTCGGTTTCCACACATATTATTCCAAGAGCAATGACACTTTTTACCTTTTAGAACGGGTGTCAAACTTGTGTCGTCACAGTGGCATCACGTGACGTATCGGGACTTTCCCCTCCTTTGCTAAACCGGACGTGGGTGTGGCCAGCGCATGACGCATCTGGCCCGCGGGCCGCAAGTTTGACAGCCCTGTTTAAGATATTCCCTGTAAATAGACCTTCTCCTTTAAGATAAATAGCTAGTTAAGACATCATTCCAATGCTTTGCAAACTCTCTTACACCCTGAAACAAAAATAGGGGGGAGTGGGTTACTTAAAAGAATGCTGATGAATTCATGATTGGACAATTAGTTCATCTCTGACCAATCCCTGTAATAGTCTGTAATTCCAGAAAAATGTGTGATCAAAAATGAAAACTTACAGTTGATGACAATCCTTCAAGAGTAACAATTTCTAGCATTATTCATCCGTAGTTGGGCTCTTCTGTTGCAAAATGACATTGCAATTGGGTTTCTACAATTTCAGGATGAAAATGAATGTTATTCTGTGTGTTCCACTATTTGCTGACATGTGAGCATGACATACTTTTGTAATAAAGCTTACAATTATGGATAGATCAGGTTTTTTTAAAAAAAAAATGCATTACAGGTAATCCTCGACTTATGACACAATTGAGCCCAACATTTCTGTTGTTATTAAGCGAGATATTTGTTAAGTGAGTTTTGCCAGGAAACTGCAACCATCATAAATATGAGTCAGTTGCCAAGCATCTAAATTTTGATCACATGATTATGGGAGTGCTGCAATGGTCATAAATGTGGAAAATGATCATAAGTCACTTTTTTTTTCAGTGCTGTTGTAACTTAACGGTCACTAAATGAACTGTTGTAAGTCAAGGACTATCTGTATTTATTTTGTGAGGAAGTACAGTTTATTTGGGAGACTACTTCCCAATTATATTAATTTTATAAAAGAAGACTTAAAAGGGTCTTACTACAAATATAAAGGACTGAAAACCAGCAAACATATTTAATGTGGTGCTAAAATGGAACTGATTAGAAAGACTGAACTTTTTCCCTCTATTGTTTTACAAATGTGCTAATGACTTGAAGTGCTATTGTATAAATAATTCAATTACCTAACTACCTACAGTACTTACCACTATCACCATCCCCCCACCTTATATGTATCCAAAAACACATTTTAGCCCAAATTTTAAGATTTTTTTTTAAAAAAAACACTGATTCAATTGTATTCTAATGGGAAGTGTAATACCAAAGCTGAGGTGAAGTAGATGGACTTCACTGTAGTGATGTACAAATTCACCACCACTATTTGATAAGTTATTGCACACAGCAAAATCACATCTCTTAAAAATGCAAGTAAATGTCAAAAGATTAATAAGCAACACATGGCTATTGCAGAATGAATTCTGTACTGTGGAAGCACTGCAGAATGCAGATTGTCATCATGGAGGACGTGTGATATGTATTGTTCAATTATTTACCTTGGTAGTGCTGAGGGGGGGGGGATTCAGAAACTATATGAGAAGAAAGTTATCTCCAGAAGGATATTTTATTGGTGCTTATCTACATTGTATGATGCCTGTTCTTCTGTTGTACATTTCTTCTGCATTTTTAATGCAATCTACTAAAAAAGGATATTTTGGTTCAGATCCTTTTTCATGTTACAATTCCATCTTCCCACTTCCAGGAAAACTGCATCAGAAATATAGTATGAAGAAATGAAGCTAAATTGCTTCCCAAAACAGCTGTTAAAAATAATTTATTTCTTGGTTTGGAAAAACAGTGATAGCTCTCCAAGATTGTCAAAGCAAGCTTAATTCCAAATATATAAAGTCAAGAAACATGAAAAAGGGTCTTTAAAATATTTTCTTCAATGTGCAGAATTATTTCTAAAAGGAAGAATGAATATGTTTAGTACCACACTCTTGGGATATTCATCCATGTGTAAAAATACTATAATGACCCAACATGAATTTGATCTTTGTTTCCCAAAGGGTTCTATCTAAAATCACTAAAACATAAATTTTGCTATAAATGCCTATAAAGTTAATTTATGGCAAATACCTCTTCAAGAGTATATATTTTAAGGGTATGGATTTTACATCCAAATCTAAGGCTATCAGATTTGAGTTTCAAGAATCTGGTAAACCATAAATTGGAAGGACAAGGTATTGAAAAATATTTTTATTGTTATTTCATGATTTTTGCATGCCAATCTGTTAGCCCTACCAAATCTGTTTCTTCAAGAATGAGTGCTAATTCGCAATCCATATTTGCATACCAACTTCTCAGCCCAAATCAAGCCCAGTTGAATCAGATGGTAAAGGTTGAATATTAGGCTATTTCTCAGCCACCTAGAGAAGAATCTGCTTATTCGGTTATACTGTGTATTGCTAACAGCAATATTTTCTATAAAGTAGTTTAAATTGCTGACAATCGTTATAGTGATGAAGCCATATTTCTGATTTTTAGGAACATGACTCCAATTAATATTTTGCTTAAAATCTCAAGGTTTAAATTTATCAATTTTTCCCATGACCAGCCGATGTTCAGAACTGAGGAAAAGCCTTTTTCAGAATTTCCCCTTTTCTCTGCCTCTCCCCCTTTTTATTGTTGTTATGGAATAGCTCTGATTAAGAGCCTTTGTTGAAAGAGAAAGCCACCAATGCCTGTCCATAGAGTTAAATCTGCTTCTCTCCAAAATGGCCATTGTTGCTATTCATGCTGTTTGCAAATGTCACCCTAATGCCACTATAATCTACATTGCTGTTGTACTCATACCAAGTAGATGAATAAAGTTTTAAACTTTATTCTTACCCTATTGTTTGGATATTTGTTTTTCTTTATTCAGCTCATGTTAATACAGTGAAAATGCATTTGGTCATGCTTGATGATAAAACTTGTGACACACATACTGTTTGCAAAACAGAGGATAAGTTGGGAACAATTATTGATGAAATTTTATACATTTTGAAGATCTTGTGGTATTTTCTTAAACGATACTTGGGGGATTGCTCAAAATAGCAAGGTCAGTATTCCCTTGGCCACAAACTTCTTAAATTATTCAATAATTATTATTGTGACTGATAAATAACAGACACATGGTTTTGAGATCTCAGCCTTAATTTCAGGGTGACATTACTGTGTAGGTCAACAGCTCTCGTAATGTCCTAGAATTAACATAGCATGATTTGTAAGAGTTATGCACAATTATAAAGTTTTTGCAAACTTTATGGATTGAGAATGTAAAATTCGTTGTCTACAGCCTCTCATTCAATGCAGAGGAGTACGAGTTTGTAATTACTGTATTAGTTGAAAGTTAAAATTAGAGCAGGATGTGGTTAGTAAAGTAAGTAGTAGACGACTGATAAGAGCTATGCAACAGCAAGTCACAACATAATATAGAGCTGTGGGAGATAGAAGATAAACATACAAGTACAAAATGGAGGAGATCAGGTGAAACAACAGAAAAGATTGAAATAAAAAAAATCTTAGAATAATAAGTGATTAAAAATGAACACAAGTCAGCAATGTGATTGTATAAAAAGATGAAGATAATTTTAGACTGCATCAAGAGCAGTTTGTCAAATCATTGAAAAATTCTGTTCTGCACTGGACAGATTCCATGTCAATTATTGTGTCCAATCTGGGCAGATTGGTTTAATTAACTCAGAAAAGGCAACAAGGACAATAAGGAAAGTAAAAAGTCCTATGAAAGCGATTGGTGGTATTGGGAATATTTTGGATAGAACCTGGAAGGATGTCACATGAGAAAGGCATAGTTATTCTATCCAGAGCTCAGAAAAATGAATGCATGTGATAGAAGACACATTTTTATTATGCAATAGAAAATAATTCTTTAAAGAGTGTTTTGAAATATTTTAAGACACATCCCTTTCACCAGGTTCAACTATCTTACTATTTATTTTAGTGTTACTTTGATTTGCATTTTAAAGTTTCTATTTTCTGTTTTTGTCCTTTAAACACTGTTAGCTGTCTTGCCTATTCCTCAGAAATGAAAGATGTGATTGATGTACCGGTAAATCAAATAAAAATGAGTAAGTCAACCACTGCACCGCCTGAAGGCAATCACATTCATCATAGAAAGATATCTCAATTGAGAATCTTACAATCTTCATCCTGGGCAACAGATTTTTTGGTTGTTTAATGAACAAACAGTGGAATGTGTCAGTTGCTATATATATGAAAGTGTCAGGCCAAAAGCCAAATTTATTTCATATATGAGAAGCCTAGAAGATGTGACGATCATTTAGCCAGCCAGCCTGATGTTTGCTGTGCACATTGACCCTAGCAAATGATTCATCATCCTTATTCTTCATACTTACTTAAAGCCTTTTCTTCTCAGATAATGAAAAAAATAGATTCCAAATTCTAAAAGTCTGGTTTTCTTTCCTGCTTCCTGATACAAAAATAATTGTGAGTTTCTGACCTCTGAGTAATGATTGAGGAATGTATTACATCTCCCAACACAGCAGGGCAGCTGGTAAAGTGAATCTTCACAGCAAGTTAGAAATACAGATAATGGTGCCAAAACCCAGATCTGATTGAAACATAGTCAAATGTCAACACTAATTTGCTGCTAAATTCATACGGTTCCCTGCGATTACTTTAAGTACAGAGTAATGCACTATGGGTTTTTTTCTTTACCAACACAGTAAACTGCCCCCTCCCATTTTCCCCCTCCCTCTCCATTTCACATTTAGTTTCCTTTACTTGAGTTTCTACAAGGCTGGGGAAAAAACTTAGTTCAAACTTTTCTGTGGTGGAAGGGCCTCAGGAACATGTACAGTTCCAGGACATGAATAAAGAAAAAAAAAAGAGGGTCATTGTTCCAGGGCATGCCCTTTCCAGAGTTGTCCTTGTATGGATTGTGCCTTTTATATTTGCAACCCCAGAGAGTCTAAAACAATCCATAGTTTCGGTGAGCCTCTGAGCTGCTGTTTCTTTTGACAGATCAGTGAGATCAGGACTCTAGGAATCTCTACACATGCATCATTGTGAGAGTATAGAACTGTGAATGTAACAAAAATGCCAATAATGGCTGTGAAATAATGAATATGAAAATAAATAAATTGTACCGTAACTTTCTTTTGCAGCTGAAAACCAAACTTGAGAAAAGTAGCATTTTGTTTAAGGAGTTGTGGACTGGTGCTACCAAGTTATGCTTGTGTGCTTTTTTTTTTTTTTTTTTTTTTTTTAATTTAAAAGCACAATATTAGAAGCATTATATTGTTTCAATATTTAGAGATTATTGCTTGCTGAGGATGTGCAAATAATTAGGAAATAAATATTTCAAATGCATGCAGTAAACATCATAAAAACTACGCATTTCTTTAAAACAGGTATATGCAATGTTTTGGTGTCTAATGGCCTTAAATCATATATCAAGCCTAAACTACAAAAACAGCAGGGTGACAACAACAACAAAATAGAGATAATTTAAATTCAATGAGTCCACTTAAGTGGTAGCACCTTAATGACCTTAGTTATCTCAAAACCCCAAGGAGAATTGGACCAGTTAAATTCTTGGATGGGGTGAATAGAAAATCCCAGGGTTGTTGCCTAGGCAATGGAAAATATTAAAAAAAATGCTAAAGTTTATTGTTACCAAGGAAGTCGTATGGGAATGCTCATGTAGTTATCAAAAGGTGAGATTGTCTTGAGGGAATCTTTGTTTTCAATGCAGTTTAGTACAGTTGCTTATAAATATTCCCATGTGTTTAATGTTTTAAGATAATTCCTCTGTCCTACCAGGCAAATAAATAAAAAACTAGAGTCTTCTGAAGAACTTCTCTGGAATACCTTCTTGCTAATTTCCATCATGACTTTTCTTTGACATCTTTTAAAATAGGGTAGGACAATCTTCTTTCTGACAAGAGTAGCAATTGTTCAGAGATAATTTGCACAAGATACAAGTAAGCAGGAGCTGAGGACACAGTAGGTGGGAAAACTCCCATTGTCTCAGTAATACCCTCTACTGACATCACCTTCCTTGCTGAAGTCCTATGTAGCAGATACATCTTGGTAGTGGTTCTTTACAATTTTGTAATAAGGCCACAAGTTAGCCATATTTATTCTGAAAGAATGACAATGTTATTTCAAAACTTTCTTAGTCTTTTATATTATCTCCTTTTCCAAAATTTTAGACTGCTGCTTTTCACTTAATTATTCAAGGAATGTAGTGGGTCCCTCTGTCTTATCTCCATTTCTAGACTTCTTGGACTAATTTTCTTGAGGTTATATGTAAAATGTGTCCTTTGCTGCTTCTATTAGTTGTTGGCACTAACAAAAGTGATACCAAAATTATGATAGGTGCATAGTGAAGTCATCAAGTAAATACTGCAATTATGTACTTGTGTTCAGATGTGTGACAATAATACAGTACGTTGTGATGTTTACATGATAATATGATCATACACGTTTCATCAGTAACCCTTCTACTAGTTGCACTGCCCAAGTTCACTCTATTAAGAAGAAAAATTTGAATAAGCAAACTCCTCAATTAGCAGCTTGGTTTGCTTCAGGGCTCTTTCTGGTTGAATCCAAAAACACCCCACAACATCTAAACAATATTTACATAACAGAAAGATACTCTGGATTTGGCCAAGTCTGGATCTGAAGGTCAAATGAAAAAAGGGGCATTGGATTCAGTGATTAATGGATTTGTCCTCAAAGTAGAGTGATTCTTGAAATTCTATGGATGCCTCTTAAGGGAAGAAAATATCCTGAAGGTTGAGAGAGATCATATTATGTCTAAAAAGAAAAAGAAAAATTAAAAAAATACTCTAATTTCTACAAACTTACCATATTGTGCCTCTAACACTGTAGCTTTCCTTTTGTCCTTAAAAGCAGTGCAAAATTATAACCATTTATACTTTTTTCCATGCTACCTTACAACAGGACAAAATGATTTGACTTTTTTGCTAAAGTTATGAGCACTGACTATGACTGAAGCATTTTAAGAGCAACTAGGTCAGATCAGTTCTCTCAATTAGACCTCTGAATTGGATTACTTAGTTTTAGCACCTCTAATACCGTGTTTCCCCGAAAATAAGATTGGGTCTTATACTAATTTTTGCTCCAAAAGACGCGTTAGGGCTTATTTTACAGTTAGGTTTTATTTTGGGGGAAATACGTTACTAAATGCATCCGTCTGGCTGAGGATCTTAACGGGGGCTTATTTTTGGGGCAGGGCTTATATTACAAGCATACTGAAAAATCATGCTAGGGCTAATTTTCCAGCTGGGTCTTATTTTCGGGGAAACATGGTATATAAATGAAAGGAAGCTAGTTTCCATAAAATGAGAGGATTTTCTTTTTCCTTATACCAAAGGTGCTTTTTCCAAAAGGCATCTAAGCTTTCTTGATTTTTTCTTTGAAAATGTTTTGCTTCTCATCCAAGAAGCTTCTTCAGTACAATTCTTCCTTTTTGCTTTAGTTATTAGGACTACCTGGAACTTCAGATTAAAGTATAATTCTTCCTCAGCTGGTTTCCAAGTCTCTAAATCAATTAAACATGCTGAAACCTATATTGTATTGGGAGGGATGATTAAAAAAAAACAAGACAATGACTTCAACCACACAGTTGTGACAGTCTTCACTCACTCACATACACACATATAGACATACATGACAGCCCTGGTTGATTTGAGTCACTGCCTCTGTTCTACAAAATTAAAATATTCCAGTAGGGTGTTTGGTCAAACAATTATTTTTTCAATAGTGCTTGTAAAAGTCCTATATAAAGTTATAATTGTGTTTTTCCAGTCATCTACCTTATCATGTCACAATAAATTTCAATTTCTTCTTCCCCATTGGAAATTCCCTCTTCTTTGGAGCATCAATTTATATTCTTTCATTCCTTCTGGCAGAGTTCATACAGATAGATTAGGTACTTTCAAACTGCAATATGGAATACAGTGTAGGTTTTTAGTTGTTGCATATTTTTGTGAGATGGCCTCAATTTAATTTCTCTGAAAGAAGAAAGATAGAAATATATTACCATTAATTAAGATGAGGAAGAGTGTAATCCAGTGGTGAAATCTAAAAATTTTCCCTACCGGTTCTGTGGGCGTGGCTTATTTTGTGGGCGTGGCTTGGAGTCAGGTGGGCATGGCTTCAGGTGGGCATGGCTTGGTGGTCAGGTGACTGGGTGGGCATGCTTGGTGGTCAGGTGACCGGCTGGGCGTGGCCAACTTGTAAAATGTGGTGAAACTCACTTAACAACGCTCTTGCTTAGCAACCAAAATTTTGGGCTCAATTGTGGTCATAAGTTTTCTTTCTTTCTTTCTTTCTTTCTTTCTTTCTTTCTTTCTTTCTT
>QLTV01000850.1:1829058-1922028 GCA_003457575.1 Thermophis baileyi
CTCTCTCTCTCTCTCTCTCTCTCTCTCTCTCACACACACACACACACACACACACACACACACACACACACACACAGAGTCTGGGCACATAGACCGTCATGGAGCCCTTCCCAGGGAGTTCTCCTACGCGGACGCACGCGGCGGTGGGGGCAGAACTTGCCTGGGCTCTCCACCATCCCGGAACTGCGCCGTGCCGGGGAGTTTTCTGCCATGGTGCAGTTCCAGGATGGCAGAGAGCTTGCTTGGGAGAGCCAGTGGCGGCGGCAGAGCTTGCTTTGGACAGCCCAAGCAAGCTCTCTGCCAGCCCGGAACTGCACCGTGGGCAGAACTTGCCTGGGCTCTCCGCCATCCCGGGTGCAGTTCGTGGAGGGGAGTTTTCTGGCACGGCGCAGTTCCGGGATGGCGGAGAGCTTGCTTGGGAGAGCCAGCAGTGGTGGCAGAGCTTGCTTGGGAGACCCCAAGCAAGCTCTCCGCCATCCCAGAACTGCGCCGCGGGGAGTTTTCCAGCACGGCACAGTTCCAGGATGGCAGAGAGCTTGCTTGGGCTCTCCCAAGCAAGCTCTGCCACCGCTGCTGGCTCTTCCAAGCAAGCTCTCCACCATCCCGGAACTGTGCCGTGCCAGAAAACTCCCCAGCACGGTGCAGTTCTGGGATGGCGGAGAGCTTGCTTGGGCTGTCCCAAGCAAGCTCTGCCACCGCCGCTGGTGCTGGCAGCAGCGGCGACGGGAGAGCACACCCTGCCCTTTGGGGGCCTGAGGACGGGCAGGCCTGGCTCGGAAGCAGCACATCCCCTGTCATGGATGCGGGGAGCGGGACCCGAAGCGGACGGAAGGCAAGCCGTTGGCAGCCAGCATCAGCCTTACCTTCTGCTGAGGCAGTGCTCCGGGATGGCAAGCGGATGTCTCCACTCCCAGGGCTGCTGCACATGTGCACCGCATTGGACTGCTGACACTCCAGCATGACATCAGGCTGGCCAGGATAGGGCCAGAGCACATGTGCAGCCCCGGGACATCCACTTGCAGGGTGAGCGAGTGGCGACCAGGGGACCGGTTCGGGGGCGTGGCCAGCCAGCCGTTGCTACCGGTTCTGCAAACCACCGGCGGCCAACGCTACTGGTACGCCCGAACCGGTCCGAACCAGTAGCATTTCACCCCTGGTGTAATCTATTTCCAACAATTAACCTATTGCTAATATTATTAGCAAACAACAATGGAAACTGTTAGGCTGTGTAAGAAAATGGGAGGTGAAATTTTCTGTTTACAAAATTTACTTCTTATGTGTATATAAAAGGAAGGCAGGGAGGCTAAGGGAAAGAAATGTGCAATTTGCAATAGGCACACTAGTGGAAACCATTTCCACACACATACTGTTCAATGTTGCATTTGTGATAGAAGACCTTTGATTTAACGTATTAATTGATGGTACGGTACATATATTCACTTTGTCTGCATATTTGTATATTCAACATTCAGAAAATGTTATTTTCCCTTCATATACAGCTATAAAGAGCTGAGGTGGCGCAGTGGTTAGAGTGCAGCACTGCAGGCTACTTCAGCTGACTGCTAGCTGCAGTTCAGCGATTCAAATCTCACCGGCTCAAGGTTGACTCAGCCTTCCATCCTTCTGAGGTGGGTAAAATGAGGACCCAGATTGTTGGGGGCAATATGCTAACTCTGTAAACCGCTTAGAGAGGGCTGTAAAGCACTATGAAGCGGTATATAAATCTAACTGCTATTGCTAACTGCTATTGCTATAATTTGAAAGGGAAATTATTACCTTTGGAACTGGGGGGAAAACAAGACTTAAACATTTACATTTTGGATTATTCCAGACAAAGACTCATGCTTCTGTGAAATCACTTTTCTGTATGATCCAATAGCAACTTATGTAACATTATTTACTACTAGCTGATAACCCGGCGTTGCCCGGGTATTTATAAACATTGAAGTGTTTGTCTGACAGGGAGCCATTGGGAGGGGCCTTTCTTCCCCCTACTTCCATGCCCATCATCCCTGCCCTCTCCCTTCCCCCTCCCATGCGCTCCTCTTTCCCGCCCCTTCTACGATCCTGGCACTTTGCCCCAAATCCACCAGGGGGCGCCATCTGCCAAGAGAAGGGAACATCAGGCGCTTTCCCATTGGTCCAGTGGAGGGCGAACGTCACGGCTGGCTTTCCAGAGGAAGCTGCGACAGAAGTGACATCACAAACAATTGCCGCTCTAGGATGCTGCACTCGCTCTCCTTAACGGCTCGAGCTGTTCCAGAGTTATGCTGGAACACACACACACACACACACACACACACACACACACACACACACATTTATATATATAGATATTTCCATACAAAATGGGACAAGATATGCTCAGTATATGGAAAATCAAAGACTAATACATCTGGAAGTCATTACATTTGGAGTAAGTGTTTTAAATCACTTAGTATACTGACTCTCAATTTGATTTACTCTAAACTGAATCTTTATGTCAAGAATAGAAACAGTTTAGCTTTTCTCTAATAGTGAGAGCCACTATCAGCTAAATACTTCAGCTCATTGCTGAAATCAGTATAAATCTACTATTTAAACCTAGATAGTTCAGAATAATAAATTTTGATTTTAAAAAATTGCCTATGGTCTCATATTCTCGTATCAATTTAAGCAGAAACACTGTCATTTATTTTTCTTATTAGTAAAATAATGTTTTAGGTATTACATGTGAAGAAACCATTGCCCTTCCCTGCGGCTTCCAAAAAGCCAATATTTTTTTCTCCTTAGACAAAAGTCATAATATGTGCTTCTAATTTCTTGCAATTTACATTTTAGTTAAAAATTCAACCAGTGGGAATACATCTCTTTCTTAGCTTTAACCTGTATATCATCCCACTAGATAACTGTCTGCCAATTATTTTTGTAATAACTGAAAGTTTCACTGAAAGTGCAAAGGCTTAATTTCCCTTTCAAACTAAAGAGGTTTATATGAAAATTATCATCCTTAGCACATTTATGTAAAGTTAATAAAGACTAATACAGTACATTTTCAATATACTCCAGCTGGTCTGAAAAATATTTGCTTATTATTTAATATTCTTGAAGGATCCCCACATGATTGAAAAACTTGATCTTCCAGACTCTAAATATCACATGGAAGGAACAAAACTAATATGATTGTCATTTTTCACTTTTGTGTGGTGATTCCTATTATGATGGTTACATTTGTATTCTGCTTTTTCTGTGAGTTAAATTTTCTGAGAGCTGCCCCATGGGATGAGCTGGACCCACTTCACAATATTTTACTTTTTTCAGAATTTCTTTTCCAGATCTATATACTGAATAGTGTACTCTGTACATGCTCAGATGCCACTGGTAGAAGAGAGCAATGCTAAATGGTCCAATAAAAAGAGCAGGCATCAAGTCAATAAATGTGTACAAAGTTTGATTTTCCTTCTTTAAAACACTAATTCCCCATGTTCCTTGATAGCAATAGCACTTAGATTTATATACTGCTTCACAGTGCCTTACAGCCCTCTCTAAGCGGTTCACAGAGTCAGCATATTGCCCCCAACAATCTGAGTCCTCATTTTACCCACCTCGGAAGGCTGGAAGGCTGAGTCAACCTTGAACCTGGTGAGATTCAAACTGCCAAATTGCAGTCAGCCGGCAGTCAGCAGAAGTAGCCTGCAGTACTATATTCTAACCACTGCGCCACCATGGCTCAACCTGATACCTGTTTGGTGACACCAGCTGAAGATTTGAAATATATTGATGATATCCAGTCAATTTCTCTGCATTAGGTAATAAAGGTGAGGCTTCACAGGTACTGAAATAGTGTTCTAGACTAGGTAATAATGATCTGACTGAGAGCTAATGAATGAAGATAGATGTATTCTGGCTCTTAGATTCTAAGTGGGACTGAAGAGTGTGGGTTCACAGCCTAGGGAATGAAAATTAGAGATAGAGGTTCAAATTCCAAAGTGATGGAGCAAGGAATGGCTGAAGAAGGATAGCCAAATTACAGTGACCTTCTATCTGATGAATGAGTCAAATTCCTTTAATGCAATGTGTTTGAAGATTGTTTTAAACCTCACTTAATATACCAGATAAAATTCTGACTATTCAGTGCTGGCCTACTTCTCTGGTTCTACTAATCTCTTAGTGGCACTGAATACTGTCAATCCTTCTGGAGGGTTTATGAGAGTCAGAGGCCAGAGGCTCTGTTTTGTAGAGTCTTCCCTACTTTTTGCAGGTTCACTCAGTGGGAGGAGGAGCAGGAGAGCCTGATCTCTCAGCCATTCCAAAGTGGGATGACTCCAGGCTTGGTGCCCTCCCCCATTCTTTTTAAATACCTACAATAAATACACTGCGAGGAGATAATCTATCAGTTTCAGGAGTATCATTAGCATCAGCATGCTAATGATACCCAGTTCTATATCTTCACCCCAGGCCAAACAGGAGATAGGACTTGGTGCCTGTATATGACAAAAGGCCAAATTTTAACTTGCTGTTTGTTCGGAAGCCCTCTTGCTCCAGGCTAGTTCTGTCCATGGCTCTGGACAGCCTTGCACTCCCCCTAAGAAGCTTGCATAGAAACTGGGATTCTCCGGGTGTTAATGGCTCTAAGTGGAACAACCGGCAGGGTTGTAAGACAGGATTCAAGCTCAGATTCTATTGTATCCTTTTCTGGACTGGGAGACCTCATGTTTGAACTACGATAAGATGCTCTGAGTGAAGAAACCCTTAAATTTCTATTGCTGTCTAGTGATCTTCTGAATGTTACCAATCAAATTTGGTGGCTTCAGTTATTCCAAAAACGTCTTACTGGCGTGGGGAAAAACATTGAAAGAACAAGCAAAAGACAACAGACAGTTCTCCTTCCTCACATACCCTGCATCTTGAAAGCCAAGGTCACCCACCCAAAACATGTTCGGGAAGCACCTGAGATACCCAGAGGGTTGAGCTGAAGTTTCTTAGAAGTTTCTCATGGGCATTGCAAGGAAGGAAACTCAGTTGCCTTGTCTTCCAAGTACATGTTTGAACTTGTACACTCGACTGACAAATCTGCATTAACAGATTAACAGATTAACAGAAGGGACCTTGTAGCAGAGGTGGGTTGCTCCCGGTTCGGACCGGATCTATAGAACCAGTAGTGGGAATTTTCCCCCGCTCGCCAAACCGGGAGCGATGGCCGGCTGGCCACGCCCACGAACCGGGTCTCTGGGCGGCGCCATAGGCGGCGCCATTTTGTTTTTGGCTTCTGCGCATGCGCAGAAGCTGTTTTTTGCTTCTGTGCATGCACAGAAGCTGGGTTTTCAGCACTGCGCATGCACATGCATGTGCACAAAGCGCACGCACGGCTGCACGGCACGCAATGCGCGTGCGCCCACGCGGCGTGGGAGGAAGCAAACCTGCGGCGAGGTAAGTTAGAACCCACCCCTGCAAGAGAAAAATCTATTCTGACAGATAGTAGTCCAATCTCTTCTTGAAAGCTTCCAGTAATGAAGCTCCCACAACTTCTGAAGGCGAGCTGTTCCATTGGTTGATTGCTCTCACTGTCAGAAAATTTTTCCTTATTTCCAGGTTGAATCTCTCCTTGTTCAGTTTCCATCCATTATTCCTTGTCTGGCCTTTAGGTGCTTTGGAAAATAGCTTGACCCCCTCCTCTCTGTGGCAGCCCCTCAAATATTGGAACACTGCTATCATGTTTTCCTGGTCCTTCTCTTCACTAGACTAGCCATGCCCAGTTCTTGCAACCATTCGTCTTATGTTTTAGCCTCCAGTCCCTTAAATCACCTTGGTTGCTCTTCTCTGCACTCTTTCTAGAGTCTCAACATCTTTTTTATAGTGTGGTGACCAAAACTGGATGCAGTATTCTTGGTGTGGTCTCACTAAGGCTTTATAGAGTGGTATTAGTACCTCACTTGATCTTGATTGTATCCCTCTGTTAATGCAATTTAGGATTGCATTGGCTGTTTTGGCTGTTGGCTCATATTTAATTGGTTTGCAGGGGTCCGCAAGACGTCGAAGCTGGTTTGGGGGACCCAAACGCACCCTTCCCTAACCGTTCCCTTCCCACGCCGTTCTCCAGCCACCCAACCACTCGTCGGTCCCTGTAAAGTCCGACGATTCTGACCTCATAGGGAGGGCGGAGCTAGGGAGCGGCAAGGCAGTCCGAGAAGGTTTTGCCCGAGAGTTAAGGCAAAGAATCCGCAAGCAGGGCGAAAGAGGCGCATCCCACGGGGAGAAGCCCGTCCGGAGTTTTGGAGAGCGTGGGAGAAATCCGGACCCTCCACTCTAGAAAAGATCTCTCTATCCCGCCTAGCGCCAGTTAAAAGACGAAAAACCCAGGATGGATAAATATAAAGGTAAGGGGAAGAGCGCCTCTTTTGCTTTTCTCCCGAGCGTGGGAAAGGGCTGGAAGGCTCGGCGCTTCCCAGGGAGGCTGTTTGTTTTCCCACCGTGGGTGTTCTGCCTTCGGTGAAATGTTTCCTGGGAACCCCACGTAGCGCTGCTTCTGGCCTGGACCCCCCATTTTAATCCTCCCCGCTTTTCAGCGGTTTCGGGGAGCAGGCGAAGGTTTCTTGAAAGCTGAGATTTGGACAAGTGGCGACGTGGGTGGATTCGTGCGTGGATAGTGGCGAAAGAATTGATCCGTGTGCGGGGTGTCGCGTTGCGCACGGCCGGCTGGCAAGCGAGATTATGCCCGGTCTCGCTTCCAGAACTGGTCCGAGGAAGGGAGGAATCTGTATTTAGACGCCTGGGAACGGTGGGGTGGGGGGATTTCATAACGGGACGGTTTTAAGGGTGGTGGTGATGGTCGCAGACTAAGAAGCAATAAAGTGCTTGAAACTGTAAACCTTGAAAGGAAGGCAGAGATGTGGCTGCGAGGGTGCGCGCTTCTGCTCTTCGCGGTGACTCACCTGGCCCACCCAGACCACCTGAGAACTGAACCCGAGAGGGCCGCCAGCCGGACCGCCAGGAAGCGGGCGAGTCTTGCAAACCGTGCGTCCCAACCGAGTGTGTGTGTGTGTATGTGTGTGAGAGAGACAGAGATGGGGGGGGAAGAGAGCGAGAAAGAGTACAGAGGAGAGAGGGAGAGAGAGAGAGAGAGAGAGAGAGAGAGAGATCAAAGTCTCCGCTACAGCTACTTCATGACCTGCGAAAGCAACAGAAAAGGAATTTGGGAACTTTCTGAGTTTCGCCTGCAACCTCCGCGCGATTATGCTGGGCAGTTGAGGCTGGAAGACATAGCTGGCTACTGGTTTCGCGGCGGCGATTTCTCCCCGGCTGGAAAACCCGTTTGAATAGTATTTAAGGAATCGTTTAAATACTTTGAATAGTTTAAATAGTATTTAAGAAAGCGATATTTGGCGCTTAGTTTCTAAAAGGAGATCTGCTTGAACTCCCGGGGGTGAAGAAAATGCACTCTGCACATTCTCAGGAGCCGATGTTTACTAATCAAATAATGACCGGTGATGCTGTAAACAGGAAGATGCTATGTTATTTTGTGCTAATACAGTATGTTATTTGCAATTAGGGTTGTTTTATTTTACTTTTACTTTAGGCACCTGGGGTCATGCCTGGTGGCCATATACCTTTATTAAATAAACAAGTAGTGGCATTTAATAAAGCAAAAGAGAGGGAGAGAGAGAGAGAAGGAGGGAGAGGGAGGGGGAGAGGGAGAGGGAGAGAGAGAGGAATGTGTGCTGTTTAGCCCAGTGGGCTGTCCTTGCCCTCTATAGCAGCCACACCCACTATTGGAATATTGCCCCCAGCCTTGCCTAGAGTCCTTTGGCCTAAATAGGTTCTCTACCTCTATATTGCACACTATTTTCCCCCAAAATTAAACTTAACAAAATGCAGTCTATTTTTGCAAAAAGAAAAAAAAAATCCTGGGGGATGGGAAAGTGCTCAGTGAAACTTTCTTCACTGGAAAGAAGAACCTTGTATGATTATTTTGATTATCACTTGAAATATGCTAAAAATGCACTTTTCAGCATTCAGCCTTGCGCTTGAACATATATACATATACATACATATACAAACACACACCTGCCCGCTTACTTAAGTAGTAGGTTGTAGGACCAGTTTTCAGGGTGATCTGGCAATGCCAGTACACATCAGGACCTGAAAATCTGGCTCTCTGCATTTATAACTCTAACATGAGAAGCAAGTTATCTTCAGCACTCTAATCTTAGGTTGCTCTCCTGTGTTTTTCCTTCCAAGGCAGATAATCAGTCAGCCCATCCAAGGAGTAATTTAGGTGGAAACTGAACATATAATTGTTCAAGAAAATCTCCCACATTCTGAAACTAGTTCTTGCAAGTACTATGGGATTATGATGCAATCCTCTTCTCGTTTACCCCTCATTTACATGCTGTAAGTGTGAGACTAAGTCACTGTTTTCCAGTGTCATTGAAACTTCGGACTGTTGCCAAACAAATGGTTGTAAGTCGAGGACTACCTGTAGTCTCCAATGTTGCATAGCATTACCAGTTGAGCATTTACAGGATGGGGAAGACCCGGCGTGTTGCAAAAGGAGGCTGCCCTTACAAGCTGTGGACTAAAAGAGATTGTGGTCCAGCTAACACCTTCTTGGTCTGGAATTGCTGCTTCATTCATATAAACACCTGTCCTGAGTAGATTGCTCTCCCCAAGTTAGTCACTTCAAGGCTATCTCCCAAAAGACATATTGAGAGTAGCCACTGTGTCCATGTTACAATGCATTGCATTGTGCATCTCCTCAGAAGACAGTTTGCTGCAGGTGGCCAGTTGTAGATGAGAAGTTGTGTTGGCTTCTTCTGTAGAAGGCATGCCGGAGAAGGAGTGGACAGAAAGAGGCAAGTAGTGGTATGGACCCATCGCGGTGCTTGAGAGGAGGCAAATCTCAAATGTCAAAGTGGGGTGCGTGGGAAAATCCTTTTGCCTTTCTGTAAACCTCAATGTTATAAGACTCGTGCAGCTGGATGTCTTAAGGATGGCATTGACCTTCTGCTTTGAAATAGAATCTTTGCTTTCCCCGTGCAGGGAAATGCAGCGCCTGACAAAATGGAAAGCACTTTTTTCTTTTCATTTGTATAAATTCCGCAGGAACAGCTCTTCTTTCTCCTCTGATGTGTCATCACTTCCTGGCTAGTTTGTGGATTTCTTGGAAGCATACTGCTGACTGTGCCAACACAAAATGGTGCATTTTATTTATTAATTAAATAATCCACTACTCGGGCTTTCTTTTCTTTCTTGACGCTTTCAGCATCCCTTAAAAAATGGAATTGATCCTCAACCTGGAATTTGGTCCTTAGCCCTTTTTCTATTTAATAAGTTGCTTAGTACTTTAATATTTTAAGAAAGAGAACTTGTGAGAATCATGCTTTTTAAAATTCTATTTTCTGGCATTGTTCTAAAAGGTTCACATTCTTTTGCTGAGAAATCTTAACAGTTTCTGAGGCTTTTTGTTCATTCGTGCGTTCGTTCATTCGTTTGTTCATTCATTCATTCATAAATATGCAAACTCTATCTTGTGAGTACATAGGATTGCAATATTAATTTCTGTTCTGTCATATCTACCTTAATAAATAAGTGAATTTAATTTATTTATGAATTTAATTTTAAAAAACAGAATAATTACTACAAAGTTGCCTGATTTTCAACACTGTTGCAAGCAAACCTTTTTTTTTTTACTTGTTTGCAGGGAGGTAACAATGTAGAGATGGCTGGACATTTTAGCTGCTATTTTGGTGTGTAGCTATTTTAATTAGATTGTAATGGTTTTTTTAAAAAAATGTTTGTGTTTTAATGTATTGTTATACAGCCTTGCCTCATCAGGATGGGGCATGCTGTGAACTCAAATTAGGACATAATTTTTAACTGCTTAGAGGCTGATGTAATTCTCTGGCTGCACAGAGTGGCCTTAGAATGATTCCTGTGGGTTCATTAGAATTCTTCCTTTAATTTTCTCAGAATTACCTGTGCTTTGAGGCTGATATTCTTTCACAAGTTTCTGGTTGGCCCATTCTGATGAAAACTTTGGTTTCAATATATATCTACCATTATCATTTCAAAAACATGCTGCTTTTCAGAATATTTCTGTGGCAATCTGAGGGGTGTCCTGAGTTTATTGATAGCTGAAAACAGGAATACGTGCTGATAATGCTGAGTAGGCTAACTACTTCTTGGGTGTGTAATGAGATATTGTCATTGATGTGCCACTCTGGTGACAAGTCTCACATTTGAATGCACAAATGTTTCTTGCTCTTAACACTGTTAAAATGTGCAACCCCAATATTTTAAATAATGAAACATAGGGCCTTTTTAGTATGCCACCTGATTTGGAAGATCACAATGATTTTGTCAGTTAAAAATGTATTTTTCAGAAAAAATAACAAGCAAGTAAAAAGAGAAATTATTGCAACTGTATGTTAATTCTACCATCATTCAAAACAACTGTTCAATATTTGGCTAAACACGTGAATATAGGAAATGTACTGACTTGCTTCAATAGGACCCAATCCTTTTGTGAAGAAATAGGCTGAACATAAGATGCTGCATGCAAGGATTTGCATGTAGAAACTTGTATTCTAAATATATAATTAGAACAATTAAAATTAATGGCACTCATTACCTTTTCCAGGGCAAAGGATAGAATGGACTGGCTAAACTGCCGATGGTTATTATCAAAACTGACAGTGCTATCTATTAAGAGATAATATCTGCCACACAGAAACCAACTCAGTTGCTATATACAGCTGGACGTGCTGAATACTAAATTATTAGCTGCGGACAACACCTTTTCTGTATGGAGAAGTATTGCAGGTTTTACTTGCTATATAGAAATGTTCAGGTTGAAGTGAATGAACAATTAATCACAGTATATAGATGCTTTGTGAACATTTGTCCAGGAAAATTATTGCTTGCTATACAGTGTTGAATTTGGTGTATATAATAAATAAATAAAGTAGCTTGTAGCCAATTTTGTGATACAAACAAAATGATGATTATTGATTAGGCAAACCATAGGTGGGATGTGTGTCCTTCTAGATGTTGCTTGAGCACAATTTCGATTGCCTTAGCCAGCATGAGAGAGATGATGAAACCTGTAATTCAAACACATTCAGAAGGCCACAGATTCCCCATTCATGTTTTAAAGGATTATCTGTTCAGGATATCAAGACTAGAAAATCTAAGAACTTGAGCATCAATTCTAGTGTCCAAGAATATTAAAACAATTTGCTTCTAAATCAGCCATTGTGGATTTTATTCTGTTACCTGGGAACTGGATGTTGTTGCATCTTATTTAAATCTGTATATTGTTTTACACTTTCTATTGCTTACCTACATCCTTCCTTGTTAGAATTCCCTGGTTTCACTGTAGAATATTGCTTGATATATATATATTGATTATATATCAATATAATACTAGGGGTGAATTGCATGACTTCAACATTTTAGGTGCCTAGAGATTTTTGTGTCCTTGATTATTTTGTTTAAAAACTTTATATGGTTGAAAATAAGTACATGTGAGTTAAGGGGTAAGGGGAACAAGGTAAGTAGAGAGTTAAACCAAGTGTTCCTGGACCTCTGTCAACCAACTGCTGGAAAAGAGCAATATTTTCACTGGAATAAGCACTTTTGGGAATATGTAAATTCTAGCCATGCAAATTAAGTACAGTATGTTGAAAGACTGAAACATGCTTTGGTGGAGAAGGGGAGACAGTAGGAATGCCTGGAATCTCGAAAGCATGTGGGACAAGAAAGGAAGAAACAATGTGCTCTAACTTTAAGGAGGAAACCAGATGATTAATTTCAAGTATCCAGAATAAGTTATGCAAACTGACCTTTTATGCACTTAGTTTGGAATGATCGTAGCCCATAGAAAAACTGTAGGATTAATGAAGTGAATTGAACTGTAAATATACTAAATTTGCATCTGTGAATAATTGTCCTTCATCATTCCAGTCAAAATAATGTTCAGCAATAATAGAAACATGGCAACATAAATGGCATCATCATCACCAATTGTGGGCAACAGAAATGGTGATATCTATTTCAAGGCAAGATTACTCTGTTCTCATCTGTTTCTCCTTTTTCCTCCACTCTTTCTAGGAAAACCTGGTTCAAAGACAACCGGGCATCTCAGGTTCTGCGTTGATATTATCTTTAATCAGCCTAAACCATGCAATGATGTTTTCCAGCCTTGGCAATTTTAAGAATTCCCCAACCAGCATGCTTAAAGTTGTTGAAACCTAGAAACATTGCCACATACCAAAGCCTTGTGTGTATGAGTTTTTAATTGTTTTTAAATGTTTTTATTATGTCTTTTTGAATAGTTTTTTATATTTTATTAAGTTTTTTTATATTGTTGTAAGCCGCCCAGAGTCCCTTGGGAGTTGGACGGCATAGAAATATAAATAAACATAAACAAACTTTTAACATTTTGGGTGGAGGGGCTGCTTTTCTCCTGTTCTTTGAGTCCTATTCTAGATGCCCAATCGATTTCCTTTTATTTATTTTATTTATTATTTTATTCTTATGTATTAGAGCAGGGGTGTCAAACTCAATTTCATTGAGGGCCACATCAGGGTTGTGTTTGACCTTGGGGGGCCGGAGTGGGCATGGCCAGGGTGGGCATGACCAGCTCAATGTCACTCGTGTCGGGGGCGCCTGTTGTGGCCCAAGAGCTCTGCCAGCAAAAATGGGCCCCCGAGCTCTGCTTTTGCCTGGGATGGCCTCCTGCAACCCTCTGCCAGTGAAAACAGAGCTTGTGAGGGCTGTCCGCGGCCCTCCCGAGCTCCATTTTCACTGGCAGAGGCACCGTGGGCTAGTCCTTCACTGTTTCCAGGTTGGCCCCGTGGGCCAGATCTAAGCACCCTGTGGGCCAGATCTGGTCCTGGGCCTTGAGTTTAACACCCCTGTATTAGAGTCATGGTGTTGCAGTGGTTAGAATGCAGTATTGCAGGCTAACTGCCCACTGCCAGGAGCTCGATCCTGACCAGCTCAAGGTGGACTCAGCCTTACATCTTTCCAAGGTTGGATGAAGACCCAGATTATTGGGGGGAATATGCTGACTTTGTAAACCACTTAGAGAGTGCTATAAAGCACTATGAAGTGGTATATAAGTCTAAGTGCTATTACTATTGCTATTATTTGTATTTGGTCTTGGTTTTTCTTTTGAACATTCAAGACAGCATACATGGGAATTGCTTCTTGTTTTATCAACACCTTATGAAATAGGTTGGGCTGAAAGAAAATGACTGATCCAAAGTCATCAAGGAAGCTCCACAGACTATGGAAGACCCCTATTCAATACAAAGAGAACTCCAGGTTCAAATCCTGGTATCTTCAGGGTGAAGCTAGAAAAGACTCTTGTTTTACACTCAGAAGAGCTGCTACCATTTTGTATATTATAGAAAGCACCACATTAAAGGCACCAGTTGTCTGAGTCTCCCTTAATGGTTTCTAATGACTGAGCATGTTTATAAATTACAATGTATTTTTCTCTGTGTGAACTGTTATTGAATTGTAAACCCCTTTGCAGATCTTGCAAAGTAGAGAACTGGACTTTAAATATACATTCAACACAAATAGAATTAAGACACCTGTTACAATCATATTGTTAAAATTAGGTAGATTTGCTCTTTCTCAGTACTTAAATGGAAAATTAGGCTCTGATCTAAACTACTTTGAGAGTGCAGATTTATGTCTGTTCATAGGAGCATAGATCAGGATTTACCACATGTTTTCTCAGGAAAAATAGGATATAAGTCAACACACTTAACGTGATTTTAGTTGTATGCAAGAAAAAAATTCTGTATTTGAGTCTAGATTATTGGATATGGTGGGATAGGGATATTTAGATTATTAAGATTGGAAGATAACAACTGATTCAAGCCACTTTCTAATGTAGCTGAATGTACAGTTTCTAATAAGATGGATATGCATGCCAGGGATTTTGATTTTCTATTTTTACAGGACATCATTTATAAATACATAACACCTTGATAACCTTGGCTTCAAGAGACTAAACCTACTTCAAAAACAGTTTCAAAGTTTGATCCAATAGCTAAAGTAACCTAATTTGCATCCTTTCTGTTTTTTCATGAAAGTAGTAAGTACAATTTCTGGGATCCCCAATTGTAAGATGTGGTAGCCTTTTGGTAGGGCTACAAAATCTAGGCTGGAAAAAATTGGAGAATCCTTGATGACTGCCAATTGTTACAGAAAACTAATTCCTTGCTACTGCCCAATTATAGAATTTGCATAGTCTGGTCAGGCAGCCTTATTTCAGAACAGCTGTTGCTTTAAAAACACAGAGACATAAACATAAGTTTTGGGAAAGCATTTCAGTGTAGGAGGAGTAGGTGACTGTTGCAAATCACCCAGTGAATGTCTGTAATTGAAGGTGGACTGGAATCTACACCACTTTATTTCTGAAGTACTGTTGGCTCTCTATCAGTAAATACATTTTGAAGAATATCAAGGGAGCATGGAAAATGGTGAATGTCTAATTTAGTGTTTCTTTTCCAAAAGGTTGATATCTATTAAAAAAGTTTACTTAAAAAAGTAATACTTCCTTGCTACTTTTGTGAGCAAAAAGCGCATCAGTAGCAGCACTAAGTCACTAGTTGCTGAATATGGATATAAATGCTAAACTGTCCCCTATTCACTCAAAGTAGCACAATCTTTTGTTCATATACTTTATGAAAAACACCGAGCATTTCTTAGATAGCCGAGGGACAGTAAGATCAGTTGAATTCATGGTTGATTTGGCATGCCATAGCAAAAGTCTGGCTGAATGATGATTCCTGTTGCGTAGCTTGCACAATTCCTTTAGTGGAAACTGAGAACAGCATACAATCTTGGAGTCCTAGCTTTAAATGTTAGATTACCACAACCTTCCCTCTCCTAAATGAAAATTGCAGAGTTGTAATCTAACATACATGGCAGGCAAATAGGTTGGCTAATACTGACATGACATGTAAATAGATTTTTGAAGTGTGTTTGGGGGGGAGGGGACATAGAACGACAAATAGCACCTGCTTTTATTGTGTTGAAATAATTGCCAAAAAAAGAGAACTTGCTGGCTTGCTACTGCCTGTGAAGTTGATGTGTTTATTTCCTGTGCTAACCTTACTGCAGTAGAGTAGAGTAGAGTAGAGTAGAGTAGAGTAGAGTAGAGTAGAGTAGAGTAGAGTAGAGTAGAGTAGAGTAGAATAGAATAGAATAGAATAGAATAGAATAGAATAGAATAGAATAGAATAGAATAGAATAGAATAGAATAGAATAGAATTCTTTATTGGCCAAGTGTGATTGGATACCCAAGGAATTTGTCTCCAGTGAATAAACTCTCAGTGTACATGCAAGCAACAAGTGATAAATCATGATCATAAAATACAATCATCATAAGATACAACACTCAGTGATAGTCATAGGATACTAAATAAGGAACCCCCTAGATGGGATAAAGCTGTACTTCCCAAACCTGGATAATTTACTCAAAATTTGGTAAAAGGTTTTTTTCTTTGGGTAATGACTCACAAATCGGTTAGTCAATCACAACAGGAACATTTAAGGGGACTTAAAGCATTTGACCTCGATAGGGTAAAGTGACTTTCTGATAAAGTCTGCTCTGTTCTGTTTTCTATTGCTGTGTTGGTTGAGTCTGATATTGCAAATTGCAGATGAAAAGAGCTGGTTGAAATATTATATAGGTATATGCATGTGAGCCGTGAATGTCAGGATATCTTACTACTTGCATCTGGTAAATAAAAGAAAACCCAGTTTGTCAAGCAGACAGTTTTATACAATAGTCCAAAATGCAGATCACAAGTGAAGTCTGTTCAACTGTGTATCGCGTACAGCCCACTTTCATAATTTCCTCCCTGACTGGATTACAAAACAGTGCATTCAGGAAGTTATTTTGAAATGAAATGTTTCCACACAGTTGGTATTTTTCTGATATGCCATTTTTTCTGCTCAGTATTAAGGGCTATATTTTTGTTATCTCACTTTCCCTTTCCAGTTATATAATAGGATTTTGAAGTGTTTGAAAAATCTTAGAAGTTTGAAGATATTGTCAGTATTATCCCCCAAAATGTCCTTCTTTTTAAAATAAGGAATTCTCCAGTAACCTTATTTTCTCAGATTGAAAGAAGAATTGGGAAGCAGCCCTCCATGCCGAGGATAGGAGATTCTCTGGTTTATATGAACTAAAATATAATGCAATAGCACCAGAAAGAAGTAAATTACATTTACTCTGATAATGATGTCTTCAAATAAAGAGATTTGGTGCAATAGGAGATACCTTCATCAATCATTTTTTGGTTTAAGTTTTATTGTCAGGGCCATTGGCATACAAAAGCTAATTTAAGGTGTAAAAGACCAGGACCATCTGTCGAATTGCAGCATAAAAGATTTATTCAAGCCTATGCATAAGAATCTAGTGAACTTAGAGTCATCAGGACTCTAAGCTGATGGCATGCTTAACTCTGTCTCCCAGCTCTGCCTGTTATTCTCACAATATTTTAATCTGCATCCTCTTCCTCAAGACTGCAGGTAGTTTAGGATACCTGGTAACAGGCTGTGAGGGACAGGTATTCCAATCATACAATAACTAGCTGTGTCTTCCTTCCCAATAGCATTTGCTGTCTTACATTGCCTTTGGATGACTACATAAATCCATGTACCATTACTTTCTTCTAGGATCTTTCTGGTTATTCTTATATTTTACAGATAATTATTAAATTGTAGACATTTTTAATATGCAGAAAGTGAGCTTCAAAGATTGCATTTCCACTAAAATTAATATCCTGCTATATTGGAAATTAAAATTTCCATTTTAGTTATGCATAATCCAGACAATGAGCTGTTTGTTATATTGATACTAGGTGTACTTCTCTCCAGCACCACATTTGTTGGTAAATATAGCAATAGCACCTAGGCTTATATATTGCTCCATAGTGCTTTTGCATCGCTCTCTGAGCAGTTTATAGTGTCATCACCATTTTGCTCCCAACAGTCTGGGTCCTCATTTTACTGACCTTGGAAGGATGGAAGGCTGAGTTAACCTTGAGCCAGTCAGGATTGAACTCCTGGCTGTGGGCAGAGTAGGACTGCAATACTACGTTCTAACCACTGCATCACTATGGCTCTTTGTAACCATAGTAATGTACATCCTGTGTTAGAATATGTAACCATGGTAATATATATCCTGTGCCAGAATACCGTACATTTATTCCCCAAAACATGCCTGTATATGTGAGGATAAGGGTCACCATGGGATCCCCAAAATTGATGGAAGAGCCACTCTTTCTGGAAGGTCTGCAAGAATGGGGACAACCTTACCTCAGGGAAATGATGCTCCAGAGAGTAGGAGCTACAGCCAAAAATGCATTGGTCCTGCAAGATGGAGCTTCTAAGAAGCCAGGACCCACAGCATATATCTTCTGCTTGACCTGATGTAGATGTGATCAAGAAGAGGTGATCTCACAGATAATCTGGTCTCTTGCCATGCAAGGCTTTAAAGGTCAAAACAAGCACTTTGAATTGCACCAAAAAGCAAAAGGGCAAGCACAACACAACAGAGATGTAACGTGCCATTCTAGGGGCACACATACCTGTCCATGCAGTTGCACTCTGCACCAGCTGTGCTTCCAGGTGCTCTTCAAGGGCAATCTTTCCTTGTATGTAGACTTTATTTTGTTTTGATTGTGTTTTTTTTTCTTTAATGTGCACAAATAATAATGTAACAACACACTGAAAAGGTAGGCGGAGTGGCAGAACCTGGAGGTGGAGTTAAAAGAGGGATCAACCTAGAATCTCTATGTAGCCACAAGCAAAATAAGTCCAACTCCCCTTGGATTCCATTGACTCTTATCTAAATCCTGGCAGGTGCTGTTACTGTGCACATGCACTAGTAGCAATAAATTAGTTTAACTGATTGTGCGGACCTGATCCTTTGCACTTGTCAGGAGACCTTATTAATTCAGCTTAAGCTTATTGTACAACAAATATTTTAATGTAATTTTCAGTTGTTTATGAATGCTATATTTAGCTATGATTGTAAAATTTAAGCAACCTTACACCTATTTACATCAACATATACATCAATCACTGATCAACCTCTTCTTTTTCTCTATCTTTAAAGGTTTAGGTTAGAGTGTTAATAATACGTAATAATTACTGTATAAATACCATTGTATTGAAATGTATTGCAATAGTATAATAAAATAATTTTAAAAAAAGAATTCTTAAGCTGGAGGGTATTTAAATATAGGCAGTCCTTACACCACAATTGGAACCAGTATTTCCATTGCTAAGCTAGATAGTTGTTGAATGAAGTATGTCTGATTTTACAATGTTTTTTTGCTATGGTTGTTAAGTTAATTACTGCATCTATTAAGTGACTGATGTGGTCATTAAGCGAATCTATCTTCCCCCATTGACTTTGTTTAATGGAAGCCAGCTGGGAAGGACACGAATGGCGATCTCATGACCCTGGGACACTGTAATAATCATAAATTTATGCCAGTTTCCAAACATAAAATTTTTGATTATGTGACTGTGGGGATGCTGTGATGGTCATAAGCGCAAAGATTGGTTGTAAATCATTTTTTTTCAGTGCTGCTGTAACTTTGCATGGTTGCTAAACGAATGGTTGTAAGTCAAGGCCTAGCTGTAATCCTAATATAAAAGAATGGTATATGATAAGAGAACAGATAATCGGAAGAACCAGAGAACAAACAAGAACTGTTAGCATAGATGTCTTTTGGGAATCTTTAATCCCTTCTCATTTCTGGACCTCTTCCAGAATAGATCAAGATGAAACTCAATTGCAGCTTTGAAAGTGAGCAATCTCATATAGTGCAAGAGCTATGGCTGTAGTAGACACAGTAAAGAACGATTAGTAAAGGAAGAAGACATGTGCATCAGGGAGAGAGAGAGAGAGAGAGGGAGTTTAGGGCATATATCCTCTGTACAGGGAGTGGGATGAGAATATTTGGGGTGATGTAGTCTTGAAAGGGGAGAAATATGTTCATAGGAATGAGGTTCTGTTCTTTATCTCTGACTTATCTTTGAGCATTGGGATTCTTTCAGGAAGAAAAAAGTAGTCTAAGCTAGTTTGTCTTTCTTTGTAATAGCTGCTTTGTTAGCTGCCACAAAGTTATTTTATGATACACTTGCAATAGTGTTTCAGTGTTGCAAATGTGCCTACCAGATGACTGCAGCATCAATCAATCAATCAATCAATCAATTTGCATGCTGTCCATCTCTCTACCAAGCTTATGTGGTACACTATGTTAGCCAAACATACTTCCCTGAATATAAATTCCAATACCTTCTAGGAAATGTTTTAACAGAGAATGAATTCAGTATTTGAACACTTCCAGGTTAAAATAAGATAAATTCTTCACAATCAGACCAAAGTTCTATCAAATGTATGAATAAATGATGTATCCTTTAATATTGAGTTCAGTTGTGATTGGAGCCCTGGAGTGGATGTACATTCATGGTGCTCTTGTATGTATCTGTTGTTGATATAATGGTTCTGAACTCTGTATTTAAACAAGAACTGCAGGATTTCCAAAGTAAATATAATATTTGATTTAATATGTAGTATAATAAATATAATGTGAAGGTTCCATTGCATATTTGCAATAATGTATTAATGTTGATTATGCTGCATATCTTTTATGTTATTTTAGATGGAAAGAACATGCATTGTTAAATAAGAGGTTTGTGTATGCTTTTTTAAAAAAATGTAAATGTAAATTAGGTGAAAACTTTTCAGATGATATTCACGCTGGTAGTGCTTAGACCAGGGGTGTCAAACTCACAGCCCGCAGGCCGGATGCATCATGCGCTGGCAACACCTACACCCAGTTTAGCAAAGGGGAAAAAGTCATGATACGTCACGTGACTATGCTGTGACGACACGAGTTTGACACCCCTGGGTTAGACTATTATAGAGGATGATATGACAGTTGCAGTTAGTTTGCTAAAATAGATTAAACTTGCCCACTAAGCCATTGCTAACTGAGTAATTCACAATCAGACACATAATACAATTATTAATGCACAGTTATTGTTTTTACAAAATGTCATTTACAATAAACCTGTATTAAGGCTCATGGAATTCTAATGTGAATGCTCATTATAAATGTGCATAGGGGAGCAGTTTCAATTTCTGTACTTTTATATCAATTCTTCCCTCCCCTTTCCTTCTTTGATGCTGTGTTAGGTTACACTGTTGTTCCAGATGTTCTTTTCCCTCCAGTGTTCTCTTTTACCTTTTATGGCTGACATGCTCTGATGATTGTATAAATCAAAGAACAAATAACATGCTTTTTCTGACCTGTAGCTCAAATCACTATGAGGTGGGTAATAAGTGATGAATAATTTGCTTTAGGATAGTATGTTCTCCTTTTGTTACCCAATCATATTACTCATGTCAATGAAACAAAATGTGCAAAATTTGAAAGACTGCTTAATAAGAATACTATCTTTGATCCAACACCCAACCACCCCAATTAATTCTCCCTTTCATACAAGTTATTTAATGCAATATAGATAAAGCAAACTAATTTCCTTAGGCTTATGAAGTCTTTTTTTGTTTTTGCAAATTGCTGCTACTTTGTTTTTAAAATTCTTCATGGCAAATACACTTTTAAGAGCTAGGGGAGACTTCCATGCAGATCTTTGGCCAAATGCTTGGATTTTGCCATTAAATTTTATTCCCATGCTTGCCTGAGTTTTTGTTGGCCTCTCACTCTTTGAAACATATGTTTTTGTTTCCCTCAAAAAATGTAACTAATTTATTGGCCAGAATCTAGGATAGATTCCCCAAGTCCGGTACCCTCCAGCTGTTTGGGAATAGCTCTTTGTAGAATTTCTAGCCGGTAGGTCTTTGACTTTTCTGGCTGGGAATTCTGAGGGTTATGAGGTCCAACAGATCTGAAAATAACAGAATGGGAAAAGATGATCTCGAATGAATGCCAGCAAAGCCCATATTTGTCCTCATAGCTCTTTAGAAAGAAACAGCAGCTCAACTTCAAGATTGCTATCATCCAGAAGCTTTATAGTTATGCTAACTATGAGCAGTCAAATTTCCTCTCTGGAAAATTAAGGAGCGTCCTTTTTGAAACATTTCCCATGCCATTGCCTTCTTCTGCAGGCTGAGACTTCTTTGGCATGCTGGTTTTCCCATCTGTTGCTCTCCCTCCTATCATTCCCACATATCATTACACTTCAATGAGTAAGAAAGGTGGCATAAATATACATAGGTAGTGTATTTATACATATCTGGTGTGATTATTCATAGAACTAAAGTCCCAATACATTGAGTTTCTAGATGATCTTCCTAGCAAGAAGAACCTGAATTATTTATTTAATTAGTACAATTATTAATATCACAGATTTCAAAGTAGCTATGCTTTCAAAACAGCTTTTAAGCATAATCATAGTAACAGTAATAAAGACAAAAATGGCTGGATAGTGGACATTGCAGTACCTTGAAGACAGTAGAATGGAAGAGAAAGAACTGGATAACATCATAAAAAGGCCTCCAAATAGAAGTAGAATTATTTTGGCATAAGAAAGCAAATATAGTTGTAATAGGCACCTTGGATGCAACCACAAAACAACTGGAGCACTGCTTGAACACCATCGGCATGGACTAACTCAGCACCAATCAATTGCAAAAGGCAGCTTTACTGCTAGTCGTTGACTTACAACAGTTCATTTAATGACCATTCGAAGTTAAAATGGCACTGAACAAAGTGACATATGACCATTTTCCACACGTATGACCATTGCAGCATCCCCATGGTCATGTGATTTACATTCACATGCTTGACAACCGACTCACATTTAAGACGGTTGCAGTGCCCTGAGGTTATGTGATCCCCTTTTGCGACCTTCTGACAAGCAAAGTCAATGAGGAAACCAGATTCACTTAAAAACTGTGTTACTGCAGGGATTCACTTAACAAACATGGCAAGAAAAGTTGTAAAATGGGGCAAAACTCACAACAAATTTCTCACTTTATCCACAAATTTTGGGCTCAATTGTGGTTGTAAGTTGAAGACTACCTGTTCTTGGAACAGCTTACATCCTGCAACAATACCTTTAATATTATTAAACAGCATCTGCCTAGCCCATGTCCTTGTGAAGGACAGATGGATAGAAATTCATTTTAAACTTCTGCCACGAATTAGAAATTAATAATCAATAAATATCTAAGATCCTTCCAATAGGGAGAGAAAAATCTGGCTGAGCTGACTTTAAGACAAATGAGGCCTTCCTGCAACCTTTTTCTTTTTTCTTTTTGCTTCAGAGAGATTTCTCACATGGCAATTGGTAGTAATGGCCTTGGGAGGGAGGGGTCCAGTTATAGTAGCTATCTGTGATTTATTCCTCCCTGCAGAATAAAACAAAAATGCAGACATAGTTAATATAGCAGCAAGTTGAATATTAAAACATAATTCTCTCAGAAATGGAGTTAGAACTGAATTATATCTGAAACCTTTTATCTATTTAGAAGATTACATTGTCTGTTGAACAAACCATTCAGATGCATACATAATGCCAAACTAGAAACCATACTTTACAAAAATTCTTTATGGATTAGTATGATGTATGAAGCATGAAGATTTCTAGACCACTCTTTATAGCTTTTAAAGATTGCTCATGACCTCTGTAGATGCCATATGCAAAATAAATAAATAAATAACTAAAGATTGCTTAAGTAACCATGGTTAAAATAGACCACGTCTTATATATAAACTAAATCAATGTTCATTGAGTCAAATGCAGTTTCTATCCTAACATTTCTTTATTCCAGACCCACCCATTTTTTGGTGTATTGCCCCAGTATACCATGGGAATGTGATGTGCAGTCCTCAGTTCAAACATATATGTGTCCTAACCTTTTTTTAAAAATGAAATAAAAATAAAGTAGGAAAATAAATTTGTGCCCACCATTGGCCCAGTAACCATGTAAAAGGCACATTTAATGACAGATTAAGGGAAGTATTTATTACACATCAAAAATATTTAAGACACGTTTCTCACAGCTTGCCTAGGTTAGAAAAATAATAAACTTTTTCTTCCTCCCTTTCTCTAAGACCACAGGGACAAATTTGATTAAGCAGGATATGGTGATTACTCAAAGTGGTTTTTTTATTAGGCAAGATGTAAAATGCAAATATCTTGTAAATAGTCCAGCTTTTTTTATTCACACAGTTATAACAAAAGAATATCCCAGGCCCCTCAATGGCTGACATTCCTGGGAGATTCTAAACCGGAATCAAAGCCAATTAGTCTACTACTCTGCCTGAACCATGCATACTGCACTTGCATTAGAGATGATAGTTCAACTAAAACCATACTTTTTGTACATCCATCCATCCATATTCATCACGTTGTTCATTTTTGGAGTAAGCAATACTATAGAAATAGAAAGCTAAAAAGAAGTTAAGTGAATGAGATCAAAAGAAGAAAAATGGATATAGTGAAATCTAGCTTTTACCAATGCCAACAAGTATCTCTCTCCATACTTTTATAATATTGCAACCATCCCTGTTTCTATGATTTCCATTTACTTCCTAATCCATAGTCCTTTGTTCTTTACACTTCTCACTGTTTTCTTTTTCTTTTATTTATCAATTCCATCCAACCACAATGTTTTTGGTCTTCTTTATTTATTTGAATTATATAGCCACCGTATAGAGTGTGTGACTCAGGGCAGTTTACATAATCAGTACCAGTAATAAAACAATAGAAACCACAAAACAAATATAGAAAATAAGAGCAATACAAACCCACAGGTGTTGGGGAAAAGACCCTCATTCAATGAGTCACATCATTCCCAGACACAATGTCTCAGGAAAAATAAAAACAGGTCTTTAATGTCTTCTAAAAAGCAGGTGGGATTGGAGCTACCTGAATCTCAGGGCAGATGCTGTTCCATAGGACGGGAGCAGGAACAGAGAAGGTGTGTTTCTTGAGTCCCAACAGATTTAAATTTAACTGGAGGTAGATGCTCCTGCAAGTAACCGTATGCCATGAAGAGCTTTGTAGTGAAGACCTAACACTTTGAATTACATCTAGAAATGCACTGGTAATCAGTGCTCACACTACAGGTAGTCCTCAACTTACTACCACAATTGAGCCCAAAATTTATGTTGCTAAGTGAGAAATTTATTGAGTTTTGCCTCCATTTTACAACTTTTCTTGCCATATTTGTTAAGTGAATCATTTCAGTTGTTAAATTAGTAGCAGGAGTGTTAAGTGAATCTGGTTTCCCCATTGACTTTGCTTGTCAGAAGGTCACAAAAGGGGATCGATCACATGACCCTGGGACACTGTAACCATCATACATGTGAGCCAGTTGTCAAGCATCCAAATGTAAGTCACGTGACCCCGGGGATGCTGCAATGGTCATAAGTGTGAAAAATGGTCATAAGTCACTTTTTTAGTGCCATTGTAACTTCAAATGGTCACTAAGCAAACTGTTGTAAATTGAGGACTACCTGTATAGATGTATTACATAGGCAAATAGAAGTACATCCATGATCATCTTCACTGATCCATTCTGGACCAGCTAAAACTTCCGAATGGTCATCAAGGGCAGTTCTGTGTAGAGTAATTTGTACTTATCCAAACAAGAGGTGACTAAAACATGAAAAGGCTCTCCAATCCATTAGTGGGAATAAAATGACCCAAGATGAAGCTCTACAAAGATCTGCCAAGCCATGGTTGCCACTGCTCTTTGAGCAGGAGCAACAAGTCTAGCAGGACCCATGAAAATGAACAGTAGATCTATTTTGGGCCCTACAATTCAATCTAGAATCAAAATGCTTGTCCCATAATCCACAGATACTTGGTACTACAATTGCTGGATCTGAGGCTTTTCTCCATCATCCATACTTCTATAACCTCCAGACACCTGACAGAACTGTGACAGTATTGCTTGGAGGGCCCAAGGCTGAGAATACAATTCAATATAATCAGCATACTGATAATATCAAACAAATTTGAAAAGATGTTTGTGTTCTTGCTTGACATCTTACACAAGAACTCTGAAACCTCATGAGATGCTTTGGGAGAATGCCAAATAGTAATGATTTTACCATTCTCATGAAAACCTCAAGATTGAAATTGCTGAAATCTCACAAAATATTATAATCTGAGATTCTGGATAATTTTTTATGGGCCAGGATATCTGTCATTTAAACAGATTTCAGACTTCTGGACTACTATATCTTTATTCATAAAAAAACCAAAAGTGATAGAAAGATGAATTCAATAAAATAAAATAAAACTTCAATCTCATGTTGTTGAAGTTTATCTGCATTGTTTGGACTAGTTTATTCCTAAAGTTTACTTGAGTTTTTGGCTCAATTCTAAATGCCCCAATCATAAGTGAACTGTACCATTTTTTAAAAAGAAAATACTTTGGTCTCCTGTTTGTCTTTCACGTGTTTTCAAAGACTTTCACATTTTCAGATCATAGTTGGGAGTCCTGTTTGGTAGCTACTGTTTGTGACTTGTAAATGTAATTTCCTTTGAAAGATGTTCTCTTTCAAAGTCTTGGCAGAGCACAAGTACAGAAGAGTAAATAATATTTTTAGCAAGGGTTAAAAGTTCATTTTCATTTCAAAACAAGTACCGTATTCTCCAAGGCCAACGAATGATGAGCACCTGGCTTGAGATTTCAGCAACATTTTTGGTTGAAAAACATAGTTATCTTCCTTGGTGTGGAGTTGGTTAATTAGACCCATGCTAATTGCATGGAACAATTTAGAACTTGTATGATTAGAGCACTTTCATATCTGACTTCTGTATTCTAACACAAGGAGAAAAAATAGGGTTTAAGTGTGAAGCACACAACTCTATTACTATTGCCAACTATTGTGACTGTGCAACTGTAATAGTGGTCTTCGCTTAATGACCATTCAGTGACTATTAATGGTTATGGCAGCATTGAATAACTGGTAGTTATGCCTGATCCCTGAAACTACAGCCGTGGCAGCAACCCTGCAGTCATATGATCAAAACTGGGCACTTAACAGCCTGCCTATACTTACAACCACTTACTATACTTACTTACTATACTTACTATACTTACAACTCCGAAACTGTCTCTCTTCCATATCTCTCTTCTTTGCACTGCCCTACACTCTGCTGCCCTGGGCTCTGTTGGCTGTGCCACTTTGTCCTCTGCTTATCCTACCATCCTGCCCTCCCCCTGTCACCACCAGCTGACCTTTTCTGTCTTCTTCCTCCCACTACTAATGATGTGTGCACCGCTTGGCCTTTTGTGAGGCTGGAAGAAGGCCAGCCTAGGTCTTCTTCCCAAGGCCACATGCAGCCTTGTCCAAATCTTGTGTGCTTTCTCGCAAGGCTTTGGAACACTTTGAAGACTGCACACAATTTAGGCAAGACGCAATTGCATGCAGCCTTCTTGCAAGGTTTTGGAGCCTTCTATAGCCTCACAGGAAAGCATCATGTGAGTTGGATAAGGCCTCATGTGGCCTTGGGAAGAAGGCCTGGAGTGGCCAGTAACTTTCTTGTGAAAGGCCAGGCTAGGTGTGCCTCATCACTAGCAGGAGGAAGAAGATGGCGAAAATCAGCTGCGGGTAGCAGATTACAGCATGGCAGGACAAGCAGAAGACAGGGCAAATGGAGTTCAAGACAAGTGCAGAGTGAGTACAAGGCAGGGCCAGCCAAGGCAGCAAAATGTAGGGTAGCCAAAAGGGCACAGTTGTGTGTCTGTGTGGAGGGAATTGCAGTGGAGGCAGTCCCTTACTTCATAAAGGCTTAGAACTGGGAGAGAGTTGCGAATGACTTGGATTGGGATGGGCTTGCCAGTGGGATTCAGTTAACAAGAGCAACAGGAACTGCTAAAATTGCCATTGCTAAACAATGTGGACACAAGATTTTACACTTTATAACTGCATCAACTTAGCAATGGCAATCCAGTCCCAATACCTTTGTAACTTGAGGACTACAGTACCTATAATGCATATGTCAGGGTTAATGACATGATGCCTATATGCAAATACTTTAAGAATTTGTAAGTAGGATACAGTATGTCATTGCTACCATCGTTTTAAAACTAGTACAAAATAAGGATAGTAGAATATTTTTCTGAAGATAGACAATGACATTGCACATCATACTGAAAGAGTGTGCAGAAAGAGTGGCAGGCTAACAGAAAATTTAATTATGTTATTATTCTGCCGGAAACTGTTGAAATTTGCTTTTATGAAAAATACTTAAGCTAGTTTTTGCCTCATCTTCAGATTCAGCCTTCATACTACTTGGAGACGTGTCTAACATATCTGGAGAGCATCAAGAAAATAGAGGTTGACCTAAGGATTTTTCACTGATAGAAATAAATTATGGCTACGTCCCTAAAATTAGCAAAAAGGCACAAAGTTTTTAAAATAATTATGTCTTAAGGCTGAGGTCAAATGCAGGAATGAAGTATGTAAGAAGTTTGTCAAAAAGCATATGCTTGAAGTGTAAAATGTATGTCTAGTCCTGAATATTTGCTCTAAATGTCTATTGGCAATTAGGATCTAAAACAATAGATATGTTTGACTTTAATTAGTGAGATGAAAGAAATGAACAAGTAATCCAACTGAAGCTTCAATCTTTACCCATGGATAGTCTGAGAACAACTGGGTTGCTATGTATGGGATTCACTGGTACTTTAAACAAAGAGAACTAGCAATCTGCTCTGTGGAAGCCGAATAAAGAATTCCTCATGCAAGGAAACAATGATTCTTCTGAGAAGCCTTCATAATATGACAATGGTGCCTGTCAGTTTGCTAGTAAGAAAGGATGCTATTGATTCTGAAAACTTAGCATGCAAAATGCCAGCCTTTAAAACGTAATTGGAAGGAATGGTCACATTTCAAAGTGGAATATGTGAGTGGGTTAGTGGCAGTCAAATGCAGAAGGCAGATGGCACAAAAAAATTAAAGAATATATGAGATGAATAATAAATTTACTGTCTCTCCATATTTCTGTCAAACTCTAGCTCTTAAGGATTTGAATTGTCTGTTTTGTTGGCACGCTCTGAAATTTTAGAAGTTTGCCTCACAAAATATAAGACACAGGCTTGTTGTCTCAGCAATAAAGTGCCACCTTAGGATTTATTTTATATTTCTTTCATCTGAAAATCAGAGTATCAATGTCTATGTCAGCCAAAGATGGTAGTAAGAAAGAATGTGCTTGCTCTCTTTAATATAAACCGCAAACTATTTAGTTCCTTTGGTCATAGGCTTATGATGGTATAACTGCCGAGACATCAACCTTTTTTGAGTGGGTTTTACTCTCTGACTATATTTCATAACCTGCTTTACTGAGAAGTGTTTCTTTAGTTACCTTTGGGCAGGAGGAAGTTTGCACAATATGCTAGCCTCAGACATGGTTGGTTCATTTGTGGTGCAGTGTGTCCTGCAAACAGATCAAGTATCTGGTGCATGTTCTGCCTGTGATTCTGATGACCCTTGCATTGCCATTTGCAATGTTATGCCATTGACACAATGGTGGCGTTACTGACTTTCCAGGACAGTAAATGACACTGATTTGGATCAGCTTCTTTTGAGATTCTTGATGGCATGCGTATGATGGCAAACTGGTATTTTCCTTGAGATTATTTTCATATATGAAAAATCATAAAAAGATAGTATAATTAAACTAAATAAACTGAAGTATAAATGAGCCTTTTGACTAAGTAAACAGTTCCTTTTACTCCAATATAATTAATCATCATTAATTAATGTCGCTTGATTTTTTTTTCCTGAGGGTTTGGGGGCTGCAGTGATTAAGGTAAGCATGCAAAGTGCTCAGGAGTATATCATATAAGTGAATGGGGATCTACTTCCTAGGTGGCCAAGATTGGGGTCTGTTTTTGTTTTTGTTCTTTAAACTATGCTTGGACATACACTGTGGTTTTCGTGTGGTTTTCCTCAGTAAAGGCAGTGATGATGTTTCTTAGCACCAGTGATGCAGAAGTTAAAGATTTCTCTTCCCTTAACTCTAATTTCACATTTTGTCTGAACTAGGAAATATTGTTTAGCAGGAATCCTCCAGCTTCATGCTATATCCTACTTTGTTCAGAGGAAAGTATTTCAAACAAAACAAGAAACTTACTGAAGGTTTCCTGCTTTGCCAGCTCCCACCTCAAAGGGAAGAATGAAGGTTTACATTCCAAAGAATTGTTCATATCTGGGCTTATTAATTCCAGATATAAACATCAAACCTCTCCTTTAGTATGAAATATCAGAGGGGGACTTTTTTTCTTGCTCAAGTCAAGAATATTTGTAGGCCTCCTGGAAGACATCACATAGAAGCAGCTGCTGGGAAATCTAAAAGGGAAGCTTTAAAATTCTTTAGTTTTCCCTCCCATTCTACAAAACCTTACTCCAACCCAGCTGTTTGCAAATATTTGCCAATTTTTAATCTAATGGTTAAAATATACAGTAACATCAGATTACAACTGCTCTTAACCCAGAAGCCAAGAAATATGTAACTTCTTTTCACTTTCAATTTGAGTGGCTCTCAGTACCGAATAGTGGCTATGTGCCATTCTCAAAATAAATCCAGTGTAACTAACCCATGGCTTGCTGGACCAAAACCTTATATTCTTATATTGTATTTCTTGTGTTTCATATGTAGTTATGCAAGTGGTTACTTAAGTAATTCTAATTTTATCTAATATTTAACAACATGTCTCTCTGCTGTTTATATATACTGTACAGTGCAAGAGATTATGATAATTATAATGAGAAGATGAGGATAAATCTGCTGTAAGAGTTGTAGCTACAACTAAACTTGCCTATATCTTGTGAGAACACAAATAATTTTGAAAGGTATCCCATGGGTTTATTTATTTATTTTTTTGTATTTTCTTAGCTACAAGAATGTTTTTGTGGCAAAATAGTAAATAATAAATATAATTTACAAGGAGCTATTATCCTTAAGAATATAGGTTTAATTAGCAATTGTTATGGTGGGTTAATCTTTTGAGGAGCCTATCAAAGTTCATCTGGGAAAAGATTTTAGAAAGATTTTATATATTTTTGGTATATATGTTCATTGATTTCCCTCTTCTTTGGAAATGTATTGAAATCTTCCATCCAGATGACCTGCTGCTGGAAGATATCATACCAATAACGCAAGTCAGATGGCCAAATACGGTAGAATACTGGAACATCAGTTACTGTTTAAGTGTCATATGGATTCCTGCAGCAATATGCCAAAGACAAAATATCTCAGATGGTTTAAATTGGAATAGAGGAAAATGTTTTCCAAATTAGTCAAGTAAGAACACAATGAAATGGATATACAGCATTGTAGTAGGCAGGTGCTCAAAGTCCTCAGTATCAACAGCTGCTTTTAAAAGGCTGGGTGGAGAACAGTGTACAGCATGATCAATTTAGAAGGCCTGCATCTTGGAATGGGACTTTATTGTTTGTAGGATTGGTTACTGGTGACTCAACCTTTCCTTTTGCACTTCACAAAGGGAAACGGCAGCAGAATAATACCAACCAACCCAATGTATCTCAACCTGCTATCCCACAGCTGACATCTTAGCTTTAAATGGAAATAATAGGGTGAGTCAATCCAGAGAGAAACTTTCCGGCTTTCACTATTCACTCAGTAGGAAAGTTGGAAAGCCTTCAAAAAGGCGCATGGAGGGAAGGGGAAACTGCACATAAGAATGTAGGAAGCTAGAACAGTAGCTGTAGTGTCCCTTCCTATTGCTCAAGAGAAGCATTGATAAAACAGAAGCATTTATTAAATGCTAAGCAATTCAGAAAAAAAGAAATATCCTTCTAAACCCATACTTCAAAAACCTGCCTGAGTTGGCCTGCTTTCCCACCTTGATCAGCAAGAATATGAGGAGAAGCAGGATCAAATAATAAAGTTCCTTTTAACATTCCTTTGTTTAACAATCCTTTTTTTAAAATGTTTTGTTTTCTTCTACAGGGATCAAACCTCCTGAGAGTTGGCAAGAAAGAGAGAGGGGATTAAAATAATTTGCTTTATGTAGTATATAGAGTAAGATGCCAATTTGTGCTGTGTGAAGAGGGAATTCTTAAGATGAAGACGAAACTGTGGTACTAAATTTTAACTTTATATTCAGGCTTAAATCTCATGTATTTACCATTATTACAGGCTTCCAGCACAGGGGAGGGAGGAGTGAGAGAGAGAAAGAGTAAGAGAGAGATTGATCATAGCTCTGAATATGAATGTTGACAGAGTTGGGATTAGCAAAGTCAAGATGGCAGCCACAACCACCTGACCAAAGCACAACCTTTTGTGCATATCTCATGAGTGAAAGGGTGGGTTTGATCATATGGTTTTGTCCTCCATCTTGACTTTTTCACTGCAGTCCTGTGAACACCACTGACTGCACATTCCATACAACTTTGCTTTCCTTTTCCTAAAAAGCATGTTTTCAATCTTTAATGGTTACAAAAAAAATATTCCTACCCTTGAGTTTTTATTATCTTTTGGAAATCTCAGGGGACAAGGAGACCCTTCTTTGATGTCTAGATTTTTACAAGCCTTTATCTATAAATATTAATCCCTTTTGGATAGATGTAGAATCCTGTTCTTCATTTCTCCATGTAGCAAACTGAGATTGAATAATTTACACAATGCATGCTGATATACCCAAAATTGTTTACAATATAAACCTTTTCTAGACCTGCAGATACAGTAGCAAAAACGTTTGTCAAGGTGTCCAACCATTATAGTGTCCTCTTTTCTTTTCTTTTCCCCCCCACCCCTACGTTACCCACATTGTAATTAATCATTTTGAAATTTCATAAACCAATTTGATCTAATGGTTAAGGCACTAGGCTAGAAAAAGCAGGAGACAGGGAGTTCAAGTCCTACCTAGGCCATGAATGCCAGCTGGGTGATCTTGGGCCAGTCACTCTGTCTCAATCCTTGTCATAGGGTTGTTACTGTGGGAAAAATAGGAAGAGGAAGGTGTGTTGGATATGTTCACCGCCTTGACTTATTTGTAAAAACAATAAAGGCGTGACACAAATACATGAATAAATAAAATACATACCTGGTTGGATTTGATGGTGGTCGGAGTACAAAAATATTCACAAGGCCAGGGGTTCCTATCATAACATTAGGAATCATCCATGCTTGATTACCATAATCACTCTCCTATTTTAAAAGCTTGGCCTCCTTCCCATGGGAACACCTAGTGTGCATACCATTTTTGAGAGTTTTCTTTTCCCAACAAGCTTCCCTTTCCCCCAGTTGCTTAAACCTTTGTCATTGGAAAACAGCTAGCAAATGTCATGAGCTATGTCTGTGTTCAGCTTTTTTCTCATAGTATTTTTAGTGGAGAAATGGACTTCCTGACCCAGTTGTTTGTAGTTCTGCGTGTGAGAGCTCGGCATTGTTAAGCCACAGTATGCAAGGGAATACTATCCCATGCATGTTCCAGCTGTGATTATCTGATCTATTCCTATTCTGGGAATAGCTGGGTGTTTCCATGTCCCTTGAGCTTGCTATGTTTTGATTTCTCGCCTTTGTCTAATGTGCTTAGATTATGGAAAGAACTTGGATGCTTGTCAAATCCTTATTATTATTGTTTTGATTTACATGATTTAACCTAAAATGAATGGGTTCCTGCCTTCCCACCCATAAGTACATTTGTTGGATATTTCTGTGCACAAAAAATTGTTTCCCCCTCCTTTCTACTTAGATCCATGTCTGCCTGCCCGCCCCCCCCCCCAAATCATCTCCATATAAATGCTGGCTTTATTTAATTGCTTAATAGCAACACATCTTCAAGACTGTGTTTTAAAATTTGCAGGGCTGAACGTCACTCCAGAGCTCATGTAAAGAAATATGTTTTAAAGACAAGTGCAGTTGTATCTCCTGCTAGAGCAGACAGTTCTGACAATCCCTTCTCATAGAAAAGAAAGAATCTAAAATAGATCTTCTAAACCAGCGGTTCCCCAACCTTTTTGGCTCTGCGGACCTGCAGCGGCAGCGGGTGTGTGTGTGAGGGGCTGGTTTTGCACATGTACTGTTACTTGCACAAATGGAGGTTTGCGTGCTTGCTCCCCGCTTGTGTGGCCAGGTTCCCAATGGGCCACGGCACATTACAGGCCATGGACTGGGGTTTGGGGATCCCTGTTATAAACTATATTTTTATCTCTCCTAGAGGATTATACTATTTGAATTATGATCTGACCGAGTGATCTTTAGCATGAGAAGATTCTATTGAAAATACTTATCTTTTTGGGGTTTACTGAACATATGTTAGTTTACATGTTGTTAAACAGCAACTACTGAGAACTACTATGATGAAGGATGTTTTCTGAAGTATCTAGCAGGATAGAAGAGCACCATTGAGAATGGGCTATATGTCTATCTACAGTTTGCAGCATTCAACTTTAGCTTGAATTCATATTTTATTTTATTTATTTTTATCCTGGCTGAATTATTTTTAGAAATAACTCAAGGAGGCAAACATGTCTAATACTCCTTCCTTTTCTAATTTTTCCCACAACAACAACCTTGTGAAGTGAGTTGGTCTCAAAGAGAGTGACTGGCCCAAGGTCATCCAGATGGGTTTTCATGTCTAAGTGGGACTAGAACTCACAATCTGCCATGTTCTACCCTGGTACCTTAACCACAAGACCAAACATTTGAGGCTCTTCTGTTCTTATCATAATCATCTAAACCATTTTTTTTGCAAATTTTGAGTATTATTTGATATAAGATAAACAAAATAGTGAATGCAGCATACGTCATTTTCTTCAGATCAAAAAATATTAAAGAAGAATCAAGAATGAGAGAATGACAGTCAATTCACCCTAATTAACATGTTGCTTACAGATCTGCATTTCTGAGGATGAATGAGTATAGTACGAAAGAAGAATTTAGTTTGGCTTGAAAGTAGCTCTTTGGGAGCCTACAAGAATGCTGAAGTTTATGCATATTAAGTTCTAATCATTTCCACATTCCATTATGAAATTCTGAAACATTTGTCTTTTTTTCTTTGTGAGTTTGCTTGCAAAATGATGACATTTTTGAAGGATCATTCTTGTCAGTATATTCATTCATCAAGCATATTTTTCACTAGACTCACAGAATTTGTTATATTATGCACAGGTAGTCCTCAACTTACAAAGGTTTATGTAGTGACTGTTTGAAGTACAACCGTACTGAAAAAAGTAACTTATGACCGTTTTTCACACTTATGAATGCTGCAGCATCCTCATGGTCACCTGATCAAGACCTTGGACAACTGATTCATATTTATAATGGTTGCAGTATCCTGGGGTCATGTGATCACCTTTTGCAATCTTCTGACAAGCAAAGTAGTGGGGAAGCTAGATTCACTTAACAACCTTGTTATTAACTTAACAACTGCAGTGATTGACTTAAAACTGTGACAAGAAAGATTGTAAAATGGGGCAAAACACATTTAACAAATGTCATACTTAGCAACAGAAATTTCAGACTCCATTAAAGTCATACGGTGAAGGCTAACTGTATTCTACTTCATGCAAATAAAGGCAACAAATCTGCTAGATCTTAACTAGGTGACCATTTTCCCAATTACATCAATACATCTCTTAAGAATCATTCTACTAAGACAAAGGAATTATTAATCATCATTCTTTGTGATAACATACTTCTAATATTCACATTAGTCTGATCCTTCAGACTGGATTATCATACTATGGTATTTATCTCTGCATGTTGAACAAACATCCTAAGTACTTTTATCCAATCCAATACAAACACAAACAAATATAAAATTACATGATAAGCTAGGCCTGAAATAATTAGTAGTACAAAGAGGGTACTGACTTCTAGAAGCCATAGTTTCTACTAAGAACTTGGTAACCTTTAAAATAATTATCTGTATTTGGTCTTGTTGGACCAAGTCTCTTGGTCAAAGAGCCAATTATGATTTTGATATCATATGAATAAGTGACAGACATAGTCGTTATACATGTACAATCCAACTGTACATGAATTGCTGACTCAACCTATCTATGTCTGAACGCACAAATAAACTTACATAGTGACTGAGCACTGAGAATCATTTCAGTTCCAGAGTGTGAAATTCAGAGATTAGTGTTATTCCTTCACTGTAGTTAATCAGTATATCCTTGGTCGTGTTTGTATCATAGATTTTTGAACAGTAATTTTACAAATGGGATATTGCGTGTATACATGCTGGCATGTGGTAAAATCATGATATATAAATATAACAGTATTTCGAAACAATACTAACTTACCCTGTTAATGGCACAGTTGCCAGAGTGACTAATTGAGATTCCTTGAGTATTTTATAATCTATGGTATTGAGTATTTGTAAGTGGCCAACATACATATGTCAAAGATAGCCTGATTATTTAGCAATCATTATATGGTACTATTAACATTTTACCTGCATAACTACAGGTAACATTTTACCTGCTTGCTTTTGCACTATTCATAGCTGGAAAAAAATTGAGTAAGAAGTTATAAAAGAAAAGGGATTGTTTCGATCCTTTCTCCACTTCAAATTAGTCCGTATGTATTACTCCAATGGGGCGAATTCAGGGGTGGGTTCCTCCTGGTTCGGACCGGTTCGCCCGAACTGGTAGCGACCCGCTGGTGATGTCACGATGATGTCACTGAACCGGATAGGTCGGTGCCGGTCCGTGGGGGCCGCCATCTTTTTTTTGAATTTTTTTTTCCTTCTGAGCTTGCGCAGAAGCCAACTTCCAGCACTGTGCATGCAGCTGCCATCTTTTTTCGACTTTGTTTTTTGTTTTGTTTTTTGTTTTTTGGGGATTTTTTGTTACTGCGCATGCGCACGCCCACGAGGCGTGCCCATGAGGCGCGGGAGGGAGCGAACCGGCAGCGAGGTAAGTTGGAACCTACCCCTGGGTGAATTAATCAAATTCATGACTGCTACTAGCTCTGCATTCATCTTCCCAGAAAAGAGGGAAGCTTTTAAGCTCACAATAAGGAGTTCCAGATGATTGATCCTGTGAGGAATGAACTCTAGAGTCTTACAAAACAGCAATCTGTCTTTAAACCTGTATACAAAAATTTGAAATGGTACCCAATGATCCTGTACAGTATTTCCCTCATCCAGTTCAGTATTCTAGATACTGAATCTCACTGGTTCTATGCTGAGAAAATCATGTGTTACTTAAATTCTTAAGAAAGGATTATGTCCTTCACATAAAATCTCCCAAAGGGTTTTTTTTTCCAAGAAGCAACTGGACTTTCTTGTTTTTCCTTGAAGACATTTTGCTTCTCATCCAAGAAGCTTCTTCAGCTCTGACTGGATGGTGGGGAATGTAAGGATTTATATTCCTTGCAGACAGCTGGTCATTTGTATTCTTTTAGAGAGTCCTTGAGGCTACTTGGAAGTTTATCTGTGTCGTCAGGGTCACCTGAGTAGTGCAAATGGGTATGGAGCCTTCTTGGAACTGTTGAAATGATGTGTTGTAAACTGGAGATAGATGATGTCATATCCCTCCCCCTCTATTGAGAGAGGGTTGTTCAATTTTGACATAGAACAATTGAGAAACTCCATAGACATTTATTTCACATAAATTGTACATACAATTTATGCACACATACACACGGACACACACAGAGCATCTTTAACATACAACCAGAATATCCTGGTATATAGAGAATGATTACTGAAAGAAAACATGTCTGTGGTCCACAATTTAATCACCCGTCCTTAGTTCATTATTTACCATGATATCTGAAATCCCAGCCAATGGCCACATTGCCTGAGAATATGGAGAATTGTAGTCATAAGACATCTGGAAAGCACCAGGTTGGGAAAGGTTATTATATGTACTTAGCACAGGAAGTTGTAATGTAAAAACAAATCTATAAAGGTTGAACTTTCCACGTACTATAGTTATGAAAGTCATGAAAGGTTTATATAAAAAAATTAAAGCAATTTGTTGTTTTATAAACATTTCTTGTGCACTGAGACCAATTAGATCAGCCAAGAACACAAGACTGTAAGAATTTCAGATCCCTGGTCTACTTTCATTTTTTTTCCATGATTCTGAGGAAACTATTAAAATAAACACAAGCTGCTGAAAACCTAGTCTAATAGGATAGTGATGTAATCCTGCTTCCAGGTTTTAATTTTATTGAGTTTCAAGAGCTTTGAAGACAGATGAAACAATTTATTTGAGTTCATCAATAAATAACAATTATTTAAGGGTGTTTCCTGTTTTGTAAAATAATAATCACATCCTAGATTGAATTAACTAAGAGGGTGAAAGGAGTTAGATCAGTTTATTATTAAGAAACTAAGCAGAATTGATCTCAAGTTATCTGTGTTCCCTGCCCTGCAGCTAAGACTTTTTTTTTTTTTTTTTAAATGTAACTCCTTGGAGTTAGGTTTCTTTCAGTAGCAGAATCTATTATACCTGTTTAGCTGGAAATAATTTTTGGCTAATAAGACATCCATGAGTTCATATGTTCAATTGTTGATTTATTTTTCATAAAATATGAAGAAACTGATCACAGTCCAACTGTTAAACTGCTAAAGTTTACGGGCACATTTCTTTGAGTATTTCTAACAAATAAATTGTACCAGTGTCCAAGGTTTACTACTGCAGTACACAGCACAATTGGAATAACATTGGGGTATCCATACCTATGTTTAGTCAAATCCCTTCAAATTCAGGGTGGAAAATATTTGTTGTGAAACTTTTTTGCAAAGGAACTTCTGTCATGGCATACATTTTACGAGAATGCTCATAAAAGTCTCTCCAAATTTAAAACATACCTCAGTGGTCCAAAAAGTTAGGAGATATTTGCTGCTTGTCCATTAAGTTAATGAATTATTATTCTGCCTACATGAGTATATCCAAATCCTGGCATTCACTAAATATGTGAATGTGTATCCATTTTCCATCCTGCACAGAAACACATTAAAAAGATGCTCACAGTTTTCTCCCTATTCCTTAATCCATCGTCATTAAACCCTATTTATTATAAATACAATAATTGAGTTGAGCAATTGAATGAACATTTACGTGCAGAAAATATAAATGCAAACCTTTCAGAATGAAGCTGGGTAAAGGAAGTATGATTGGATTGTGAACACATGGATTTCAACTTGTATACCGTAGCCAGAAATGTATAGATGAACTCTGAACAGGGTTAGAGGAATATGATGATTCAAAGATCAGCTGAGTGAATGAACTTTGGGGAGGACAGCAAGAATAGGCAGGGACTTGTGGAACCGCGAAGAAGGTTGAATAAGAAGGAAAAATACTCCTTAACAGCCCCATAAAATGACTCCCCTTCAGGAATGGAGAAACATATTTTGGACATTTGAAAGATGGTATGAAGTGGAATTTTAGCATAGGAGAATAGAGACACAGAACCCATATAGGTCAATACAATTCAGTACTGCACGTTAGAGTCACTATATCTGCACTTACACTTTTAAATCAAGAGGAGAAAAATAGGGATGCATTTGTTAATGCTACTCCTTTGTCATACAACCATATTCAATTCTAAAGATTTAGATATGTTTTACAGCAGCACTGTGACGTGAAGGAATAAGTGGAACTAACCTCATGCATTCTGCTCCTAAGTTTAAATGATCATATCATAAAAGTATGGACTTCTGCATCCATTTTCCATTTTTAGTTATGACATTTTTAATAATGAAATAATTTTTCTGATAGTGTATAAACCATTTAAATTCTCCTTACTTTAATAGTCAAATACTCCCAGCTGTCTCTGTAAGACACTAAACCAGTGTAAAACAGTGGTTTCACTTATTTAAAGTAAAACTAACCAACCCATGACCTGCTAGGTGATCATTTCAGAACTATTTCCTTACTAAACAAAGAGACAGAATGACCATGGGCAGGCAAAAAAATGAATGGGAGCAGAAGCGATCTCCACCTTCTTGTTGGCTTCCCCATTCAATTTCTTTGTGGGAAATTGGCAGTGAGCATTGGAAATTTTCTTTCCTTCCTTCCTTCCTTCCTTCCTTCCTTCCTTCCTTCCTTCCTTCCTTCCTTCCTTCCTTCCTTCCTTCCTTCCTCTCTCCCTCCCATCTTTTCTTTTTTCCTCCCTCCCTCCCTTTCCCTTTTCAGCAGGCAAATATGTGGCTGCTGATGGACAGGGAAGGGAATGAGGAATTGCACAAATGGCCAGAAAGCGGTCAGGGAAAATTGAAAATGAGGATCACGTGACCAGAGCAGCACAGCAGCGGCACTGAAGCAGCAACAGCATGGCTGTGCTGAAGCAACCACAACTTTCCCCAAATCATGCCCTCAGGAGTAACGGGTCCCAGCATTTTATAAGTTGGCCAATTTGAGGTAATGTGGTTGGATTTTTTCCCCCTATGATGCACTATTACATCTAGTTAAAGGTTACAGACACAAGAGTTTTAGTAATATATAGATATGTCTGAGGAGGTGAATTTCAGATTTCTGTACCAATGACCTTTGATGAAGTTCAGTTGTTAAGCAGAAAATTATGCCATCCAAAACAATTACGAATTTAGAACCTAAGACGCATATAAAAATTGTCTGTCAAAACATCTTAAATTATACCAGATGACATAAGTAACAATCAAGTGGTATTGCTGAGAAAAGAAAAAAAATCACTAAATTACAGTTGACTTTCAATTATATCTTGGAGGCTTGTTGGTGCAGAAAGAGAGATTAAAGAGCAAAACATTAACACCAAATGTTCTAAGAAGACAAAAGATACAGGAAGGCCACAAATTCCTTCATCAGCAGGTTTTGTCACTGATTTTATGCTGAAACGTTAAATGAAAATGGCAAACTAACTCTTCAAACCTGGGTAGGATTAGTGATGTTTTCAGAGTGTTTTATTTTATGAGTTTGCAGAGGTTTAATCCAATTTATAATTCTTTCTATAGATAATAGGCTCCTGTTAAAAGACAGTCTGGTCTAGACAAAATAACAAAATCTCTTTTATCTGATAAATGGCTGTTTTTAAAATCTGGGATTTCTGAGGAATTATGGGCCCACCTTTGGTGTTATTTCTTTTTTAATAAAGGAACTGGCATTTCGGTAAATGCAAGTCTCTGACAAATCTTGAACTTTAGGGAGCACAATCTACCCCTCAAGCTCCCAATGCCCGAACCGATGAGCTGGAAGAGGGATTCGCCGTCATGCTGGAATGTACGGACTGAGTGGGCTTTTTGCTTCCCCCCCCACCTCCCCATCCCGATCCAGCGCAGCGCAGACAGCCCAATGGAGGTGGAAAATGGGGCATTTCCATCAGCCCTTCTCTTTTTTCCCTCTAGCCTCCTTTTGCCAGCATGCGCTCGGCAGGCAGTCACGATCTTTAGATGGGCTTTTATTTTGTCAGCCCAAGGGTGGGGGAGAAAGGGGCATGGAATGGTACGTAGGAAATTGCCCTGTCTCTGCAGCATCCATTGTTTGCCAGTGGGCAGGCAATGAGGAAGCGGCCACGGCGGTGGCAGGCAAGCGGGCAGGGCCACGGGGAAGGCAACGGGGAAGGCAGGCAAGCAGGGAAGGCAACATGGAAGGCAGGCAAGCGAGGAAGGCAACGGGGAAGGCAGGCAAGTGGGGAAGGCAACAGGGAAGGCAGGCAAGCAGGCAGGGCCACGGGGAAGGCAGGCAAGCGGGGAAGGCAACAGGGAAGGCAGGCAAGCGGGCAGGGCCATGGGGAAGGCAACAGGGAAGGCAGACAAGCAGGCGGGGCCATGGAGAAGGCAACAGGAAAGGCAGACAAGCAAGGAAGGCAACGGGGAACGCAGGCAAGCAGGGAAGGCAATGGGGAAGGCAGGCAAGCAGGGAAGGCAATGGGAAAGGAAATGGGGAAGGCAGGCGAGTGGGCAGGGCCATGGGGAAGGCAACAGGGAAGACAGGAAAGCGGGGAAGGCAACGGGGAAGGCAGGCAAGTGGGGAAGGCAGCGGGGAAGGCAGCGGGGAAGGCAGCGGGGAAGGCAGGCAAGTGGGCTGGGCCCCACGTAGGAGGTAGCTGGGCAAGAAGTGAAGGAAGACTTACCAGGCAGAGATCAGCTGGGCCACGTGGTCGAGGCAAGTGAGAGAACCAGAGAGCAGCAGCAGCTATACCGCAGCGTGACTCTAGGCATCGCCCAAGGTGGACAAGGTGCAATAAGGAGTGAGTGGGAGGGATGGGGCCAGCCAGTGCCGCGATTTACCGGTTCTCCGAACTGCGCAAAAATTTAACAACTGGTTCGCCTGAACCGGTCCGAACCGGCTGAATCCCATCATGCAAGGATCTGGCATTTACATGATGACATTACTATGCACATGTCATCATTTTGGCACCATCATTGCAGTTTACTAAGAAGGGGATGTTCCCTTATTGGCCAAAGAAGAATTGATAGAGGATAAATTATCCATGGAGTGAGGTTTCTGCTAGGAAAACGTCTAAAGATGGGAAACAACATGTGTACTTTTCAAAAATGAGTCAAAAGAAATGCTTCAGGCCTTCTGTAAGCACAGTACCTTTCTTATTTATAAAAGTAGTCTGTTGTTTTTCAAGCTTTTGCAGAAGCTTTAAAAAAAGGTGTGGCTGCTTTAGGAATTAAATTTGTGTTAGTAGGTCGATTTTTCTCCCAGGTTTTCATGGAAATCTTACAAACGCTTAGCTGCTTGCTTGTTTCTTGATTTATTTCCATGATTCATCCCCACCTCTGACTGGACTTTACGTGAATAAAGGGTTGTTTGTGTGTGCTTCAAAGCACACAATTATTCTTGAAATGCACAATTTATATACAAGAGCCATTATAAGCAAACTAAGTTAATGATCTTCAACAAAAAGGGCAGTTTGTAAACAATAACACTTAAATTGATTCTTGTGTAATAGTATCTTGGAATTGTGAAGATTTCAGACTAAGAATTAACAACTGCTATATTGGTCCATTTGTCCAGTAGGATTGAGAAAGTAAGCCACGGAAATGCCTTTCATTGTTTACTACTATAATGTGGATTCTGGAAAAAAAACTACCTAGTTTTCTCTCTCCTATCAAGTTGGAGCTGAAAGCCATGATACATTTTTGTTTCCAATTTCTGACTTGTTTTGCAGAAACGTCAAGAATCCTGGTTGAATGTTACGCTAAATAAACCATTGGTGGAGTGTGCCACTCACGTTTAGCTACTCACACCGGCAGGATGAATCAACCTTTACCTCTGTTGTGCAGATATAACTACTGTGTATGAGAAAGCTAAGGTTTTAATTACTGGAGATTCTTTGAAGTGGTGATACTGGATAATCTTCTATCCACAGAAATGAAAAAGGAAGCACGTGCTGGCCAGTACCATAAATATTACTCTTCTATCATTCTGCAATAGCATTTGAACCACGCAAAATACTGTTCAGTTACAATATTGAATAAAAATTAAGTAGTTTGTTGTTTGACCCAGTGTTTCAAGTCATAATTATACTGTACTATGGGTTTGGAATGATTGTGATTACTAAAATTCCAAGCGTTTTTGTGATGTAGCTCATTTTACACATTTTATGGATTCTGGCTCTTCCTACTCTTCTCACTCCTCATATTCCTACACATGTGAGGCCTGTATTTCTCCCTTTCCTTGCTTGTTATCCAGTTACCTTGCCAGATTATGCAAGAGACTCTAAGTTAGATTCATAGACAGAAACCACTGTTAAAGAAAAAAACAATTGTCTTATTTCATTTGAAAACTGAAAAGTTGAAAGGCTCATAGTTCCTTCAGTATATAACTAATGGAATGATCATATTTCAGTGTCAGGTAGGCAAAAGAATCTGATTCAACCCATGCCATCTCAGGAAAAGGTCTGGAAAAATCCTTCTCTGAAGAGCTGCTAAAAGTCAGTACTAGCCTCAAGCAAGTAGAGCATGCCAAAGATCATAGGGAATCAGGAAAACTAGCGTTCCTAGAATCACAGTTTATTAAAATTTGGAGTAGAATATTTTGCACCTGAAGCATTCACTTTCTCTGTAAGCCAGAGTACAGTGAAAATGATGAAATCTGCAACCATATAGGCAGAAGGTCTCTGTGAGGTAACCAGCATCTTGCATTTTTGAAGATTTGGAGGCCCCTTTCTCATAAAAACTTCTAAAGCAGGGGTGGGGAACGACGGCCCCTTTATGACTTGTGGACTTCAACTCCCAGAATTCCTGAGCCAGCCATGCTGCTTCAGAAATTCTGGGAGTTGAAGTCCACAAGTCATAAAGGGCCCATCGTTGCCCACTCCTGTTCTAAAGCAATAAGCCATATGCAGCCTTATTAAGAAAAGGAGGAAGCGTGGTTACAGTTGTGAATTCAAAATCCTCAGGCTGAAGATTTCCATCCAAGTGATGCGTCCTGTGCAACAATAAAATTCAGAACAGTGTTTTAAACCAAGGTTCATCGTGGCAAGGCTGAAAGCACCTTCGTTTACGACAGGATCTTACTTCTGAAAACTGTAATAAAGAACCAAGATGCATGTAATTGTAGGGAAGGAAAGAAACAGCGCTTTCTTGATTAAGGCTTCTGAATGTCTTTCAAGAACCTTCTCTGCCTCTCTTTGCCCACTCCCACCTCAATCCTCCCACTGCCTTCTTCCAGTGAAGAGGAGAGAAGCTAGTTTGTTATTTGTTCCGCAAACTGGAAAGCCTTGTGTGCTTCTTCCTTAAAGTTCAGAGTTCCTGGTTCAGCAATGATAGTTCATTCAATAAAATGATTGTCCAGATTTCCAGAATGGCCCATATTGTACCGATCCAGTTCCACAGTTGAGCTTTCAGCCTACAAATAAGAAGGCTCAGTCTCTGGATTGTCCTGGCTTGTAGCTTATAGAAATATATGGATAGTCTTTTCAAATAGTTTTCTGAATTTGCGCATTAAAATATAACTGAAATATGATTTTGGTTTTACTGGCATTGCAGTAATTATGTTTGTACAGTGACTCCACATTCATATTTTAAATTTCTGACTAAGTTAAAATGCTGCTCGGAGAAAACAATTCAGGGAGGAAAAAATACTTTGGTATGATTTTGTGCAAATGTCCTATGAACAATTGGTATTTTCTTCCAATTTCTTCCAATTGGTTTTAGCTTGCTTTATGAGATTTTGCTTTTTGTGATTCCTAAAGTCAGAAATGTAGCTTAGAAGCCAGCCATGTGTTTTGAGGTGCTTCAGAACTGGCCTATTCCTATAAACATGGCAAATTCAAAGACTAATTGGATCAATTGGCCACCATAACACTTCATTGGTAATTCCAATGTTGCACAGGAGCAACTACCTTGTTTAGTGACCATTTGCGGTTACAAAGGTAATGGATATGTAGCTTTCTGACCAGTCCTCACATTTATGACCTTTGCAGCTCTGTAAAGCAAAGGAAATCTAAAGTAAGATCATAAGCACAATTGCAGTTTTACTTAACGACCACTTTACTTAAGACCAAGTTGCCAGTTGCAATTGTGGTTGCTATATGAGGACTGTCTATGTGTCAATTGCATACACTTTGAAGTATCTGTCCTATGTGAGGCAAGAGAGCTGGGAGGGAGGGAAGAAACCTCATCTTCAGTATAGACTATTTTATTTGTATTTATTTGTCTAGTAAAATTAGGGATGTGGTTTATTTAAATGTGGATTATACAATGCATGTAATTTGTTGAGCAGGAATGTATCAACTGAATAGATACATGTCTCTTTGTGCACATTTGTCTAAATATTTATTTACTTTTTACGTTATGAGAATTTTTTTTGGGGGGGGGAACCCAAATTGTTATTTAGAATTTAGGTTTATTCTTATATATGTCTCTGAGCTTCCTCAATTTATTTATTTATTTATTTATTTATTTTGTAAAATTTATATGCCGCCCAACTCCCGAAGGACTCTGGGCGGCTTACATCCATTCTGTAAAATGGGTATGGATGACTGATATGCATTCACTCTCTATGTTCTATATGTGTCTTTTTTTATCCTCACATGAGAGAATGCATTTTTTAAAATTGGCCATTTAATAAGAGTGCTCATAGCACATTCTTACAATTCCAAATTTGTTTATTGAACTCAAGGGTTAGCAAACCTCTAAAGTCACATAGACCCAATTTTATGAAAACTAAACCAGACCTGAATTTTTTTTTATCTCTGAAATACCACTGGAGTCATGCACTCTATGTGAATTTACCAAATATAATCATTTTTAAAAACAAGCAAATATAGTACAGTATCATTATAAAATGCAATTACAGTAAAACCAGACATATACAGAAAGAAGTAGATGCTGTTTTTATATGGTTAAAATGGTGCACTAATAAGGTTGACTAATGATGTTGATAGGAGCAAAACATTGCTAATTTGCCAGACCAGACCACTTTAATAGTCACATGGCAAAGAGTTGAGAAATCAAATGAGAAATTGTTTTTTCTCATTCCTGGATCAGTTTAGCCTTTTCCAGAGCCTCTCCCTCAAAATGGGACGATGGTCAACATTCATTCTTATTTTATTTATGCTGGATTTAGAAGTAATAACTGGAACAGTCAGCAAAAACAGGTATTTCTTGTATTCTGTTATAATTACTAATTGCTTTAGCCTATTTTTCCTTGAAGTCTCAGGCAAGTGAGTAGCACCAAAGGGTTCCCTTGTCAAATATATATGCAATTTGTTCCTTTAGGAGGGTCAGTTTCCATTCAAAGTGATCCAGCTGCTTTCATCTGCCACTGTCAGCACATCTGTTTCTTTTTGCTGTTAGGGAGAACAGCATTCTTCTGCTGTTGTTGCAATTTACTTTCTCTTTCCCTAGAGCAGCTGACCCTTGTGAACCTTGGAATGTACTTTGTCTGGGAAATCCATTGTAAATCAGCCACATTTGCTATTCTGCCACTTGAATGCTTGTTTCACTGAAATGATCAGCTGGCCTGGCACTTTTCTGCAACATAGAATAAAGCTGCAGCTAGAAGGAAACTGCCTTTTGCCAAGACATTCTCTTCAGAAAAGAAATTGTGCCAGCTTGGAAGGTTTTAGGACATGCTTGTTTTGGATTGTTTTGTCCAATGAGTCTAGAGGACACCAACTTGGGGTAGGCTCTACACAGATGTTTTAAAGAGGATATAGGTGGAGGAAGAGGAGTATGCTAAAAAATATGTGCATTCAATGGTGTGGATAGTTAGGTTTGGGAAAATGGAATTGTCTCTTTTACTGCTTTTCAAAGTTCTATTTATTTTAGTTAATAGTTTCTATTCTTAGCCTCATAGTGTTTAATCATTCAGTCTACTTTTCATGTTAAAATAAAAAAGGATTATTACTAGGGAAATGTAGAATCATTTGCTTGCTCCATCATGAAACTTGCTTATAACTTTACACAAATTGTTGCCTTCAATCTACTCACAGGGCTATTTTAGAGGAAAGACAATAACAATAGGCAGGAAATTACAGAATAACAGAGTTGGAAGGTCGTCTAGTCCAACCCCTGCTCAAGCAGGAAACCCTATACCACTTCAGACAAATAGTTGTCCAATCTCTTCTTAAAAACCTTCAGTGTTGGAGCATTCACAACTTCTGGAGGCAAGCTGTTCCGCTGATTAATTGTTCTAACTGGGAAGAAATTTCGCCTTAGTTCTAAGCTAGTTCTCTCCTTGATTAGTTTCCATCCATTGCTTCTTGTCCTGCCTTCGGGTGCTTTGGAGAATAGATTGAGCCTCTCTTCTTTGTGGCAGCCCCTTAGATATTGGAACACTGCTATTGTGTCACCCCTAGTCCTTCTTTTCATTAAACTAGACATACCCAATTCCAGCAACCCTACTTCATATGTTTTAGCCTCCAGTCCCCTAATCAGCTTTGTTGTTCTTCTCTGCACTCTTTCTAGAGTCTCAACATCTTTTTATATCATGGCAATCAAAACTGGATGTAATATTCTAAATGCGGTCTTACCAAGGCATTATAAGGGGTATTAACACTTCAATACATAATAGTGTTCGACTAGCAAGAATAGACAAACTCTATAACTTAGAGTCCTCCAGAAATTTGTATCATCCACAGTTGGCATAGCCAGTGTTGATTGCAGATGATGAAATTTTGTAGTTCCAGACTGGGACCCAGGCTGATTAGGGTGAAAGGCTAAATTAGGCTAAATCCTCATTTTTGGGGGGTTATCTTTATTTGCTTTATTTGGCCCAATATTTTCTGCACATATATCACCCTATTTGTTCCTTTATATTACGGGAGTTCCCATTCTGGTGCCTTCCAAATATGTTGAATTTCAGCTCCCATAATACTCAAGAGAAGAATGCAATTGTGCAATGCAATTTCTATACCAGCGTTATTTTACACGCTGCCCTATTGTTTTCAGTGAGTTGTACTGTGCCCACAGCTTTAGGCAATCCATTTTACCACAGAAGCAAGGCCCACTGAGTACAACGCAACACATCCATTAGAAGAGAAAGGTTTATTCAGATGAAGGAGACATCCTTATGACTGGTGGGTCACACTATACCAGTCCAGCGGTGGGTTGTTCCTGGTTCAGCCCGGTTCTTAGAACTGGTAGCGGCGGTGGCGGGAGGCTCCGCCCACCCACCCGGGACACATTGCATGTGCGAACCGGTAGCAAACTAATTTAGAACCCACTACTGTACCAGGCTGGCCACAAAGTGATGGTCCTAGCATGGACTGTCCCATACAAGTGGAAAGGGCCAGTTTCTGGTCAGCTGCAAGTAAGGTTTTGAGACTGGATCCACCATATGACAAACACTCTTCCTTGAACTTAGCAGAGGAAAAACTTATTTCCAGTCTTTTCTGAGCCCAGCATAAGCTGCACAAAGTAAAAAGGCTTATGTATATTATTTATTTCCAAGTTGATTGGGAACAAAAAATATACAGGTAGCCCTCAACTTGTAACTGGTGGCTTAGAACCATTTGAAGTTTCAATAGACCTACCTGGGGATACTTATGACCCAGATTTGAAGTTCTGATGGTCAGAGACCCTTCCCATGATCACATTTTGAATGCTTGGCAATGCAACCATATTTATGGCCATTTGCAGCATCCCACACTTTACTACAATTTTAGCAATAGCAATAGCAATAGCACTTAGACTTGTATACTGCTTCATAGTGCTTTTACAGCCCTCTCTAAGCGGTTCACAGAGTCAGCATATTGCCCCCAACAATCTGGGTCCTCATTTTACCCACCTCAGAAGGATGGAAGGCTGAGTCAACCTTGAGCCGGTGAGATTTGAACTGTCGAACTGCAGCTAGCAGTCAGCTGAAGTAGCCTGCAGTACTGCACTCTAACCACTGCGCCACCTCGGCTTTATTTTACCATAAACTGGCATTTACTTCTGGTTTTTGGCAAAATCACACCTATAGCATACCAGTTTGCCTAACAACTGTGGTCTTCACTTAATGACCGCCCCAAAAAGGTCATAAAATTAGTTTGATCACATGATCAACCCATTTTACAACCATTATGAATTATAACCATGATGGGCAGTCTCCATTATGGTTGTAACTCAAGAACTCCCTGTAATTAATATTTTTTATATTTTCTCCGTTACCAGGAGGGGGAGCAATGGAGTTGCATCACCTGCCTCTGTTTTCCTTTCATATTTGCTTTTTCCAATGCTGGAAAGAATACTTTAGGCTAATCCAAAACTAGGAAAAAATACTTGATGCACAGACATATAAAACGAGGGATTGTAACCCTCATTATACAAAGACAAAGAATTGTTTTAAAAATTCCTGAATTACATAAAAGCCATTTGGCATTGGATGCAATAAATAAGCTAGTTTATTTCATATCTCTTTTAGCTCTGGAACAACTGCTGACAGAACTTGAAGATTTTCTGAAGATACTAGATAAAGAGAACCTCAGCAGCACAGCTGTAGTCAAAAAAAGTTTTCTGGCTGACCTCCTTCGGCTTTGCACAAAATCAAGCGGTAAGCAAAATCAGGTGAACAATTATTGACTTTGGAAGGTTTATCTTTCTTGCTGGTACCCCAGTCTGTCTATTTCTCATTTTTGTTTGAATCTTATTCCCAAATGAGATGTAAAAGGGAAACAAATATCCTTTATCAGCATGAAAACAAACTTATTTATTGGGATATATGTGTTTGAGGACTGGGATCTATGTAATTAGGTGCAAACCTTGTTATCAGTTGCTCAGAATATGTTTACAAATACTACACATTTACAGATGGTGGTGGGGATTAAAAATAAAAGATGATGGGATTTTTGTTCAGTTGCGTTTCTCCTAATTTGCTTTATAAATTAAAGACATTCAAGATGACAGCAAAGTTCATAAGAGTGTGCAATAAAATTTATTCCCTTCCTTTTATTGTAAACATCATAAATTATTTTTATTCACCTAAGTTTGCTAATAAGATTAATTTGCAAGGGATGAATCACCTTATCTTTTGCCCTTGACAAAGTTCTCATTTCCCTGTTTTACTCAAGATAAATTCTTCAGGAACAAAGGCCACTACAGTGCTTCTCATGAGAACAGAGCATCTCTGGGAAGGAGCAAAATGCTTTTATAACTTGTTTAAAATATCTGCTATAGAATAAAGCACATAAATTAGCTTATCACACTGCAAGTGCAGGAGTCAGGCTGGATAATGACAATGGGAATGATGGTCCCACACATCATTGGGGATACTGCTGTACATGTACACACAACAAAATGCAAAGCAGTACTTTACAGTATTTTTACACTGTAGGTGGTGATGAAGAATACATTTATATGAACAGAGTAACCATAAGTAAACTACATGGGGAACCAGAGAAAGCCAACAAAGGTAGGCATCAAATGCTATTATCATTCAAATGTATCTAGAGGGCACCAAGCTTGAAAATAAACTATTCTAGAAACACAAATATTACCATTCATGGGGGGGGGAGATATACTGTGTTCACATCATCAGATTTGTGCTCTTTGATATATTTGCTATCTTATAGTGAAAAATAGACATATATCAAGTATTTTTTCTTGTTTGGCTTAATACATTGGCTAATGGATAATATGAATTGTTGAAAATGTATTATTCTTCTATGTTCATTCAGCATCTCTGAATAGCACTTTTCAACTGTATAACATACATCCATACCAAAGCACGGGGAACTGCCACATATAGTATGTTCTATTCTGTGACATTAGGATAGATAATAACTGCTTGTGGCTTTTAGGTGGACAGATATTTTGCCTTCAGAAGCTTTTTGTATACATAGATTCTCTTTCTGTGAATACTAAAAAGCTCCGTACATAGATATTAAATAGCATGACTACTAAAAGCTCCATATGTAGAATGATTCCTTAAGTCAGTACATATATCCATGTCTAACAAAGAGTTGGTTTGATACACCCTTACTACTTAATCTGTTTTGGTTTCTGCAGCTGCCCTGCTTGGGTTGAGCTTATAACTGATTCCATTTTGGGATTTATAGATGGAAAAATGTAGCCCCTGGTATCTGTCTCTAAGTTGTATAGAAACAGAAAATCTGAGAAGACGTGGGAAGAATAGCAGATGTCTGATTTGTTTGGCTAATAACATTACTATACTATGCATAGTTTGTTTTGCTGCTTCCCTTCTTATGCCAGAAAACTATTAAAAGTTTCAGATGCAGAGCTGTTATTGTGGCTCCTCAGGCTCAGTCCCAAAAGAACTGTGGTTCTAACTTTATTTTTAAATTGTACAAAAATGTAACAAAGTTTATGCTAGATTCTTTTCAGCATCTTGGTAACCACTGGGTAGCTATCAGACCATCCAACTTTAGAATACTCTTGTTTTCAGTGAAAGTTTTGCTTAGTATATTTATAGGGATGCTTGAAGTGATTTCAAATATAACCTCTTTGTACATAAAGATAATTTCCAAGTATAGAAATCATGTTCATCTCTCTTATGTCACCATACCAGAAAATGACAGGTCTGATTCCGTCAGTCTTTTTGCAGTATATTATCCTTGTCATGTTTTGGATAATAATGTCCCTCATGATTTTTAGACAGCCTTGAGCAAGCTGATAGGAAAACTTGAAGAGAGTTATAGGAGATACATTATAATAGACTAAGAATTGTTTCAGGTAGGCTACTGCACCGGAATGGTTATAAATAGGGAAAATATAATTTGTTTTCTCTGTAGGAAAATAAGCTATTTGGTGGTATTCTCCGTGCTTTGCATTTCAACTTCCATTAGTCCCAGCAAACATGGCCAAATAGGAGATAATTGTGATTGTTGTTAAACTGCTTACTTACATCATGTTTATGCTTATTTATCATTTAAAAGTCCTTGAATCTATTTAAAAAAAATCACAATGTTTGTTGAATTCGGGGGGACAACATCTGAATGTTTTAATCTGGTTATAATCATTATGAAATACACTTTTCAGGGATTTTAAACAAGTGTTTTATTCATTTCTTTCCACACACTGTCAAACCCCAAAGAATGAAATAGTTTGTTCTGTACCATAAACATTTGCAAATTAGCTGAAAATAAGGTTGGCAGAATTTACTCTCCTACCACAACTTTTTCTCAATCAGGTTTTTCTTCCTTGGACTGAAAAGACTGAATAACCTGGTAGTTTAAACCATCCTTAGCAACAGTAAGGAAAGGTGAATACTTACAAAATTTGATTTAGGCATCAACTGGGCCTTACAAGTAGACTGATTATTTATAAGGCATCATGGACTTCGCAGTTTTCAATGTTAACTGAAGTATTATGTAGGAGTAATTCTGCAACCACCAAAAGTGTATGTCTTGAGCTGTATCATTTTTTCACCATATTTTTGGAGTGAAATCAATTGCCATTTTGGTGATCTAGACTAAGTAGGCTAATTAATCATATTTTTCTTTCAAAACAAAAGTGAAGCATCTGAGATTATAGCTGAGTATAATTATATGTAATTACCATTTATTTGTTGTGATTTCTCTTTGGATTATGATGTTAGGTTACCATGATTCCTTGACTAATGGAGAAATGGAGCAGTATTTGTATCCTCCACAGAAAAGTTTGCCAGATCTTCCACATTCAAAAATAGTAAGTCCCTGATATATTATATATATATATAAATCATATGGATACATTTTGTGTTAGAATTTGAAGATCTTCTAAGTAACCTTCAAGATATATAAATCTCCTGAAGTTCATAGAGCACCCACAAATACTACAAGAAAAAAGAGAAAACTATGCGGGGATATTATTTATTTTTGCCTGAATTGAACTTTCATCTTCGTTGTAAATGTTAAGCAACTAGCAAAAAAACTTATTTTCATCAATTTCACAGATAGCCCTACCTGAATATTTCCTACCAATTCTTTTTGCTGTTGTTGTCCAGCTGTGTTGATAATTGTCTGACTCTATATAGCTGCTGACTCTATATAGCAGCTATTTTTTGTTGACTTAATTATTATACAGAATATTAGAGAAAATCTAAGTCCTATTGTGTGATCACTTGTTTAATCTTGGCTTCATTTGGTAAGATTTGTCTTTTAAGAGACGGCTCAGCAAATCAGTTCCTGCTCTTTTTGAATACTGTGAAATGAGGTTGCATTACTGAGGTCACGGACAGAAGCTCAGGAATGTCATACGTGATGTATTTAGTGCATTAAAAAAGAGAAAACCTGCAAGAAAATATACGTACAGCATGGACCTAGGTGTGGGAGGAAGTGAAAACCTGTGGGTGGTCTGCTGAGGAAATAGCTGTGTAAACTGCAGTCAAAGGGTGATGAGATGGATTATTACTGTGAAATCCTGCTGCAAGGATTTAGAGCAGAGGTCTTCAAACTTGGCAACTTTAAGACTTGTGGACTTCAACTCCCAGAATTCTCCAGCCAGCATAGCTGGGGACCCCTGATTTAGAGTGAGTGATCCCATCAAGGTAGCTGGAGAAAGGAAGCCTGAGAAAAACAGAGACTTTAAGACGTGTAACTTCATTGTCCAAGTAGTGTTTTTAGTCAATTCAGTTAGATAGTTATAACTGACCGTTTTTTGGCGGGTTGGGTAGAATGAGAAGCTCTTTTTAGAGACAGCAATTCCCAAATGCGCAATCCATTCTTTCCCCCATACTATTCTTTACTATTTTTAAAATTACAGTAGATGCTGAAATGTACTGTATATTTAAAGGCTTTTTTTCTCAATACAATTTCTTTGAAATTCTGTGCTTTAACACAGATCTGGATTGGAGGCAGATTGTTATATCTATGATATGTAAATGCTAATGGTGACTTAACATCTAATTGGCATTTTCACTCAAGCTACAGGTAGATAACTTCTTCTTTCCTCCTTTTCTAGATGTGTTGCTGAAATGCAGCACCCAGCATGCTGGAAGTCCTAGTTCAGCAACCTTTAGCACTGGTCTAGAAGATCAGATCTAGGATCTGGAAATTCAAATTGGAATACATAAGGATTAAATAGTTCAAGCTATTCTATTTAAAGCCGTGTGTGTGTGTGTGTGTGTGTGTGTGTGTGTGAGTGTGTGTAGCATTAAATAAGGTAGACAACTTTTCTGAGTTTTGGTATCTCATGCTAGCTTTTCATACCGTAGTCGTGTTATACCACAACAGCTCCAGCTAGGTTGGCCTATATACATACTAGCACTTGTTTGGTGGAAAATATTGCCCATCTCTTGATTTGTAGAAAAGCAAATAAAACAAATAAAGAAAGGCCTTTCACTAGCTGTAAGATTGAGGAGGAAGATTATTTCACTTACTTCTTAATTCACTTATTATTTCTAAATTTATTAGGTACTCTACAGCAGAAGCTGCGAGGGCAGTATACAATAAATGTATGGATTAAAAATTAACATAAAAATAGTATAAAACAAGAATGAACTAAATAGCTGCTAAAGGAGCAAAGACTAAAACTGGCATTGATTTATGTGAAAGAACCTACTAAACAGTCAAAAGATCACCACATGATACTTGATATTGAAAAGACTATAAAGTTGTTGTCAAGGGACTTTGTTTAGGAAAGAAACCCTACCCTTTTAGGGTTGTAGTTGGGAAGAATCTCACATCTTAGATTATGAGATCCACTCTTACTTCTCTTTTATGCCCTTTCTGGTCAACCTTATTTCTAGTTAAGATTTTCTTAAGATTGTAGCTGGTCAATCACAGTAGATGCCATGAACCGTTATGGGAATTACTTATGTTTCCTGTATTTAATCAAGAGGATAAAAGCATGAAGTGAATCATGTACACGGTGCTTGATTGTTAGGAGCAACTCTGACCATTCCTGTTAACTTCAGAATGGAAATCCCAGGAGTTAAGATTGGATCTGTTTCAAAACAATTCATCAGTGAAGATTTGAAAGCAAGCTCTGGATGTTCATAAATAATCAGAAGAGAATTTTACCTGCAAACCTCTTGGTCATTATCAAGACTTTGTTGTGACTGTTTTAAAGAATTGTACATGGGCTATTTCTGTGTACACACACACACACACACACACACCCCAAATAGATCTGAAGAATTGGATCTGAAGCACTGTACAGGTTGTTTCTTTCCACAATGGAAAAATGAGAGACTTGTTAAGCTTAACTTTGAACAATAAAGCTCAAACAATCCCCACCCTTTTATAAACTGCTGTATGCATCTTTCATTAACTTCTTTATACTTGTCTTATTTAACATCAGGTCATAGGCATTTGTAGATTGTATGTCACATATACATTTGGACGATCCCTTGAGAGTGTATTCTAACTTAGCTTACTTCCTGCAAGTCTGTCTAGAACTTTTTTTGAAACACTTTTGTGGTGACCAGGTCTTTGCAGAAATAACTAAATTATTAACCATTCATTTCCAAGCAGGCTATATACCAGGGGTGGATTCCAACTTACCTTGCTGCCGGTTCTCTTCCTCCTGCGCCGCGTGGCCACGCCTCGTGGGCGCGCACGCATGCGCAGTTCAAACCCCCCCCCCAAATTTTTTAAAAAAACACACGCTGAAAACAAAATGGTCACGCATGTGCAGTGCTGGAAACTCGGCTTCTGCGCATGCGCTTCTGCAAATAAAAAATAAAATAAAATAAAAAATTCAAAAAAAATTAAAAAAATTAAAAATTTTTTAAAAAAGATGGTGGCGCCCACGGACCGGCACTGACCAACCCGGTTCGGTGATGTCATCGTGACGTCACCAGTGGGTCGTTACCGGTTCGAGTGAACCGGTCCGAACCGGGTGGAACCTACCCCTGCTATATACTCAATATGAGGTGTCTTAACCTCAGGTTTCGCTTGACTTCAGCTAATGGTAAAAGTGGATTATAGTGTCATTTACAAGATTGGAAGGTTCATTATAAAGTTAATCAAATGTGTTTCTTTGACATCTTGTGCAGAGACTTAATAGGGAAGGGAAGGGGAGACCATGATCCAAACAAGTTCACAAAGGAAACAAAGAAAATAAATTAGCAGTCATAGCTGGATCTTTTTTACTCTAATTTAGAGGTGAATCAAAGGAGCTGATTGGTTGCTTCTTAGTCAAATCAGTAAAAAGGACTCTAGCAGAAATATTTGCCTAGGGACTAACGTTATCTGCATTTGAAGTTTGTAACTATGTAGATTATCTACAGAATGTGCCAAACAGATAGGAGCAATATGTGCAGCAATTCCAGTAATGGCTGAGATTCACCAGTATCTGATAATTTAGTTTATCTGAAAAATATCCACCCTTTGCTAGCCTGGCTAAATGTATGTGTCATGTAAGCAAGAAGCTGTTGGTTGATGCAAAGTTGTTATAATCACTGATCAGGTGAAGTGATAAGATTAGCAGAGGTTTTTATGAGGTTTTCATAATAAACACCAAGACCAGAAAGAGTGAGTTGTTTAACAGCCATAGAAAGAACTGGATAGCTTCTTGGTGTCTGAAAAAAGAGCTTTTACTTGAACAAAATAAATTTTGGTAAAAAGGTGAATGAAACTGAAAGAATAATCTGCCATTAGGTGCTTTTCATTTTTTTTTTCTTGCAGAAGAAAAGCAAATAATTCTGTCACTATGGCAGGCCAAATGGGAGCCATCTTACCAAATGAATGTTGATTGCAACACCCTTTACTGGGAAAGATAGTAAAGAAAAACATTCATATAGTCAAATGTCTTGAAGATGAGAAAGTTGTACAATCTTTCAAGCTACCACAGGATTCCTCACCGGTAGATGGAAGTTAAAGTAGTGAAATCGAAATGATGTGGTTCATTTTGATGAGACACAAGAATGAGTGACAAAGTTCTTTCCTGTTGCCAACGAATCTCTCCTGCACAAGGAACAATGAATTAGTTTCTTTCCAATTTTCTGATGGGTGAACAGAATTTCTTATGACAGCATATCCAGGCTATACAAAGCTGGTTTATAAGTAGGGCATCCCTGTTGTTTAGACTTCTTTCAAAAAATACTTATTCCAATATATTCCGATTCTTTTCTGCTGAGTTGAATTTAGTGTTTTCAAATTCAGTTTCTTGCTCAGTGCAACATTCTAAGTTACCGCCTCTCCCATGCTATTCTTGAGCCCCTGTTTCAACATCCCATGACGTCCACAACCTTTGTAGCTAATTGGTCTTGCTGTTAGGAGGTGTTTTTCCCCTGACATTTGATTACATTTTTTAAAAAATTCAACTTCTTTTCCTTTCGACTGATAAGGACACAGTGGCATTAAAATGACAACCATGGCAGAAAAACACTGAGACTTTGATTTGTGGGAAAATTAAAGAATCAATAATACATTTAGAAAACAAGGCTCAGAAAAGTTAAATAAATAAATAAATATCCTCTTACCCATCCTCTTCCCAAATTTCCCCACATTTTTTCTTTTGTACTTTCTCATCTGTAAATGAAAGCAAAGGTATTTAAATTAACAGTAATGTTTATTTTTCAATGCCAGATAATTGTTTAATTTTAGAATGGGGCAGAAAACATTAATCTTCCTGTTCTCAGTTCCAGAACTAATCAGAAAATAGTGATATGTTCCTGGCAGAAAGTAATTAATTGAGCTTTGAACTCATTGAAAGATGAAACGATTCTTTCTCTTACCGCCATCTGATTCCCATTGTTAATGGAAACAATGCAAAGGAGTCACTTTCTTTTTGGTCCATTTGAAATTTATTTAATAAAGAACAAAAAGGTTTGTTTTAAGACTGTAGAACAAGATAACTATTTTAATCTTTCTGGACTTTGTGATAGTGTCTGGTCCCAATGCCGGCTAACAATAAATGTATATCTCAATCAGGTTTCCTGCCTAGATCCAAATAGTTTAATACTCCAGTGTGGTTTTTAAGCACTTAAATTATTTAAGTAGGTTTCTAAAGTTTGTCCATAAGTAGTGTAAAAACTGGACCTACCATTTTTTTACATCAGTGTTTATTGTTTTCCATTTAAACATTTTTCAAAGGAAGTAAATATTTTACCAAGGGAACAATCAAAAGCAATTATTTTGTCATTATTTTAAATTAAAGCTTGCCACTTAATATTCTAATTACCGGTACTTGGCATATCCTTACTCATTTATTGGTATTTGAAAGTTAGGGGTTGTTGCTTGAAATCCTTTGTAAATAGAATATTGATGTGGCTTATCCTTAAATGATGTGTATAAGTTCAGTCTAAAATTAATTGGCGGAGATTCATTTTAAAATGCTCTAAGTCATTTCAAGGTTTTCATTTTTAAAGCTGTACTAATAGTAATGGAATCAGGTGGTCTGATTTGTTTTCTAATCAACATAAATAGGTTTCAAGATAGAGAATTCCAAGTGTAAGAAACTTCACAAATAGGCTTCACAATATCTCCCATACCGCAGCAAATTGAATTGGGCAGTCTCTATTTTGTTTGTTACCCAAATGTCTGCCTCCCTTTACCCAAACCTGTTCACCCCAAAATTACCTGAATTGCTGATTGATGCCGAAGGCTGATTGTGTATCCAGACAATTAGCTTACACATATGAAAATGTTGCAGAAGGAGGTCTGGCACACAATTATCATCTACCACTCTCAAGAATGCTCATTGCCAAGAAAACCTTCTGATGAATCAAATATTCCAGTCTGTCCTTCCAGCACTGAGAGTTCAAAATGCATTAAAAAATTCCCACCACTGAAATGGTGTTGATGGAGAAGTGTGCAAAGTGCAGTGCAACATTCTAGTACTGGAAGAGCATGGTGTACAAATAGATGCATTTCCAACACGGCAGCAAGTTGTAAGCAAAAAGTTATACAACGAATCTATACTGTATTACCATGGGGAAAGGTTCAGTAAACTTGACATCCAGCTTCTTAAATACATGTATGTGGGAAATCTCAGGTGAGTTTCTCCAACAGTGGTCAGGGAGTCCTTCCAGGAGATGATAATAGAGAGCATGTAGGATATTTTAGTGCAATCCACTTGATTCTTAAGGAAGTGCTGAACTTCTTGGAGATGTATAAGAGGGGAGCACTGGAAAGCATTCGAGCAGAAGATCAGATGACAGTTATAAGTGGCCACAGACATTGAATTGTGTCAGCTGAGTGGAGGTATGCACTCACTTATTATAACTCAATATAGTTCTAAATAAAAGATTAGGCTAGATATTGTTCCAGTAATTTACATAGCAACAAAAGTAGTATTCTAAGGTGCAATTTGTCCTCCCTGAGTGTAGTTTATTTGGAAGATGGATCAAGCTTAATATCCAGTAACTGAAACAACTTTCAAAATGTGCCACAAATTGATGGCATTTGTAAGAAATTAAGTAATTGGGCAAACCGTGGTTTCACAAAACTTTTTGAATGAACAGGCAAGCTAACTCAAGGCTCAAGGAAGATCACAACAGCTAATAAAATATGCCATTTTTAAAAAGAATTCAGCCACCATCAGAATGATATTCAGATCTTTGACACATGATAGCTCAGTTATAAAGTCCAAGGAAATTGTATTCCAATGCCTTGTAACAGTCTGGTAATTTGCTGGACAGATATTGTGAATATTGACAGTGTTACAAGATGAGATATTAGCCAAATCAAGACCACCTTAAGTTATAAAGAAGGGCATGGGTCATTTTAAATCCTCCAAAATGCCCAGTAGGCTCACCACAGTACTATATCTTAAACTGTGATTAAATTCAAGAGTAAGTCACTTTATCACTGCATCTACATGACAGGAAGATGTAATTTGACTTGTTTCTGATAAACAGAATCAGAACAATTGTCTGAATAATCAAACATCACATTGATGAGGGTTTTTCAGAAAATTCCATTGACTCATATTCAGGGGAAAATATACAAAGTTATAACTGTAGCATTGTTGTTACACTACAATGCTTGTCTTTTGTTCTTGGTTTAATATGAAATTTCTTATAACAGTAAGTTCTATGAATGGAATAGATCTTGCTTTCATAAGAGAATGTTCCTTTTAATTTTGATGATAGAACATTTAGAACCTGCTTCAAAACTTTTTATCTGCTTATTTCCTATCTTTTATTTATATTGCACAGATTCCAGAATCAAAACTACATTCGGGCCTCAAAAATGAATCTCCAGAAGGGTACTATGAAGAAGCTGAGCCTTACAGTGTTTCTATGAATGGTACATAATTGTATATTTCTAGAGTTTTATTGTTGTTTTGTTCAGTTGCATGCTAGAAAGAAAAAAGTTATTTCTAAAAACAATCAGTTCAATCGCATGGGGAAATAGATGTTCAAAATATAAAATTGCAAATGTGAGATTTACATCTATGATTGTAATACTACTAAATAAATTTTGAAAAACATTAAATGACAGAATTGCCTAGGCTATATTCAGCTCAATATGATATTGATACCATTTTAGTTAGATTTTCCCTTTGGTATAATAAGTTTTACAGATATCTCTATGGAGGCGCTAAGACTTTATGTATTCATGCTGCATCTTCCTCCTCTATTTAAAATTCATTGCCTCAGCTCTTCAGACAGCATGGGTAGGTTTTTGAGCTACTTTGACCTTGGCCTGCCCATTGATTCTAATGATTGCAGTGCTGAGCTGCAACCCTTTGTCAGCATCATAAGTAAATCATGACAATCAATATATGCTGTATCCTTCAGAGTACATATTGAATGCTAGCTATTTAGCCTGAATCAGCACCATCTGATTTTATTTGTTCTGATCATAACCATAAAGAGCTTGTTTTAAGTTTTTTAGAAGACTGATTCTAATTATCACTATATGTGTTAGAGAAATTGTGCTTCCAATTGTTAAAACAATTTAATTCATTGACCAGTGAGATTCATGTTCTTTTCCTCCTCCTTCATCTCTCATCGTGCAGATCTTTATGTTAAGTTTACGGCTACTGGGACCAGACCAGTGTTGCAGATTATTGAGAGAGTAATATATGCTATGTTAACTATGGATTTGGCATTTTTTAAAATCTGAATATTCTTGCCCTGGCTGTCAGTTGTTTTGTGAGAATCTTTCACCGGACTTCCCTCAATCTTATTTTCATCCTTAAAACATATCCATGTTAGGAGCATTAATAAAGAAATAGTACAAGGTATAGGTTTTAAAAGCAATACCTTAATCAGTCATGATCAATTATAATCGCTCAATGCTTCTAGGCAGAAGATTTTTGCTTTGTAAGAAGCAACTCTCCCTCAGCATTCAGAAGCACATTTTTGGGGCTTATTGAATTGCAGCTGGGGAACAGCATGCTGCTCTGAGACTGTAAGTTCTCCTTTCATATTCATATTCTAAATTCAAGATTACAAGAAAACTGATTGGAGATAAAGTCAAATGAAAAAAGTCAGAGCTTTGTGTCCACAAGTCTCAGAAGAAGAAGAACATGGTATGAAAACAATTAGATTATCCAATTCATAGCACTCTTCTCTGTGAATACAAGGATAAAATGGCCTTTTTGGGTCCCATATCTTTAACTGTGATTAAATTCAAGATTAAGTCTTGAACTTTAATTTTGAACTGCATCTACATGACAGGAAAATGACAGGAAAATGTAATTTGACTTACAGTATTTCTGATAAACAGAATCAGAACAATTCTCTGAATAATCAAACGTCACATTGTTGAGGGTTTTTCAGAAAATTCCTCACTGTGAATACAAAGATAAAATGGCCTTGATTCATCTAGTCATGCCAATCTTCTGTCAAGAATGCTCACCAGATAACAATGGGCCAGGTGCTTTCTTAAGTGCAACCTGCCTCGCAGGATTGTTGTATGGGGAAAAGCCAGAGGACTGAATGCAGTATTTGGTGCATTAAGCTTCTAAAGGTAAGGCAATATTTAAATCTAGTAAACAAATTCATAAGTATATTTCATGTCTATGGAGATTCTCAGTCATCCAAGGTCATGGTTGTCCCAAAGGTGCTTTTTTCAAGAGGCATGTGGACTTTCTTGTTTTTCTTTGAAGACGTTTCACTTCTCATTCAAGAAGCTTCTTCAGCTGAAGAAGCTTCTTGGATGAGAAGTGAAATGTCTTCAAAGAAAAACCAGAAAGTCCAGTTGCCTCTTGAAAAAAGCACCTTTGGGACAAGTATATTTCATGTGAACAGTTCAACACTTCCCTGATAGATAATACAGTGCAACTGATGATGATGTTATCCATTCAGTCACGTCCAACTATTGGCGATTCTGTGGATCAGGTCTCTCCACACCTTCCAATCATACACTATTTCTTTGAGTTTTTCTATGCTCTGGCTGGTGTCAACTTTGATGGTAATCCAGCTACTGCATTCTTTGACACCCTGGTTTCCTTTTACTGTTAACTCTTCCAAACAAAATTGCTTTTGCTAATAAATTCCCCTGAATGGCATGGCAAAAGTAAGTAAGACACAGTTTAATGACTTTGCCTTCTAGTGATATGACTGGTGTTATGCACTCCAGTACTTGCATGTTAGGCAAACTTTGCTGTCCAAGGAATACGCAACAGCCTTCTCCAGCACCACAGCGTAAACAAATTGATTTTCTTCCTGTCTTGCTTTTTTAAGGTTCAAGTCTCACACCCATAGGTAGCTACAGAGAACACAATAGAGTGAACTAACCTACATTTGGTTGCCAGGCTGATGTCCTTGCTTTTCCATATTTGGTTCATGTTCATCATTGCCGTGCAGCCCAGGGCAATCTGACTTTTTATTTCTGTGCTGCATTCATCACTTTGAGCTATTTGCAATCCTGGGGGGGGTCTATTTTGATGTTCCCCTTCCTTGCAACGGTCATGAGCTTGGTCTTTTTGATATTTAGAAAGAGTCCAAAATTCTCACTTTCTTCTTTGATTTTCTTGAACAGATGTACCAGGCTTTCTTTAGTTTCTGAGAGGAGAGTTGTATTGTCAGCATACCAAAGATTGTTGATGTTTCTTCCATCAATCTTTACCCCAATTTTCGATTTGTATGTGTGTTAAGTCTAAATCAGTAGGTTTATTCTCAGTGATTAATAAACATTGAATATGCTTTCCTTCTACATAATGAAATGCTACTGTGGTACAATAAAAAAGACTTAGTGCCTACCCATAGAGAGAGAGAAAATCATTTTCTAAATCAAAGGTTACATCTATTAGCATACAATATGGTTTAGTGACATTTCTTCATTTGATATCATTTTGCACATCTTCAACTGGGTGTATAATAGCAAACATTTGATAATATTTAAAGAATATATCCAAACAGTTTACTTTTCAGGGTGTGTCTATGAAGCTATTGCAAAATAGAAGCCTTAATTGATCTCATTTAAATCCACAAATTGAATGAGGAATTGAGCAAGTTTAGGTCTAATAGTTGATAGGAAAGTGTATAGAATCCAGCCACCATTGAACAGATGGTAAGTTGCTTACTAAAACAAAAATACTTTTTCTGGTATGATCTTGGGGTACAACACATTTACTTGCATTGCTGCCTCAGTTCTCTTCTGCTCCAAAAAGAGGAACAAAGTTGTATGTTTAAATATGAGACTCAAGAGGACTTTCCGGGGGGAAAAAGGCAAACTGAAATGGAGCCAATGTGGCAGAATTAAGAACCAGTGTAGGAGAAGGAGAGGCAGAACCTGAGAGCAGAGTTAAAAGAGAGATCTTAGAATCCCTATGTAACCACAAGTGGACTAAGTCCAACCTTCCCATCGCAAATTCTGTTGACTCTTATCTGATTCCAGGCAGGTGCTAACCATTAGTCAAGAACATTCCTGTGCATAGGCTTTTTAGCAATAAATCAGTGTAATTGGATCTTCCCATGTGGATCTGGTCTTTCACACCTGACATGCCCTTTGTAATTCCTCTCTGGACAAGATTACCTATAAATGATCCAAATAATTGCTTGATCTCCCAAGGAGACCAAGTCAGCAATCTCCAGTGGGTTTATTGTTCTGGGACTGAATAGGTGTCATCTCCCTATTGGTGGTCACAAAGCAGCTTATTTTGTGCAAGAATAAAAATACAGCTGAATATTTTATCTCCATTGATTTCTGATGTAGGAGAGATTGTACAAATCAGAAAGTAGGTCTGTGCAGTGCTTTGGACTTGATTACAGAAGGGAGCTTTGGAGTATACAGGAGGGTGAACATGGCACCTGTCCATTACTTCTCAGTTCTGTGAAAAGGCACAACTGCTTTAAAGAACTTCACAGGGTCCTATATTGACATCTTTAGGGAACTCAGTTTGAAACCTCACATCGTTTGAGAATTATTTGTAGTGTAAATTAGTGTAAAATAATGTAAATAATTTGCAGTGCAAATTTCATCATATAAAAAAAGACACAAAGACTTCAACAACAATGAGGACTTCTATGGAAATAGCAAAATGAAGGATGATGATGATGATGATGATATCTATTCAGTCAAATCCGATTCTTGGCAATTCTATGGGCCAGGTTTCTCCACATCTTCCAATCTTGCACTATTTCTTTGTGTTTTTCTATACCCTGGCTGGTGTCAGCTTTGATGGTGTTCAGCCATCATGTTCTTTGAAGGCCTGGTTCACTTTTACTGTTAACTCTTCCAAACATAATTGCTTTCTCCAGTGAATTCCCCCACATGGCATGGCCAAAGTAAGTGAGGCGCATTTCGCCTTCTAATGACATGACTGGTGTTATGCGCTCCAGTACTTGTTTGTTAGTAACCTTTGCTGTAATATTTTTTCTACGTGTGCATAAGGCTCATGAAATAAATATTAGCCCCTCCCCACCAAAATTAAATGCTGGCTTCCACATGAAGAAATCAATGATCAGAGCAAAAATCAGAAAAAAAAATAGGGTGACATGGAATAAGTTTAAACTGTTCATTGCACTATTTTCAGTGTTAGCTAATCCAAGCAAGTATGTGAATGTACTTTTAGTATGGTATCTTCAGACTTTCCTTTTCCTCTATTTCCTGTTTTTTTATAATATTCACAGATTTTTTTAAAAAGGAAGTCATTATTTTAATGCAAGATAAGTTATAACTATAGTTCTTTTGTTACTAGTTATCCTGGCTAAAAGTGATGGATATTGAAATCTTAAGACATTTGAAGATCATCAGTTTGCATGATGTAGCAGAACATAGAATTTATAAAAGTGATATATTATGTAACTTCAAACTGAATAAAATCCATGTGTAATATGCATATTATCAAAACATATCACTGTGATATTTATTTCATACCACTACAGCTTGGTTGGATTAAAATAGGACTGTTGACTATACAGATACAGTAGTCAAATTATTAGTGTACTAGTTCTATCAAAATTAATGCAAGGGTTGATGGGTGTATGATTGAAATAAAAGGTTAGGGATAGATCATAATGGAGAAAATCTACCTATTTTCTAGGGGTCAAAAACAACCTGATGGCACATAAACAATTATTTCATATGAATGTGATTCATGCCATTCACTTTTCAAATTATATTATAGTTTGATTTATGATTGCAGCCTATATGTGGTGGCTGTTGTTATCAAATTTAAAAATTGATCTTCTGCATGCTGATCAAAGTGGAATGTGGGTAAAGTTGCCATATTTTCTTTAACATATTGTGATGGTTTAAACTTGACAAGTTCTCAAGCCATCTTTATCTTTATTTCTGTTTATCTTTGTTATACATCTTGGAATGCTTTGGAGCTTACATAGTGGAGGAAAGAAAAATCTAATCCCTTTCTGGATGTAAATGTAATGGTCTCTTTCCCTTGGATGCAGATGATGAAGCAGTCAGTAGCTCCTATGAATCCTACGATGAGGAAGAGAGCAGTAAAGGCAAGTCAGCCCCTCATCAGTGGCCATCGCCTGAAGCATCTATTGAACTTATGAAAGATGCCCGGATCTGTGCTTTTCTCTGGAGAAAGAAATGGTTGGGCCAGTGGGCCAAGCAGCTTTGCATGATTAAAGACAACAGACTGTTGGTAAGTATTTGGTGAGCCAGAAAGTATGTTTAAAATATAAATTATTCTTGAAGTTTTTCTGTTAAAACTTTAAACATGAAGAATTCAGAAAGGAGAGGTGGCAAATAAATCCAAAGAGTCTATTTCATCTACGAACTTGATTCCTCCAGATAAACAAACAAATACTTCTGGGAAGACTATAAGTAGGATGTGAAGGCAACTTTACTTTTACGATACGTAATTTTCAGGTGTTTTGGACTACAAATTTTATTATCCTACCTCTGACAGTCGTTTAGTAGGTTATGGAAAGTTTCTTGGTTTTCTGTTCTTGAAATAAGAGCTAATCGTACACAAGACTAGAAGTGTTTGCAGAAGAGCTGTTTGGGCAGATAGGGAGGGAGGAACATGGAATTTTAACAGGTATAGTTCATAGTATGAGACAGGAAGAAACCACAAATATAGAGCCAAGGTAACCCTTGTCACTCCTTACTCTATTCTCTATTCCAATATATTTGTTGAGAAAGAAGCATGCGTGGATCATATGTACTCTTGTGGGAGAAGTATAGTATAAAGGAATACTGTAATTAAGATATTAATACTGTAAATAAGACAAAGGAATACTGTAATTAAGAAGTTTTAATGCTTGAGATAAATAACAAGCTGCTTCCCCCTCCCCCTTCCCCCAAATATCATTTCAACATTGGTGATGAGAATGTATGCTTGAATACTGTATCTTGTATATCTAAACTTAGTTATATGGCACATGTAAAATTTGTATTAAATGTGAAGGTTGGTAGAGGCCTTCCTTCTACTCTTATTGGATAGTTTTAATTTTTGATTTGTAACCCTCAGCAATTCTGTTTTCATTCATTGTTTCATGAAACATTTATTTCATAATTTCCACATGAAACACATGGCAGTTGGCTTTACTTTAAATAAATATTACTTTTTACCTGTGACATACTGTAAATAGCAAACCTATCTCTAGATATTAGATATTTAGTAAATAGCAAGCCTATCTCTTTAGATATTGATGTTAGGCAGGTTTAGTCCCCATTAAACATGGCATGAGTTAGCTGTACAAATTCTTCTATCTGAGGTATCTGCCTGTCCACCAGAATAGATAGGGTAGGCATATTCCAAGTCCTTTCCCTTAAACATTTCCATTTGTGGGTCCTTAGAAGAGCGCCTTTTCTTTTGCAATCTCTGTCCTAAGGAGCACCATTGCCCCTGAGACCAGCAGCCTTCCCTCTTTTAACCTTCAGGAGAGCAATTAAGATCTGGCTCTTCCTCCAAGGGTTGCAACAGGGTGAGTTCAGAGTGGGATGAGACTGTGTTGAGTACAATCTGGGAAGTGCGGTTGTCGGGCCAAGTTTTTCTTTTTTTCCTTTTAGTTTTATCATTTTTTAGTTTTATGATTGTTTATTGTTTGATTGGTTGTAAGCCACCCAAGAGTTGGTTTTAAGATGGGCAGCTGAACAAATGTTTTAAATAATTTTAAAGAAAATAATAAATAATCTTACTATATTTCTTTTGTTCCCAGTGCTACAAGACTTCCAAAGACCATAGTCCTCAGCTGGATGTTAATTTGGTGAGCTGCAGTGTCATTCACAAGGAGAAGAATCTGAGAAAGCAGGAACATAAGCTGAAGATCATCCCCATGAATGCAGACGTGATCGTCTTGGGTTTGCAAAGTAAAGACCAAGCAGAACAATGGCTCAGAGTGAGTGGAGCCTTGGTGGGGGGGGGCAATGCCTGTTACTCCAGGTGTGGGGATTTGTTGAAGCCACAATTGAAAATGCCAATACTGAACTTGGCAGCCAGTATTCTTGTGCTTTACCAGTCATGTGATTTAAGGCTCCTCCTTAAACATACACACAATGCCTTTAGGAAAATATACTTGATGAGTTCACTGGAGCCCAAGGGCAAATGTATGATTTAGAAGAGCAAAGCTCCTTGTTAAATTAATATATTTTTAGAGAATTTTCAATAATGTTAATTTAAATTTTATACAGGGAGTTCTCAGGTTATGACCACTCACTCGGCAACCATTTAAAGTTATGATGGCACCAAGTGAATGGTGCTTACAACTGGTCCTCTAAGTTCCAGGTTTACTTACACATTACTGTGCTTCTAAGCTTTTCAAGGGATAAATGTTCAATGTTATGTGGCCATGCCCTTGCTGTTTGATATTTCTGTACTTATTATTTTGATTTTTCTGCATCTGGATCATCTTGATTTTCCATACTGAAGACCTCTGAACTGAGGTTAGCTGTGAAAACACAAGGAAATGCTTAATAATTTATAGTCAAGTAAAAATGTCCAAGTACAAAGCAAGTACATGCTGTTTGGTAAATCTTTTAAAAGCACAAGAACACTGGCTGGCAAAGGACCAAGCCTCTGTTTCTAAATTAAACTAACCACAGCAAAAAATACATGTATGCACTCATATTGGTATAACACAGGGTTACTTTGTCAGTCCAAACTGAGGTAATCTTGTATGCCTCTCGTGAATGGTTTTAATCTACAGTGGTCAGTATAGCACAGAAACTAAAATCATTTTCTTCTAATAGGTGAAAGAGGATTTTTTAAAAAAATGTTGGCTCATGTAGTGTTTTGCATCTTGATATTTCTACTGACATGCCCAGAGATTGTTATGTAAGAAATCATTCCTAATTAGAGTAGAACAATGGAGGGGGTTGCCCAGCACATCCTCTGATTTGGTGTGCTGTTTATATATGTGTCCTAGGCTTCACTCTCAAGCAGAAGTTTCTGAAACAGCTCAACTTCCACCTCTAACTTCAAAATTGCTTTGCTTAAATTGAATTATGCTTCAGTTAAAATTAGCCGAACGCTTTTCGGCACAGAAGAAAATAAAAGCTGTAGCTGGCCATAAGACACAAAATTGCTTACATCGTGCTTTTTCACCTCCTAGGTAATCCAAGAAACAAGTGGTCTCTATCCAGAGGGGCCATGTGAAGGAAATCAGTATGTTCCAGACTTCCAGCGGTTCAATAATCCAAAAGTATGTCTTATCTTTTGAAAGGGATGCTTAAAAAAATAGCTCTTAAATCTTCCATTGCATAATATTTTAAAACTACTTGATTATATACGGGAAGTAATTCCCACCATCAAAACAGGAAAATGGTTGAAAACTGCAGCCTGTTTTGGATGCTGCAATTAGAACAGCTTCAAGCATCTTTCCATCCCTTCACAACAACACTTCTTTGTATCCATTTATCTTTGCAATACGTTTGTTTCAAATTGCTTTTAAAGAGAACTTATAGATTTAATTCTGTTCAAACCCAAATGAAAACATTATATAAAAAAGCATTCTTTTTCTTTCCTTTTTACAAACCTTTAATCCCTTGTTTCGGGGTGGAGTCGGGGCTACTGAGTGGAGCTGAGCGTTTACTGGTCTTTATAACATACTAGCTGATAACCCGGCGTTGCCCAGGTATTTATTTATCCCAATCCTGTATTAGACAGGAAAAGGAATGAATTATATCTATACTGTCAAATAATTGCCCTGGCCAACAGCGTGGGAAAAATTCTACAGGGAACAGCCTTTGAGGTGATTATCTGCATTAGCAGGCACCTCCTCCAACAACTTGCCCTCTTTGCTTGAAACTGAGGGCCTAGGGGGTTTATTTTTGGTTTGTTTGGTTTTTTTTAAGAACCAATCCCCCTTACCAGAGGGAGCCCCCTTGTGGAGTACTGTGAAGCTGTTACCATGGCAACTCCACTGTGCTGTACAGTAGAAGCCATTTTAAGGCACAACAGGCTGTATCTTAACAGAACTTGAATCCAAAATGCACATTATCACTGTCAAAAGTACTGTGATTTTACACCATAGATATAATTCATTCCTTTTCATTTCAGCGGCCCAGGCATTCCAGAGTTATGCTGGAACACACACACACACACACACACACACACACAGCCATTTTTATCACACAGACACACAGACACACACACACCCTGAGGGGTGTTAGGAGTGTCTTACCCCCATAGTATTTTTTTTACAAAGAGAGTAAGTCATCTGTGTACCAAGTTTGGTTGAAATTGCTCGAGGCGTTCCAGAGTTATGCTAGAACACACACACACACACACACACACACACACACACACACCTAGGGGTGCTAGGCGTGTCTTACCCCCACAGTATTTTTTTCCAGATAGTTAAGTCATCTGTGTACCAAGTTTGGTTGAAATTACTCGAGGTGTTCCAGAGTTATGCTGGAACATACATACACACACATACACACACATCCTTTTTTTATATATATAGAAGATATAATATGTATATATTTATAGATAGATAGACTCTACATATATAGATACATATATAGATAGATAGATATATATATATATATATATATACATAGATAGATAGATAGATAGATAGATAGATAGATAGATAGATAGATAGATAGATAGATAGATAGATAGATAGATAGATAGATAGATAGATAGATTAGATATATAGATATATAGATATATAGATATATAGATATATAGATATATAGATATATATAAATAAACTTTCTTGGACCCCACATACACCCCCACAGAAGCATGGGAAACATGGAACAAATGTAGTCAAACATAATCTAGAGGAAAAGGCTACTCTGATGGTAGTAAGACCTTCTTTCCTACCGGTGAGTCAGCACAGAATTTGCCTTATGGAGTTGTTGATGTTGCTTCAGTTGGAGCTAGTATATTCTGAGCTGCAGAAGAGAAGGGAGTGTTCCCAATAACCTGCTGTGATACATTTGCAAAACAGTTTGCTATTAAATTGCTTAGCTCTATTCCAATTTGTACTTGTTCTATGAAAGTTATTGATGGTGTTCAGTATCCATGGATAAGACTTAACTCATTCATTTATGGACCCAACAATTTTTTTAACGATGGGAATGGGAGCTAAATGACTCTGGGAGGCAAATTATTAACTCTACAATCCTAGATATTTCCATCCAGCAGAAGAGGCTGAAATAGAACCACTACGTTGTTCCTCTACATTATGCCACTTAATTCAGCTCTGCAGGATTCTATTTGCTTTTAAATATCTACAAGAAGCTGCTAGCTCATGTGGAGTTTTAGGGAGTGGTCTGATAATTATTATTTGGGTGGCATCTAACTCGTGCTTTTTTTTTTTTTGATCAATTGATGCCAAGGAGTTTTTAAAGTTAACTTTCCATATGGCTTAGCTACCATGAAAATACTTTTTCCTCTTAGTTTAATATGATTAGTTCTTCAAAATTCAGAATGAGATTACATTCAGAATTCTATAATGTTTATATGTCCCGAAAAGAGCTGTATTTTCCTGGATGTAGTGAACATATCTTTCCCCAATAGATTTCTTGCTGGATCATTAAAAAAGAAAGCTATGGTGAATTAAACTGAGAGTAAAAGGACATTTCATAGAACGTACTGTTATATTTGTTTATATTTTAATATCAATATTATAATTAAATGAACATGTTTTAAGCCAATCAACCAACCATTGGGCAATGAATGTTATGAAAGAGGAAGCTTGGTGGAAAGACCAAGTTTCTCCATTCATGTGCCTGGTGTTCCAATCAAGCTGCATTGCTGATTGCCTGAAGTCAAATAAAAAAGAAACAACTGTTTATTTAGAGAGAATTTGCAAATCTGATAACATTCCAAGAGCAATAGATACATCAATATTCATGCTTTTTCATTGTACCAACCATCATTTTCTCACATTGCTCCAAACACAAAATATAAGTTTCCAACAGGCAGAAGAGTTCTTCAACCCAATACTTTATAATTTTCTCAACTTTAGTCATGGAGATTGTTTTTTGTTCTTTGCAGGTGGAGCCATCAGAGAGTGGAAGCAACACTGATGGTCACATGGAGCTGGTGGAAACAAAAGATGGTAACATGACTTTGAATTCAGAAAGTTAGCCCGATTTTCATGCCTGCGCCTAATATAAGCCCTACCCAAAAATAAGCCCTAGTTAAGCCCTGGCCACTGTCTGGTTGTACGAGTTGGGGCGAGGCGCATGCATAAAAATCAAGCTAGGTTGGGGGTGAGGGGGTGGAGCTGACCCACGTGCCCTGCACCCGCTTACCTTAGGACAGTGATGGCAAACCTTTTTGCCATCGCATGCCAAAAGCGGGGGGGATCATGGGGGGGTTGCGCGTATGTGTGCCCACACCCATAATTTAATGCACCCCACCCCCCCTGCATGCATGCGCGACCCCCCTGCGCTACCCCCACTTTTGGCACGCGATGGCACGGTGGGCCCGTTTTTCACCCTCCCCATGCTCCAGAGGCTTTCTAGGAGCCTGGGGAGGGCAAAAACGGCCTTCCCCCCCCAGAGGCCCTCCGGAGGCCAGAAACACCCTCCCAGAGCCTCCGTGCGAGCCCTTTACTTACCTCAAAACGGGCTGCTGGAGACTCTTGGGAGGGGAGGGGGGCGTGGCCAGCTGAAAATCAGCTGGCCAGGGTGCACATGCGCGCTGGAGCTGATCTACGGCAATTGCTCCCGTGCCGGCAGATATGGCTCCGCGTGCCACCTGTGGCACGCATGCCATAGGTTCGTGATCACGGCCTTAGGACCACTACAGCCAGCCTCCCATGCCCCGACACCTGTTGCGCCGCTGCCGGACTTCTTCTGCTGCCACTTGCAGCAGGATGCCATGTGGCTCATCGCGCTGGTGCTGCCACTTGCGGCATGATGCCATGTGGCTCATTGCGCTGGTGCTGCCGCTTACGGCAAGACACTGTGTGGCACATCGCACCAATGCTGCCGCTTGCACACGCAACGACCCAACACACCATGCAGCCTCCTGCCGCGAGCGACGGCACCGGTGCGACGAGCCATGCAGCGTCTGGTCGCAAGTGGCTGTGAGCGGCCACAGAAGAAGTTGGACAGCAGCACAATAGATGACGGGGCATGGCTGCGGTGGTCCTAAGGTAAACGGGTAAGACATCCTCCGAAAATAAGACCTGGTGCTTATTTTGGCCTCCCCCCAAATAAGATCAGGTCTTATTTTCGGGGAAACGCAGTAGTACCTTTCATATACGTTGTGAATTGTAATCCCACGACAACTGCAGGGCTCTGGGCAGGAAGAATTTGAATTAGAAGGAGGAAGAGAGAAATTAAAGCAGCTGTCTCTGCTGTATATTGAATTTGCAGATTGCCTGGTTGAAATAGAATTGGATAGAAGAGCTTCTCTTCCAAGTTAATTTGTTATCCACACTAATTGAACTATGTAGCTTCTACCAGGGATAATGAAATAGAGTACCTTGTAGAACATAAAACATATGTAAAACTTCCATATATCTGTTTGTCAGTCCAATCTACTACTGTTTTGACTGGCAATGGTTGTCCAGGGTTTCGAGCAGAAAGAAATCCTTTACATCTCCTATCTGAATGTTTAATTAAAAACCAAGAATCAAATGTGGGACTTTCTGTATAAAATGCTTATGCTCTCCTGCTAAGCTATGATCCCTTTCCAAAGGAGGGAATTTGAAAAAAGAAGGCATTATATCGTGATTCCTTCTTTCAATACAGAGCGAAAATGTTGTTACTCAGAATAATATCATAAAGAGTAGGCATTTTACCTGAAACTAAATTTCATTTAACTTGTTGGAATTTGAAAGGAAGCATATTTTAGATTTGATTATTAGCTGGGTAATTTTTTTTCTAGAACTGAAGCATTGGAAACAATATCAGTAGGCCAGAAGCTTGTAGCAGCTTTGTTAAATTGTTGGTCAACTGCAGTAAACCTAACCAGTGAGCTTACATGCCAAGAATATATATTGCAGTTATGTGCTTGCTTACATGAAGTATTGTGTGTATTTATCCCAAGAATTAAAGTTTCACCAAAATGGCAGTAAAGGATTTAGTGTAAATAGAAACAGAAAAGGACAACCACAATAAGACCTGGTAAACACCCTCTATTTGCAACAGATCTCATCTTAGTTTTCAGTCATCCCTTGCAGATTATTGTAAAAACCTGATGAGCTTTGCAAATACTTGAAAAAGAATGCTTGCAAACACTTTCTCCAGTTCCGCAGAAAAAAGGATGGTTCAAATGAAAAGAGCTCAGCTTTTAGCTCAGAGTCCTTCGGGAGTTGGGCGGCATATAAATTTTATAAATAATAATTATAAATAATAATTTAATCACAAGAGTCTTTCTCACCTCCCTCCAACCATAATCATGCTTTAGCATCTTTTTCCCCTGCCATGTCATTAAGTGGCTTTTGTCTCATCCCCAGCCCATATCTGAGGCATTTGAAAATGGTCTCCTCTCCCAACACAATCTTTGCTGTGGACATGATCTGGCACACTTTACTGATCATTTAGCTGATGTGGTTTGGAGCTAGGAGCTGCTCAGTTTGCTGCTTTAGGCTCCTGCAGGCAAATCCCTTTCCTCTAGTTATTGTCAGTTGCCATCCACAGCCATTTTGGAATAGGTGGCAGAGGCCTGCCTTCTGAAGAGTCATCTTCCCTTGGAAAATTTGACTGGAGTTTCTGAAGAGCTGATCCTAAAAACACGCTCCTAGCATGCTTCTAAACCTGATTTTTAAACAAGATTACAATTATTTTGAAAGGCTGTCCTGGGAGACGGACAATTGGGTGTATCCTGCCAGTAGGTGCTCTGAAGGTGTTCCGCTGCTACAGTAGATAAGGATTTTATATAGCTGTGATGGTTTTTTTACTGTTTATTATCATCGTTATTTTTGAGGAACAATAGAACTTCCTCCTGACTAATGAATGCTCCCAGGACCAGAGTTATGCAGTGGTAGTTCCTTCATCTGTAACTCCACAATTACTTATGCTGTGTTTGGGAGGGGCAATCTCATTGTTTACTTCATTCTGACTTTTGTGATACTAAATACTATGGGTAAACAAAATAACAAAATTCAAGAAGTCTACTCTGGCACGTAGGTTCTGCATGATCATTCTCCAGCTACTTCCTGGTTTTGCTAATTCTGAGGTTAGAACTGGACTTCTGGTAATTCACTGCATGTACTACCATTCTCTTGCAGTTCTAGTTATGGGATTAAGTTCTTCCACTTCATTCCACATGTCCCTCTGTGCTTTTTAACTATGATTTGCTGTTGTTGTTTTTTTAAAATAAGGATTAATGCTGTTTCAAAAGAGCATTATTTCTGCGCACAAAATAGCCTGCTGAACAGCTATCAAATATTTCACCCCTGTGCTCCTCCTCTGTGCTATTATCTTTCAATCTTTTAGAACCCAGATATAGCCATACACAAAAATAGCTTGAGAATAGCTAACAGGCAGGAAAGGTTGTGGGAAACAAACTCTTTCTGGACGGAGCCCCTGCCACTAGTTGCTGATCCTACTGTTCTAAACTTGTACCATCCTGTCCTATGGGGATCAGAACGGGTAAAAGAGGGTTAAATACTTAATGGGTGGGAGATGAATTTGCAGGACCCACTATTTCTGTTCCCTACTTTGGTCACAATAAGTAAGGACCTCGCCAATTAATGGCCTCATTATTGTAGCACAGGGGTGTCAAACCGGACTGGATACAGCCCACGCAGGCCATGCCCACCCCAGTTCCGCAAGAGCAAAAACAATCCTGATATGTCACGATACAGCCCGTGATGCGATCGGGTTTGACATCCCTGTTGTAGCAGAATAAGGATCAGCAATAGGGGCAGCAAAGTTTATGCTAGAATACTTTTCTGCCAGCTCAAGGCTGCTGGGTGATGCTTTCATACAACTTTGAGGGAGAGCCTATGCAGACATGAAACAGGTGGGCCTATTTTAGCCCCGTCAAAATCCAATTTTATTGAAATAGTGGTTCAGAAATTACTTAAAAGATACAAATACTTCAATCCCAGCAGAAAATTATAAGCATGTGTCAACAGTCACATCAGCATATTTTTAGTAGGTTAAAAAGGACAACCTACACATTTGGTGTACAATGCTGTTGCTTACGTTCTATCCAACTTACCTTACAATGGCCAGTGACAGCAGGAAAGAAATAGTATGAAAAACAAGCTTTGTTTTGTTCCAAGCTGACTTAAAATAGGAGGCATTTTTCCCAACAACACAAGTGTACTTTTCATACCTCCCTTTTTGAATACTTGCCTCTACAAGTACATATTTCAATCGAGAACAGCTAAATATCTTCAGGCACATAAGTAGGTTATCATTTCTGTAACCCTTTGCATGCCTTCCAGTATTTCCAAGAAGGAATCAATGTCTGGTTCATTATGGCCCCTGTAAAAAACAAGCTTCATGTTCAGAAAATAACAAAAAACCTTGCTTGTTTTTTAAAATCTTAGATTATCTAAAACTGGTTTGGTTATGCAAGTATTTTTCATACTGTTGTGAAGATGGGTCATATATGAAATTGCATCCCATTTTATAATAACCATTTTCTTCAGCAACAGAATTTAATATGTAGCTTTTTTATTTCTTATTTAGCTAAGAAGAAATGCACACCTGGGTTAAAATTTAGCAACCTGATGAATCTTGGGAGAAAGAAGTCTGCTTCCATGGACAGTCCAGAAAGATCTTTGGATACCTGCAGTAAGTAATTTTTAAGAAATGCACATACTTTTCTGTGTTTATTTGAATTGCTGCCACCTGCAGGGAAGACAATCCTAGAGAATGATGCAGAAGAGAACTATAGTATAGCCATTGTGACCGGAAAATAATAGAAAGCATGCTTCCAGTGCTCTTTTAGGTCTTGTAAAAATCCATAGAAGGTAAAGTAATACCTTTGGGAGAATTCTGAGAGTCATTCTAAGATTCTTCTTATTGTTGTTAAATGTAATCCAATTTTGAGCATTGAGCCATAACTTATTTATATAGCATAGGTTGTATTTGGTTGGGGCTTGGAAGGTGGATGGCGATGGCTGTGTTTTTATCAATTAATTAGTTACAATAGGTGCTTTTTAATATCAAAATTTGGATCTCAGTTTGTATGGTGGCATGACTAACATGTACATTGTGTTGTAGGGTTGGAAGCAATATTAGAGATCTCTTAGTTTAGCACTCTGCCCAGAGCAATAAAATCGTGTATGTTAGCATGTTCTTATCCACTGACAACAGATCTTCTCTAGAGGGGATTGAAAAAGTATTCTGGGCTCCATTAAGGAAGAAAATATTATGAAAACAACATTTCTTTCTTCACAGCATATTTAAATGTAATGGTAAACAGCCAATGGAAATCCTACTGGTGCCATGTGAAGGATGGCCAGCTCCACTTCTACCAGGACAAAAACAGAAACAAAGCAGCTCAACCAGCATTGAACTTGGTGGGATGTGAAATCATCCCAGACCCAAGCCCTGACCACATCTATTCATTTCGTATCCTGCACAAGGGTGAAGAATTGGCCATGTTAGAGGTATGCATGTCATTCTCTCCAGAAGCTGGTAAACACACCTATCACAATGCTGTGTTGGAACCCATTTAAAGCTTCCTTTCTGTGCATAGAGCCAATTTAAATAACTTATGTTACCTATCCACAGCTTATTTCGTTGAGTAGCATAGAAACATAATACAGAAAGCGAGAGAGAGAGAGAGAGAGAGAGAGAGAGAGAGAGAGAGAGAGAGAGAGAGAGAGAGAGAGAGAGAGAGAGAGAGAGAGAGAGAGGGAGAGAGTGAGAGATAGACGGAGAAGAGAGAGAGAGAGCAAAATGAACTTTTAATTTGTTTTCCTTACATTTCAGCCACATTAATACCTGTAATTTTAGGTGAAGCACTATAATTAAAATAGCAACTATAGTGTAATTTTAAACAGCAGGAAAATAACACTAGCAATAAGTCCTCAATATTTGAGTTTCCAGAAAGAGATGCAGGGCACAGCAGTATAGAACCATTTTTCCCTTTAAGGACTATTCCTTTGGAGAAAATCTTTGGGTTATGATGCTGGTATAACAACAGGGTTGAAACTTACAGTAAGCAGGACTCTTTGTGTCGTTTTTTCTTATTCTCCCCTTTCTTTCTTGTTTTCTGGGTTCATTGGTTTCCTAGATGACCCTACTTTTAAAGTCTATAGAAATCTTAAGCTTTTTTCATTGTTTGGCCATATATATTTTCTCTCTATATTTGGCAATGCCTAAAATAATACTTCTTGTTAGATCTGTGAGAAAAAAAATCCGTTGAGCACTACATTAACAGTTTAATAGTTCAATAAGACAAGTGTGCATTCAAAAATAAATAAATATGAATCTGCTTCAAATGATTCCTTGCCCAGAACCTTTTGTTCTACCTCCCACTATTCACTTTTTAGTTGTTTTTTTAAATTTTTTTAAAAAGTTCAGGCTGAGGGCCCAACTTCTTTTCTCCATGTTGACTGTTTCCACCCTAGCTCCACTTCCAAATGGCATATTCTCTCTCTTAGTCATGCCTACAAACACACATAGGAAACAAAGTACTTAAATTGATAACATAGGAATGATATTGTGAGATCAAGAATGCTGGAGGGAAGGGTAAAAAAGGAACAAGAAAGTAAAACAACTGTGGGAGTATCTAAAATTAGGCCAAAGTTCACAGGCTGTGCACCGATTGGAAGATATATAATGTGTAGTTAACTGGTGCAGCTTTACCTTATGTACATAGTTTACATTAAAACAATTTGAATATTGTCAGCAATATTCATTCCCCCCCCCCTTTCTAGAGTTCTGCTCCAAGTATTATAGTCTCTACATTGTATATGGGGATGTACAGTATAAATTCAAATTTCATCTTCTAATTTTAATCTTGTAACTTCCATTTTTTTGAATACACAAGTAATAAAATGCAATCTTAATCTCCTATAATCTCCCTTGAGTTATATTTAATTTCTCCTGGAGGAAAAGTTGATTTGAAAAACAAGTTGCTTACCTCTATTACTTTCACTCAGAGTTGTTTTTTTTTCCTTTGTTTATTGCTAATCTTAGATTCTCTGACATCAGCAACATTTGAGTAGGAGGAGGAAAATGTGACAAATTTCCTACATTTTGTAGTGGGAGGAATGTTTTCAGCCAAGGGTAGGCTTGCTAGAGCCTCTGAGTATTGTTTTGTTTTTAGCAGTCAAATTGCTAAGTATGATGGAGCCAGAATAAGGACGACTTCAACAGTTATTTCAAACTAGTTTCATTCACAAAGTTAAGGTACCATATGGATACAGCAGTTTAGTTCAAGGCAACTAGAAATTATAAAAATTGTTTCTCATAGATTTTTCATGGTGCTTACTGAATATTTTCCATAGGCATCCATAGGCTCACGCAGACCCTGTTACTTATGGGTGACATCCGATATCAGAATACAAATACAAAAAGCTGGTGTCTGTATCATGTTGCATGTTGCTGCATTTTCCCCCCTTGATTGTAGAGGTAGCCTGTGATGCTTTCCTTCATGTTTCACCACCAAATTTTAGTATTTATTTTAGCACCCGTCTGGTACAGAAATGTTTAGAAAATCAAATTGGTGCCATCTTCTGGGGAAAAAGAGAAAGATCTTTAGATGAAATGCTTTTTTTAAATTCTGGCATATTTTTCCCCCTGGGCAGCTAAACTATCACTTATGATTCAGGACAAATCCTACCTTGAATATAGAATTTTCACAAATATTTAAATAATTAAATGTTTATATGGTTCTGTGAATCATTGAATTTCAAGCATGAATGATTTCCTTTCCGTGGGATTTGGGCAGAGCATAATTTCCTAACCTTTTTCTCCCACCCAAACCCTGTTCTCTCTTAAGTAAGGTCTCTTTGAACAATGAGCAAATTTGTGTGCTCACTCTATTCAGCCAAATAGTTCGAGCCTTCAGAAAATATTATTGAGATATTGCTGAGTGGAGAAAAGTACAAAATTTGTCTTTTCTTCTGCTTACTTCCAACTTTTCTTTAGATCCAAGCCATTGGATTTGTAGAGACCACTGATTAGAGATTAGAGATTCACTAAACCGCTGATTAGAAGAGGTTTGAACTATAGCTATAACGGTTGGTTCTATTTTCATCTATTTAATAGACAAAGTCTTCTGAAGAAATGGGCCACTGGCTTGGTGTCCTTTTGTCAGAATCTGGCTCCAAAACGGATCCCGAGGAGCTTACTTATGATTACGTTGATGCTGACAGAATTTCCTGCATTGTCTCTGCAGCAAAAAACTCATTATTGTAAGTTGCTATGCTAGCATCAGAATCTGTTTCCTTTTGGTGGTTTACTAGTATATTTATTGACTCTGCTAAATAAGAGTTTGGGGTAGGTTTTTGTTGTTGTTGTTGTTTTTATTGGAAAATAATCAATGCAAATTTCAGTAGGATTTTTACTACTTGTAGAAAGAAACAGTTGGAAAATAATAAACACTACTATGTAAATATATCCCATATATGACACATCCAGATGAAATTTCTATACTAAAGAAAAAGAAAGAAAAATATATGAATGATTACTTTCCATATTATGTCCCAAAAAGGCAACCTTTGAATGAAGATTCCACCCCTAAAAAGAGAGATTGGACAGGGAGAAAATCCTATTTTCCCACTGTTTTAAGGAAAATATGTGGGGAAAACAAATGAACGAAAATAGAAATTGTTGTATTTATCTGAAATACAATTGTGTTTATCTCATTTATTTATTTGATTTCTATAGCCACCTATTTCTTTAACTTTCCAACCTAAAGCCTCCCAAATATTTTGAGACTGAAACATTTGGAATAAAAATTAAAATTCTTGGAAAACTATAGTGGACCACTTGTTGCATGATTACACAGGTGTGTGTCATACTTGGCCTCTTGCTGATAGGAACCAGTGTTTTGGTCTTTGTTGTACACTGCTTCATTGGACTCTTACATGGTAACTGCTTCATTGACTCTTACATGGTAACTGCTTCATTGGACTGCAAAGTCTTGGGTGTCTGGTAGAAGATGGAAGTCAGGAGCAGTGGCCACATCCAAATATAGACAGTAACTATCAGGATTTAAGAGCTATCCCTGCTCGTGGTGCTTTGAAACTCTATGATAGCATGTTTGATTACATGTTTTTCAGCTTAATGCAAAGAAAGCACTCTGAACCCAACACTTATATTGACAACCTGCCAAAGAGAATGGGGAACCAAGAAGAACTGTATGATGATGTGGACATTCCAGAGGCTACCATGGTGAGATTTTTGCAGAACTGGCTAGTTTGTTTATCATTCTAAAGCAGCAATCATTGAATTTTGGAGAGGGGGGATTGCAAAGTGATTTTTTTTTGTCAGTAATATTTAAAGAAAATTGTGCTGGATTGGTATTATAAATTCATGAATGAATGTAAATCCACATTATTAAACAAGGTGTAACAGTGTTGAATTCACATTGTCAAATAGACATTTCTTATTCTAAGCAGAATATTCTTCCTTAAGTGCAATTATTATTCGGAACATGCCATCTTTTACAGGATGCTGTGCCTCCAAATGGAAGTAAATGTGAAGGGGAACAAGACAGAGTCTATCTAGACCTCACTCCAATGGAATCCTTGCTGCATGGAGCTGGCTCAAAGCAGGGTCAGTCTACTCCTTCAGTGTCTCCAGTGTCTTTACAAAGATCTATGAGCAAGAGCTCGGTGGACTTTGAGAAAGACTCAGCCATGGTGCAAAAAGAACCAGAACTAAACAGAAGTGCAATGGAAATTCCAGAGCAGGTACTATAGAACAATAAAGTTTTATGTATTCTTACAATACCCTTCTCTAGACTGACCACACATGCTGGGTCTGCATGTGTAGTTCCCTATATTTTTTTAAATAGTATGACCATCTGGAATGATAGAAATTGAAATACAAAGATAGCAGGTAATGGGAAATGCATCTGCTTAAGGCTTTGGATAGCCATTGTCAGTGATAGAACAATCTAATCCCATGTGAAGGGGACAAATAATATTCTATCCTTTCCTGGAGGTTCTGAAATGGATATTGGACAAAACAGATGAAATGAAACAGATGAGATGATCCTGAAGGGAAAGAGATAGGTAGCAAAAACCAAACTATTGTCCTTTTCCCTAGTTTGAAAGGAGATACTTACAGTAAAGGGTGTTGTACATGTTACAAGGAGCTAGTATCAGTAGAAGGCGGGCTTGGAGCCTTTATAGTAATGTGAAATTTTGAGGCACTGAGTCAGATCACAGTAAGGCCAACCCATTGTATTATCAGAAGTAAAGCTAGTACAAGCTTCTGTATGTAAGGCTTATACAGGTAGTATCAGGTTATAGTGATAATTGGGACCATAATTTCTGTTGCTAAGCTATCTGGTCATAAAGCACATTGTCACTTGACTTAGCAACGGAAAACCCATCAGCCCGCATCTGTCATTAACTGAATCCCACTGGTTGTTAGATGAGATCTAAGACATTCTGCCTAACCCCAAGCCTGGGCAAGGTAAGAGACTGCCTCCTCTTGAACACTTCTGAGACAAACGCACAAGAAGACTGTATCTGCCATTCTCCAAATCATGTGCGCTCTTCTCATGATGCTTCAGAAGGCTAATTCGACCTTTCTAAAGCATCATGAGAGGGGTGTACATGATTTGGCAAATGGGATGTGCAGTCTTGGGGAGAAGTCCTTGTGCAACCAGCAGCTGCCTTTCATAGGAATAAGCTGGGTGCTCCTCAATAGCAGAAGGAAGAAGACAGCCACGGCCAATTGGGTAGCTGGGGCTCTGTGTTGGGCTTGAGGCACCATCAGCAGCACAAACAGCACCGGAGCTGAAGCTTGGGGGCAGTAACATCCAGCTGCGACTGCTGAAGGTCCCAGGCCTCTACTTTAGTCCCAGTGCTGCTGGCTCCACCATTGCCTCCCAGGAGTGCTGCTATGCAGGGTGGCCAAAAGTGCAGAGATTGAAGGGAAATAGGCAGGTGGGGAAATTGAAGTGTCCCTGCAGTTGTAAATGCAGGTGGGCTGCCAAGTGCCTGAATTTTGATCATGTGACTATGCGGGTACTACAACTGCCATAACTTTAAGGAGTGGATGTAAATAACTTTCAATGCCACTCAACGTTAACCTCAAACATTAACCAAGGACTACCCATAGTACTATTTACATCTTGTGTAACAATTCTGGTTGTCATTAACCCATAACCTTGCTAGGTTCAAAGCTTTTTTTTTTAACAAATCCAAGGCTTTCAAAGCATTTTTACAGATTCAGCAATATACTTTTGCTGCATCTATAGAATCTCCAAATGATTTTGTTCCTTGTTTAAAGAAAGATAGTCTTATTCCTAGAATTAGCTATGTTCTTAACTCATTTTAACAAATTTTCTGAACTGAGAGTTACACTTTGCTGCAGGTCACTCTCCAAAAAATAGTGGATGCAGCTTGGACAAAACTGGACTTTTTTCTTTTACAGCTCCTTTAAATTAAACATAGTTCAGATGACAAACTTTCTAACCATGTATTTAAACATGTTCTTCTTTCATATTAAATATTACAATTGTAGGCAATGGTTACCTTGGGAATTCAGATGCTACCCCTCTCTTCTCAATGCTGGCCTGGACAATTTATTTATTTTTTTAGATTTTTTAAAATCTTGTCTTTATTATTTTTTATAAATAACACAAGGTGGCAAATATACCTAGTACTACTTTCCCCTCCCAGTTTTCCTACAGTAAGGGAAGGTGAGGTGGGTTGGTTGAAAGAGAGTGACTGCCTCACCCAGCTGACTTTAATGCTTAGGGCAGGACTAGAACTCAGTCTCCTGGTTTCTGATGCCTTAACCACTAGACCAAACTGGCTCTTCTCATCTTATTTCTCGAACAGAGGCCTCCAGACATAGATGAGCTGCCACCTCCATGGACAGGTACAGTAAAAATCCAGACACAACAGCAGCAAATTATATTTCCTCAGAGTGACCCCACTGTGGTTATGGCTGCACCAAAGGAAAAAACAGAAAAGCCCAAAGTGATGAATCCAGGTAGGTCTGGTGACAGCAGTAGTATCTCTTTAGTTCAAGTTTTTATTATGCAGTTGGATCATCTCTATTTATGGCCACACTTTGTTAAGTCATAAACCTGCTGTAGATCTACTGGCTAATTGTTAGCGAGGATTTAGTGAACAGCAGGCTAATTTGGGACATCTTTTATTATTTCTCTGATACCTTCTTAATTTACTGGCTTTCTCCCTCCTGCATGACAACAGGCTAGGACAGAGTTCTTCTACCTAATGGTTACAGAAGAGTTTTATAGTCAGGTCAGGGGTTTTTTTGGATGTGAGCGCTTCAAGTAGCTCAGTAGATAAATGTAGATCTGCTGTCACTCTTTTTTTCAATTGTATTCAACCATTGTATTAGTGTTTGTAGTTTCTGTCACTTGGAAAGATTCCTGCACTAAGAGAGTGTAACTAAATTCACAGCCCCTGTAGAAACAAAACTAGGCAAGAACAGGACGGAGGCTGAAGTGAAGCGATATTCAGAGGAGAGAGACCGTTTGGAGAAAGACAAAGAAGAAATCCGCTCTCAGCTGGCAAAGCTTCGAAAAGAGAAAAGGGAGCTGAAAGAGATGATGATGAACTGCTCAGGTAAACTTCCATTTAAACTTCGTCTTATTTTCATTCCCTGGTGCTTGGCGTAAAACAGGAAATCATTTTAAGCATTGATGTGATTGTGTTTTATGAGACTGCTGGATGATGGCTGAGTTACCAGCAGGTTCTTGCCCTGTTTGAAGTTGCTTCTTCAGAAGAAAAGTTTCATATAATCTTCTGGAGAATAACAGATACACTATTTTGATTCATTTGATAAGTAGCTCTTCTTTTCTCCATAATTGTCCCTAACCTTTCCCTCTTGGAAGTGTGTAATGGTCTAAAGAGTGCCCATGAAAAGTGATTGATGGAATAAGCTGAAGTCAATATGATAACTGGAAGAAAGCATTTTAAATACTTTATATCTATTTTGCTGATCTGCACTCCCAATTTGATTTTCTAGAATCTGTTCAAGTTGCTTAAAAACCGTAAATGGTTTGAGATTTGGATGCCTTAAAGACCATCCCTGTCATATATTCTTACCATGTAAAAAGGCTTTGCCTTTTTGTCTTATTGCCTCTAATGTTAACTTTATTATTTTTTTCTGTCCTATAACAAAAAAATTGAAAGGAAGGGAAGGATAAGACACCAGAAAAGAAATCCATGGAGGCATAGATAGATGAGATAGATCATAGAAAGATATAGAAATAGATAGATAGATAGATAGATAGATAGATAGATAGATAGATAGATAGATAGATAGATAGGAGAGAGAGATAATTGATTGCATTTTCTATATCCCTATTCTTCCCTTGGCAGATAAGAATAAATTGTCTACAATGGAACAGAAGCTAAAAGAGATAGAAGAAGAGTGTAAAAAGAAAGAAGATCAGCGTGTTGACTTGGAGCTAAGACTTGTTGAAGCAAAAGAGAATCTCAGGAAAGCAGAGTCTGGTCCAATTACACTTGGCACCACAGTGGATACCACACACATGGAAAACGCAAGTCCCAAAGTATGTAGTCTGTTACATATACAGTAGGATGCTTGTCAGCAACTTGTTCATATATGTGTGAGGCAAGAGTTCTGTGATTGAATCTTTTCTCATACTTTAAAAAATTTAATAGTGTAGGCCTTCAATTCACAAGAAGAGCTCTTGCTTCACTGATATTGTAAGATATACAGTACCCATATGGCTCATTAGTACTTTGGTCAAAATTGGAAAGAATTCTAGCTTCATTCTTGCTACATGAAAGCACAACACCAGAATCAGTTGTTTCCATAAATTGCCAAGACCAAATGCAACGTTAATTTATACGTCCACACTCCACATATCCACAACCTGAAGATTCCATGAACTCTGATATGCAACTGATAAAATTTAATTTAAAATAGTAAAGTTGTGTGATCACTATTCTCTTTTTCCCCTAAATATAGATGAAAGTTGCTAATCCTACGAATAACCCAGAAAATTCACCTGTCAATTCAGCAGTGGCATTAAAAAACCGTCCTTTATCGGTCATGGTCACAGGGAAAGGAACAGTTTTGCAGAAAGCAAAGGTAAGCCATCTAGGAAGCATAACCACTGGAATTATGTAGCAAAACAAAAACAAAACCCACCAAATTGGCATTCCAGGTTTGGTAGGTCATGGCAATTGGTAGTAGCATCTGGATGGGAGACCACCAGGAAATATCAGGTCTGTAGATTATGTGGAGAAATAAAGTAAACAAAAAACACTATATAAAGTAATTGCAACTTCACAAGCTAATAAGCACTTTTTTCTTCCTTTGCAGGAATGGGAAAAGAAAGGTGCTAGTTAGGAAATCCTAGCCTCAAGAAAAGACTGAAGATTCAAATTGGTTCTTTGTGGACTACAGAAGCCTACTGCCAGTAGCAAAAATGCCCAGATGAAGAAAGCATGGCAAGTGGGGAACTGTATCATACTGTCTGGAAGAAACAATGGACCTTGGCCAGATGCCAGCACGGCCTTCCTTAGACTAAGGCTGTTGCTCCTTTTAGCAGACTTGCACTGTGTAGCTAGGAAAAGATAACCCAAATGGAAACAGTACTTCTAACTTTACTGGTATCCTGAAACTGTTGCTGTACATAAGGAAGCTTTTGTCTACTTTTAGTATGGTGTTTTATCACTGTACAGTCTAGGATTTGTCGTTAAAGTGACTTTTAGTTGGACCTGTTTAATATTTCTGTAGCATACCAAGGCAGGACAGGAGACAGAGGAGGTAAAGTTGAGCTTCACATCAGCCATTTCTTTAGGAGAGAAGTTTTCTTAGCCTATGATGCAAATTTGAATGATACGTCTGTGGAATTCCAATTAAATGCAGCTGTTCTGGCCAACACAACATCCACTGGAGAAAGTGTTAGGTGCTCAAGTTCAAAAGTTCAGCTGGCACACCAAGCATATTCAGATATATTCAATATATATATATATTAGATAAATGTATAGGAGGGTCAACATGCAGATTTAACCCACGGGGTACAGGGATCTGTCCTGATCCCTGTGCATGACTATGAGTTTTACTTTTGGAAAAATAACACAGATGAGTTCCTTCTTTAAACATCTGTAGTTGCGCACATTTAAAGATGTAATATGTAAAATGTGTCTAAGGCAAGGGATGATTCTAGTGCACTTCAGGGACATTAATACTTCAGGATAGGAACTAAGCATCAGCTACGTACATCTCTTTGCATTCTCTGAGGTCAGTTTCACTGCAAGAATTAATCTGATGTAAACACATAAACATGATTTGGGGGAGAAAGGAATTTCACTCACCCTTAAAAAGTGTTTTATTACCCTTTTTAATAAAGAAAGTATAATTAGAGCAAAGTAGGAAGAATCTTATAACTATTTTGCTGCCTGAAGGAAAGAACTACAAGGAGTCTTTCCACCCTGTATAATTCCATGCAGAAAAAAACCGAATGCTGACATGTTGTTGAGTAGCACTTAGAGCAGTAAATTAGCTTAGGAGGCATATAGTGAGTATATGTGGAATCATACAGCATTATCTCTTCTCCCTCTACTAAATATCTCCAGGGTCTGCTGCTTCATTGTACAATATTGGAGCTGTGTGTAGGAGTTGATGTATTAAGTTCAGGAAAATACAACAGAAATTCTAATTTAAAGTTAGCATAGATTCTTCACCAAACATACCAGATTCTATATTTTATTCTTGAATAGGAGTAATTTTTCATGATATATGAACAGAAAGCATCATTGCTAGGAAGCTACTGTCAGGAAAGTACTGAAACGATTTATTGGGCTTTTGATATCTGAGCACCATTCCAGACAATCATGATACTGTGCAATAGATGTGCCATATTAATTATTTGCTTGTTGCAGAAACTCCAGACATCAGGTTTCCCATTACGATGGGCCAAAAGCATTGCATTGCCTTGGTAACAAAAGCATCATTTATCACAAAGAAAATATCAAGGCTTTAGATCAGGGGTGTCCAACTTTGGCAACATTGTGGACTTCAATGCCCAGAATTCCCCAGACAGCCACAGGTCTTAAAGTTGCCAAGGTTGGACACCATTGCTTTAGATAATACTTATATCGATAGATGTTTCTATACTGATTGGCTAGCATTCATGAAGTCAGTGACAATCCTACTGCTCTACCCTGTGCCTGGGCTATTTTACAGCATCTTAGCCAGAGCTCTTTCTCTTCCGAACTATAAATATGGACTGCTCCATCCATCAGAAGCCCTTTGCTCATATGTGTATACAATTTCAATTCTAAGAATACATCTAAGGATTTGACTGGCTTATCATATATTTATTTTTAGGCATCTAAAACTCAAATACCTCTTGTTGGATTACATCAGGAAGTAGTCTGAAAAAGTGGGTGGAAAGTCGGGATTAGCAGCAGAAATAAATCTCTAGCAGTCTTCAACTGTTCAACTGTTGTTTGTAACCCTGTGTGGTTCTTTGATACCCTGAAAGACCACAAATGTAAATGCTACAGGTGTTTAAGGACTTTGTCATATTCAAGTAAGAATATCTTTTAGGTTTGCCATCTAAGGTAGCCATCTAAGGCTACCTAAGGCTACCTAAAGTTATCTAAGGCTGTGTATTAGTATATGAGAGTGGCATTTTATAGACAACATGCAGACTTAAGGGGTGCAGGACTGTTTAAAAAAAGGACCTTGGATCCAACCAGTTGAAGAGGCAGGTAGTTCATTAATGAAACCGAAGACTGCTCCTGTATATATGCCTTCAGTGCCAGTAAACAGTATTTTGTGATGTCTGTATCACAGTGTAATCAAATATCAATGTGTTAGAGCAGGGCTGTCAAACTCCCGGCCCGTGGGCCGGATGCATCACGTGCTGGCCACGCCCCCGCACGGTTTAGCAAAGGGGGGAAAAGTCCCGATACGTCACATGACACCACCGTGACGACGTGAGTTTGACAGCCCTGTGTTAGAGTGAGAGTGAGTTAAAATGCTGGCAAACTTTGAAGCCCTGACAACTAGAAGCATCAATAGAAAAGGTACTAGAGGAGTAGCAACTGACTCATTTACCCCACTCAGTTCAAATAGGTCACTTCAGACCATAAAGTTGTGTGTCTCAACCAAAGTACTATGGCTGATGGTGTCAGCCAAAACAGAGGAATTCAAATCAGATCCAAAGCTTTCTTTTAAATAACCGTAGAACTGTTATTATTATGTTCTTAGCTTTTTTAAAAAAAAAAAAACTTTATTGTACAAATGTCTTTTTAGTCAGTTGCCATTTCAGATAAATCATTTTTAAATAAAAGTGTTGGCTGTATTTTAAATGTGTATTTGTTTTTCATTTTCATCATTACATTGTTGAGCTAACAGTTTCCACTGAATGTCTGGTTTTATGTAAGCCTACAAAGTTGAACTTTTCAACTTTCTACAAGGAACAGTTATTAACCTATTCCAAAATCCTTTAAGGGAGCCTCACATTTTTTTATGTGCATTCATGGTATGATATGTTCTTGTCCTGTAGGGGACACCCTTGTAGCATTTTTTAATAGAATGTATTAATAACAAACTTTTACTGACTATAAAAAGATTCAAGGATTCTTGAGGTACATGAATTATATAGAAAAGAAAAATGCTAATTCAGAGTAGCCTGAGAAACCTTACACTAAAAATGCATACTTTAAGGCAGTGATTTTAACAGGCATAGGCTGATACATAGTTTTCCTGATCCCAAGATGGCAACTATAAAGTGCTCCGTACTAATTAGTTTAATAACTACTAGTTCCATTGTTAATATTCAGTCCATACCATAGAGGAATTGGGATGGGGGGCAGGGTTGTAACCTGCAGTTCTGATATGTAAAACTTTCTGGGACTTAAACTTAACACTTCAAAAGCCAAATTGTTGCTATGACTAATAAACAAACACTCAAAGTTAATTATATGTGGTCTAAAGCAATCACAGGATCCTTTGGTCCTCGCTGAGTTTGATTACCTGAAAAGATTCATTGCTAGAGTTTTACATTACAGGGTCTGAAATCAAAAGTATCAGTATAACCCCTTCAAACATTGGTATTCTCTGCTCTAGGAATCAATCTTGGAAGCTTTGAAAAACATTGAACTATTCCTGATTTTTAGCAAAGTTACAAACAGCATTTCCAGAATCTTTCAAAGCTTTCCAGATTTTGGGTAGCTTTGAACTCTGTTGTCATGTATTTCTAGAAATAGAACAATATTTGTAGCCCAGCCGCAATAGCTATTGTTTTAAGTAGATGCGTTCACTTTTTTTCCACCATCTTCCAAATCCAGTAAGAACTATATTTCAGATGCACAAATACATACCTAAAAATTATGGATTTTTTTTTCATATAGTTTATATATTAAACACAGAAAATATCTGATACAGGTAGTCCTTGACTTACAACCATTCATTAAGTGACTGTTCAAAGTTACAATGACACTGAAAATTAACTTAAAACTGGTCCTTGCACTTATGGCTGTCACAGCATTTTCACAGTCATGTGATCAAAATTTGGGTCAACTTGGCAACCATCATGTATTTATGACAGTTGTAGCATACTGGGCTCACATGATTGCCATTTGCAATCTTCCTTGTTGGCTTTTGACAGTGGGAGAAGCTGTATCTGCTTAATGACCATGAAATTCTTTTAACAACCATGCCAAGAAAGGTTGTAAACTCCAGTGCAATTCACTTAACAACTTCCTTGCTTAGTAATGGAAATTCTAATTTGAGGTGTAGTCTTAAGTCAAGGACTACCTGTAGCATACTCTATATAATTTGCACTTCATAATTCCAGTATAATTATACGTTGGTATGTGATTTGTACGAACATTTTCAAAAGTAAGACAATTTAAATTACTCCTTAATTTGGAATCTGTGCTCAGCTGAGAAAAGTTTGTCTCAATGTTCTTTGAGACAATCTAATGCAATTTGTGGGGGATTTGATCTCTGTAAATCAATTTATTAATCCTGGAATATAAGCGTGTTGCATAGTAAAATGAGTGCATGGGTGGGAAAGAAATGTTTATCTGGTGCGTATATATTCTGTATTGCTAATCCAGAAGTGTTCCCTGCAGGTGGGTTTTTCCTTTTTTGAAATATGGTATTGTCTTGGAAATCTAACCAGAATTCCCCCTTTGGAAATGTTTGTGTCTGTGATCTGTACCTTATTAAAAAAAAATACTAATAAGCTTCTAAATCAGTGTTTCTTAACCTTGACAACCTTAAGACTTCAGGCTTCAACTTCTAGAATTGAAGGTGAGCTAAGTTGGCTGAGGTATCCTGGGAGTTAAAGTCATTGGTTGTTAAGTAGGTCACCATGTGACTATATCCGATTTTATGACTTTTTTGCAGTAGTAGTGAAGCAAAAGCAATGATGGTGAATATGGCAGTTATTAAACAAATCCTTTTTTATTCAAAGGGTGGGGCTGTTTTAAATCAGAAAATGGAAATAAATGCCAGAAATCAGAAAAATGAATGAATGAATGAATACTTATCATGTGACCACAGGATGCTGAAAACAACTGTAAATGCAAGCCAGTTGCTAAACACCTAAATGTGATCCTGTGACAACAGGGAGTATGTGTGGCTGTCAGAACTAAGGAATTAGGTCATAAATTCCTTCTGGGGGAGTCCATCATAATTAATGATTGTTAAGCAAGGCCTACCTGTAACCATAGTATCATGAGCATAGTTTTGACCTGGAATGCACTTCATGGTGCAATATGAGTCAGCCCAACCATTAAGGAGAGTGCTATTTCCCACCTCATATTTTGCTCCCTTTTGTTGGCTCCATGGAAGCTGCATAACCTGTGCTAACCTGTCCGACTCTAAGTAGTCAGCCCTCACCTCTGTGACAAGAAAGCTTTGTTTGCCACACCAGCACACAACAGAGAAAAAACATGCCACCTCCTCATTTCAGGTAACAGGAACCTGCTTCAATTCATTAATGTACACATTTTTAAATCAAAGTTTGAGGAATCCAGTTGGAGGAAACCACAGCAGGGAATTGGTATGAAATGAGTATTCCTACAAGAAATAAATTTTTGTCGGCTTAGAGCTCAGTCCTGCTTTCTCTCAGCTCCAGCTTCTTTGTATTCACTCTTAATGTTATTATCACTCATCAGCATATTTAAAAAAAACAATTTATGTGTCTTACCACACAGTGGACCCAAATATCAAATGACTGCAGTATGTTAAATATTTATTAAACATACCAACATGAAGTGCTGACGCTTTTGATCTGCAAACGGGTTACTCAAGCAAAAATGACTCTATGTACTCCTTTTATTCTCACATAAGGGAAATATAATAAGTGGAGAAGAGAAACACCTTCAGAATCAGCAGAAAAGAACACCAAAAGCTTAGCAGCTGCATTTCTGAACAGTATAAAATATTCATTGGCTTGCTTGTAAAAAAAAAGATGCAGAATTTTACGAATAATGCTATTTCTATAATAAAAGAAAGCCTGCCAGATGGATACACTGCTTAGCTAACTTAGGCTGAAATCATAAAACCTTTTAGTGATGAGTAAACCTACACTGATGGGATTTACTTTGGAGCAAACACATATAGGATTGCAGGGCTAGATAGCAAACTATTATCTAGGGAGCTCTAAAATAGATTGGTAGCAGTTACAAAATAACTTGCCTTCCAGATATATAATTCCTGAGGGATTTCTTGCCAAATAATGTTCATAATACAATATTTCTCTCCATCCCTTCCCATCACTGCTCCAATTCTATATCACCTGTATTTATATGTTTCTCACTAAATCAGCCTTTCTTAACTTGATCACTTTCTGAGTATTCTTCAGTGAAATTAGGGAATTTGGTACTGTAGTCACTACATTTTATCAGACAAAAGCTTTAGCACAACTTTTAACTGGGGCAACTAAGGGACCATATTCTAGCTTTAATCTCTTGGTATCTGTTCAATCAAGATTCTAAAAATAATTTTTTGAAGCTTGATACTTCAAATGCATCTCAAATGCATCTCTTAGGCTTGGAGGAAGGCAGATCAGAGTAAAGAATCTGGCTAGTAATATTCAATTAATGGCTTAAACTTATCTATCAGCCTACTGGGCTGTACTCTGTTTCCAGTGATATTTTGCCCATTTTTTTCTAAGTACCAAAAAGAATGAATCAAAGAGGCACGGTTCCCTACATTTTCTCCCTGATCCTACTTCAACTATCAAAGCTGTTCTTTCAGCACTGTTAAGGAGAAATATTATAGACTCCCTGTGGCTCTCCATTTCTGCTCTTGTAGCACACAACAAGTAGAATCAATAATGTATGTTCTTTTATACTGCAGTTTAATGCAACATTGCATCAGGATCATATTTTTCCCTTCTACCAGCAGTACCTGGAGAATCATCCAGTTACTATGTTGAATGCCTACTCACTGATTAGGTTTTTATATAACCTACAATGTTAGAGAGCTTTGTAATCTAGCATCTTACAACTTTGGCAGGGAACTCACAGTAAGATTTCAGAGGGATTCTTATAAAGCAGCGGTTCTCAACCTGTGGGTCGCGACCCCTTTGGGGGTCAAACAACCATTTCACAGGGGTCGCCACGCGCGTTAGCCCGCCATCTTGGTGCCACCGTCACTTGCAGGGGTGAAATGCTCCTGGTTCGGCTGTGCCTGCGGGTCGCCGGACAGCCGGTAGCTACAGAAGCTGGAGACTTCGTCCACCCGCCTGGACGCCGCCATTTGGGTTTTTTTACCCTCTGCGCATGCGCAGAACGCTTTGCGCATGCGCAGAGGGTAAAGGAACCCAAATGGCGGCGTCCAGGCGGGTGGGCGGAGGGTCCC
>QLTV01000850.1:1922061-1934397 GCA_003457575.1 Thermophis baileyi
AGAAAGATTGAGAACCACTGTTATAAAGGCTTATTTATTTATTTTGACTTTTTTTCCTTTTTAAATCTCATCTTTATTTGCTAGCCATAATAAATAAAAATGATTGATTTACTATAATTTTGGATGTGGATGGAAGTCAGCAACTTAGATGATTTTTAAAATGGGAACAGACAAATTTATAGAGAATGTGTCTATCAATGTTACCACCATTCCACTGTACTCTACCATCTATGGCTTCACAGACAGTATATTTTATATATCAGTTGCTAGAAAGCAATAGTGAAATGGTGCTATATCCATATTTTTATGTTTGACAGTTACTTCAAATAAGTTTTGGATTGCTATATAACAAAAAAAGCTAGGTTAGATAATCATCTATGAGTTCTCATCATAACTTCTATAAATTCTGGCTTTTGGTCTTCACTTTAACTATAATTCTGGACAGTTAAAGTTATTTCGGTATCTTCAATTGTGGAAACATTTATAGAATCCAGGGACATCATATTTGAGCTGAAAAAAAATAAGATGATCTCTAGATAGCAGCATAGAAATATTCTTCTGTGTTTATCTCTATGCTGCCATTAGTTGTCCAAATTTCACAAACAAGACATGGTATACCTATGGTAGTTTATATTATAAAACAAATTTCAAGATAGCATAACAGTTACAATTCAAAGCTGTATAAAGGCACTTTGGTTTGCATATGGAGAACTGAAACATATAATACGAGTATCATTAACTATGCATTCTACTTCCTTTTCCTCCACCAGAATACCATTATAGGATGCGATATAACATAGAATGCAATTTCTTTGTTACCTTGGAGATAAAAGATGATAAGCAAAAGTAAGAAAAGATTATGCACTCATCTAGATGAATAGTTTGTTTCACTGAATTGAGGCATAATCAGTAAATTCACACATTTGGCAGCTAGTTTGCTTCTCATGTATGTTTCCGTTTGTACTACAGCAATTTATTTATTTATTTATTTATTTAATAAAATTTGTATGCCGCCCAACTCCCGAAGATCTCTGGGCGGCTCACAGTATATAAAAAAGTCAACAATAAAAACATATATATAAAAAAACAATTTAAAAATATATCAATATTAAAATAAAACATTCACACAAACATACATGGGCCAATCAGTCAATTATTGGCCCCAGGCCTGCCGGAAAAGCCAGGTCTTAATGGCTTTACAGAAAGCCAGTAAGGTGAGGGTAGTACGGATCTCGGGGGGAAGTTGGTTCCACAGAGTCGAAGTGGCTACAGAGAAGGCCTTCCCCCGCGGGCCCGCCAGCCGACACTGTCTGGCTGACGGGACCTGAAGAAGGCCAGCCCTGTGCAACCTCACTGGTCATTGGGAGGAGTGTGGCAGAAGGCGGTCATGCAGATAAACTGGTCCTGAGCCATGTAGGGCTTTAAAGGTAACAACCAACACCTTAAATTGTGACCGGAGCGCAATCGGCAGCCAGTGCAGCTCGTGAAGGGACTCGTGTGGGTGTACCTTGGCACACCCACGACTGCTTGCGCAATGTTGCACCGTTAATATTTGTTCTCTTAGCTGCAATTTCAGCATGCCAGCACTGAACAATGTCTTCCATTATAACACAAGGCAAACTCTTGTTTATCCAGAGGGCTTTTGGGACACTACAATTCTTCTTCTCTGATTGATTAGATGGCAGATGATACTTTCTATAAAAGCATAGGATTTAATTAATGAAACCATTAAGAACCATTAACCAACCATTAACCAAGAACAGGATAGAGGTAACCACAGATACTTCCTTTTGAAGTTAATGGTAAACTTGGCATGGCCCCAAAATGCCAAAAAAATGGTTGGAAATGGAAGTCTATTTTATTCCTGCTTTGGTTAAAGGGATAGAACTTCCTAATTAAAGGACGAAAACTAAAGGAATTGCAGTTGGAATTGGGAGGAAAGAATAGACCAACCATGTAAAAACATGGATACAAGCCATTATCTTTGGTGAATGATAGTGGGTTTGCCAAACTCTAAAATCTTATATAAACCAGTAGATCTGGAGGTCATTAAAAGGCTAAAATGTGCCTTAATTGTATTCATCCTATATATTTGGAAATAAACTCAGGTTTCACAAAATCAGTCTTCAGTGATCAAATCTGGGTAAGTATTGTGTATGAAAGCTTCTCACTTGTTATAGTCATATCTAACAACATAAGTATAGCTTTTGTAAGCCATGTCAGAACTTGTCAAGTTGTACTACTGTTAAACCTTGGATTTATGGCAATCATTATATAGAGGTAACGTTGAAAAAATAGTATATCGAACATAAATATGCAATATAAAAATATGCTAGATTATTAGTCACCTTATTTTCGATTATAATAAAATACTTTTGTGCAAAACTTTTGTGCTTAGAAACAGCATACTGCTTGCAAATGTATATTTTGCTTCCCTGATAAGTATGATTTCAGTAACTAAAGGCAAAAGTTCTTTTGTCTGTTTTAGTGCATCTAGTCCATGTGTCTTCTTCTTTTTTTAAAATACTGGTGAATTCTGTATAGCAGCCCCAACCATCTCAATTTAGATCAGTATGGATCATTGCAGGATGTTTCCATGATTGTGAAGTGTCACTGCTTCGCATTCCTGTATTTTAAAAAAGGAAAACTAAACCTAATTATTAGTTCTCACGGCCAAGTACTGAGTGCCTATTCTTTTATGCATTCACAACCTAATTAATTTATTAACAAAATATAGGTTACATTACAAGATCTATTAAGAGCCTTAAAAGAACTTTAGAGAGACATGAATTCCAACAGAAGAGAATATGTGTAGCTCAGTGGCCCTTAGTGCTCTCTGAGTGCACTGATGATGTTACCTTGTTGGGTAATAAATCTATAAGAAAACAACTAAGCTCAAAAAGCACTAAGGGTCCCACATGACGTCGGGTGAACATGAGCTATGTTTTCCATACTGAGCTCTTTTGTGATCAAGTCTTTAAAATATTAAGAACCACTTTTACTAGAATAATATTGCAGAGCCAGTATGAAACAAATATTCAGAATCATCAGCTTCCAATTGTCAGTCACCTAAGAGATGCCATTGAGTTTCCCAGGCTCTTCAGAGCAGATGGTTGGTGCATTCTTCACAGACAGAACAAACTGTTTGCCAGATGCATTTGCAGAAATTCTGCTGCTCAGCAAAACTAAATGACAGTCAGCCAATTGTTGGCGTTTTATATCGTTATTAAGTTAGCACACCTACTCTTTTGGAATAAAGCCAGCAAGATCTAAGCAAAACAAATAAAATTAAAATCAAGCCATGTATGCTTTAAGGGACATTGTCATGAATATATTAATTATACCATTTTATTATGCAACATTAAATACAGTGTTATATTTTAGCCTCAAACCCACATATTTTTCTTAGAAATGAAAAACATTGGGATTCCCAAATCAAAACAACATACCTTATGTGCAGCCAGAATCTGAAAATAACATTTAACACAGCACAGTACTTAAGCAAAATGGTTCGGTTGAGATCAGCATATGTGGGACTGATTGAGGTAGTTTGTAGGAGTGATACCGAAACATAATTTTATCATATTTTATTTATTTATATATTAAATTATTGTATTTAGTCCAATTTCATTTTAAACTGTATTTTAGTCCAATTTCATTTTAAATTGCATTTTAGTCCAATTTCATTTTAAATTGTATTTTATCCAATTCCATTTTAAATTATTGTTATAAGATTTTAGTAATAATTTGTGTCTGGAACTCTGCACTTTGATAGCCCAAGGGCTAATCAATAAAGTAAAGTGAATGTTAAAGGAAAAACATTAGTAATGTTTAGAAATAAAAACTCATTTCCTATTTTCCTAGAGGGTTTCCTTCATTTTTATGTGTTATTGGGCTGAGAATGAGGTCAAATAAATAATTAAGATGGCATAGAATATCTAAGAAAAATCCCTGCTGATCCGAGCAATACGTACTGTTTTCACAATGAGGTCCTTCCCAGCCTTGACATTGACACCAGTAGTTGCCATTTTTAGGAATACAAATTCCATAATTCATGCAGGGGTTAGGTTTGCAGATATTTACTGGCATTTTGGCTTCTGTAACAGAAAAAACAGAAAACAGTGCTGGCTATTTGGGCACAACTAAGTTTCATCTCTCAAAGCTGCATACCTGGCTTTTGTTGCACCTGTGGTAAATGGAAGTCAGTGAACACATCTTTTTGTTGTTTGAAAGAGCTCCCCAATGTGAAATTGGATACTGGAATAACAGCTGGCAAAGTAACCAGCCAGGATCTGCAATTTACAGAATTTAAGAAAAGCAGATACATTTGGAGGCTATGAGAAATAAAAGGGCCTTAAAAGAAGAAAGGTGTAGATTCTACCACAAATCAAGAGGTTTAACTTAAAGACTAGTTCTATTTACGGTGATACCTTGGTACTCAAGTGCTTTGAAACTCATTGAATTTGCTACTCAATGCATTTTGATGTGAAAATTTTGTCCTAAAATTTTGTCATTGTCTGTTTGGTACTCAGTGCACAAGCTAGAGCTTGTCAGTGTTGGCTACCTTGTGACTCACTACATTACCCCTTATGGGAAAAATGTGTTTGGTACTCATTGTTTTTGGTACTTATAGAAACTTCTGGAATAAATTAATGATAAGTACCGAGGTACCACTATATTGGCTTAACCCAATCCAAAGTCAGAGACCAAAGCAATGCTTTATTGCTGAATACAGTTTAGCAATTATCATTTATTATTAGCAAATAATAAATTATTATTTATTATCCCTTATTTATGGCATATTTCTAAATTTAGAATTATTGTTTAATATCTCTCTTCATGACTCATTATATTCCCTTCTTTCCCATATAGGATCTGATAATCTATTACAGATGGTCCTTGTTTAACGACCATTCATTTAGCGACTGTTCAAACTTGCAACAGTGCTAAATGAGTGGTACTTATGACTAGTCCTAGAAGTTCTGGCTATTGCAGTGCTCTCGTAGTCACATGATCACAATCCAGGTGTTACACAGTGGCCTGGATTTCTAACCATTGCAGCATTCCATCGTCCCATGTTAGCAATTTGCAATCTTTTCTACCAGCTTCCCACAAGCAAAGTCAATGAGAAAGCTGGCAAGAAGTCATAAATTGTATGAGATCCTCACTTAAGTACCTGTGGCAATTCACTTAATGATGGTAATCAAAGATTGCCAGAACTGCCATTGCTAAGCAGTACAGTCGCATAATGTCATTCTTTACAACCTCATCACTTCATGAAATTCTGATCCCAAATATCATTATTAAGCAAGGACTATCTGTCTCACCAGCTATAAGTTCAATCCTATCAAAGACATTGTTTCAAAAAACAAACTCCTCTTTAACAGAAGAACAAAGTATTTTATCTATTTTCACAGTCGTTCATTGTTTTAGATTTTAGCACAATCCTAATTTATTTTAATGAAGTACAGAGTATTTATCATTCTTTTTATTTCAAGTATATTTTTTAAAAAATCAGTAGCTATTTTAAAGTAATTTTTGATGGAGATGAAGGAAGTTAAATCTAGGTCTTCTCATAAAGCATAGTGAAGTAAAAATAAAGTCAGTGTTTTCAGGAGAAATGGACTTAACCCTGAATTTGATGTAGATTACATCTCTTTCTCACTATACTTTTGTATTTTACTGCCTCTGCTGGAAGTTTGGAGCTGACTGAAAAAGAAGGTAAGTTAAGAAAAAATGTTGCCGCAATTGTTGGCTGTAAAACAGAAAATCAAAATATACCTTACCATCACACAATTTTTCCATGATAAAGTCTTCGTTATGTCTGAGATCTTCATAAGAAGAAATCCTCACCAAACTGTTAGAAGAGCCTGCAATCCTCAACAACAAGTCCATTTGTACACGTTCTGTCACAATGATAAGAAGTGATACATCATTACCACGTAGCTGTTGGGCAGGGACTACGGCATCCTCCACTCCAGCTCCACTTGTGAGGACTACCACAACTTTTTTCACACCAGGCCTTGCTCCTTTTTGGACAACTGTGACATCATCATGAATATGAAGCAAGGCACTTCCAACTGAGGCAGAGCCACCCATAAAGGGAGCTTGTTTGATGGCTTCCTGAAGAGCTGAACTAGTAACATGTGTATCCAGTCCAAATACTGTTTGAGGCCTTTTACCAAAGACAACAAGGCTGACTTGTGTTACATCCCTATTGATGCTAAACTGGGAAGAGAGACGGCTGACAAAGTTTTTCATCTGGGCAAAGTTAAACCTTCCAGTTGAAGCTGAGGAATCCAGAGCAAAGACCAAATCCAGGGGCTGAGATAGGCAGCCTGAGGAGAAAGAAGAAGACATCAGCCTTTGAAGAATGTGGCTTATTCATGTGGATACCTACAAGTCTTATATGATACAGTAAAGGGAATCACATTTAAGTAAGATTATATTGGCAGGAGAAGTCTTCTTCTACAGGTTTCTCATTAAAAGACTGTTTCCATTAGCAACCCATGGAAAAGATGATTTCGCTTCCTTCTGCAGCTGCAAACATGCACACAAATGACAAGACTTTCTATAGGGGAACTGGGATACAAATAAGGTTTTGCTCATACAAACTTTGATTTCATCAATATTTTGGACTAGAAGTTATAAATCTGGAGATTTAGTGATAACACTGGGGGGGGGGTGAGTTGGCAATAAAACAAAATGAAATCTGTATCTTGTAATATCGCAATTGTTGCATTAGGAAGAACTGAAACCTCAGTGAATTATGAAGCTTATTCAAAAACTCTCTGCTAGCATCACCAATATGTAGCTTATATTAGGGTGCTACTGGAATAAAAGGGGAAAAGGAAGACAGTGTATATCTCTCCGAACTCTTTGGAAAAGCAGGGGGATAAATATACAGTAATAAAGAGAATTAACTAATATTTTATTTCATTTTTAATTAAATTTCAATTTTAAAAAAGGTTAACCACGATTTCAATACATCACTAATCAATAACCTCAGACACTAGAGAGACAAACTAAATTGGTCTATATGACCTCTGACTAACAACAGAGATTGAAATTAACAACAGCATCACATACACCTTTCAAATGGTTTAGGAAATGGCAACCTCTTTTTCATTTATTGATTAATACAAGGTACATTAATGTGCTGTCTGCAGTAGCTTTGCTCCTGTATTATCTCTCTTTAATGAACTGAAATATGTACAACATCCAGCAGGAGACTATGTGACACTGAACCAATAATAGATATTGAAATAACAATTGATATGGTATCTTTATCTTGAATTCTTACCTTGGCTATCAATGCTGCAGATTTTTCTCTGTAATTCAGTAATTTTATTGACTAGATCTTGAGTGGTGGAGTAGATAATTGTCCGTTTTGGATTCCCTGTAATCTCATCCAGTTCTCTTCTTAAAAATTCACTGCCAATTGCAATGATAGAAATACCTTGTTTCCTACTGAACTTAGCTGCTTCTACCACTGAATCCTCAGCTTTTGAATCTGTGAGCAATACGACAACATGGGGAAGATCTTCAGGAACATCAGCAAAGACTGGTGCACGCTTAAAGCCATGTTGTGTAATAAATCGTAAAGCCTTGCCGGTCAAAGTGTTCCCTCCATTGAACTCCATGGAATCAATGATCTTCACCAGACTGAACATATCTCTGTAATCCCCAATTTGGACAATCATCTTGACATCATTGCTATAATGGGCCAGGGCCACATTTCCCAAAGTTTCTGTATCCCACACTACATGGAGAAACCTTTTCAGGAAAGCTTTATAATGCAAGAAGCCTTCAAGAGTAGTGCTAGATGAACTATCCACCAAAAAAACAAGGTCCACACTGCATTCCAGATTTATATTTGGTGCTGTTTAACAAAATAAGCAAAAACTATTAGAAACCCAAAAAGAATGCAGAACAAGAATCTTCTAAAATAGAATATTGTACAATATATAGCTATCACTAAGGTTTGATTTCCGGCCTGTCATCTTTTAGTTACAGAAATGGTACAGGGTCTCCTGCTTGAGCAGAGGGTTGGACTAGAAGACCTCCAAGGTCCCTTACAGTTCTATTTTTATTGATTGATTCAAATATTTAATCACAAAATGTAACCTAAGATGGTGCTAGAATGAACTAACTTAGTTCATTGGCAAAATGTAATAAATGATGTGGGTGTGGATGTGAGAGAATGGGATTTCTTGTTCAGTTGTTTATTTAGGTTACCAGGTCATGAACCACAGATGATAGAAACATCGTCCAAAATTCAGTATAAATAAAAGCATTAGAATAGGTAAGCAGTGATATAATTAGAAACTGTCTAAAAGAACCCCTTCAGTTTCTGTATAAACTTCCTATACCAGAGAGATTTGAAAAATGTAATTTGGCTATTTCATATTAATAATTGTCACTGTCATAATTTCTCTTTTATAATAAAGTATAAATTAAAAATGTCACCCAGACAAAACATAATTCTTATTAACTACAGAGGATCTGGATAAATGGTTCTATCCTATACAAATATTGAAAGAGGAATAGTAGTTTTTGCTTGTTTGGTGGGAAATTAAGTCAACATATTCTGGTATTCTGATCTGAAGGATGGTGGAATTATATGATACAATATATGAAATATATGATATTTTATTTTGAGGAACGTTCAGATATGGATATCACTTATGCTAATTCTTAACTATGATGGTGATTTAAATCAAACTGTCTAATTCTTATCCTGTTCTGCTTTTCCTTATTAAAGAACAAATAATGATAATCAGAAAACTGGCTGATGTTACCAACACATTAAAAACAAGATTCCAGTCCTTAAAATAAAACAACATACCACAGTTGGAATCTCCTCCAAATTCCACTGGACAGACACAGTGGTAGCCTTCTAATCCCTGTTGAATGCAAGTGCCTCCGTTCTGGCAAGGGTGGGAATAACAAGGATCTAAATTCAGGAAACAGAGATAAATGGAAGCTTATTACATTTTCCCCCCTCTTTCAATAGCAAGCAGCATTGACCTCTAAAAAAGCAACACATTTCATAGTATATCTAATTAAAATCTATTACTCCATCACCCCCATTTTGTGTCTACCCAGACATCTCTTATAATTAAGATAGTAAAAAAAAAAAAATTCAAGAATAAAAGCCCTTAGAATTATGGAACTTTGTACACTGTGATAGTTTCCCTAGAATCAAGGTATAAAGAGATTATAAAGAGATAAATGGATACTTGTCTTGATTCATGCAATTATTTTTATTCTAAGCATAATTTAGTTTGGTTAATAAAAGGGTAATGATTGAGGGTGGATGAATTTTCAAGATAAAGTTTTGAATTTATTAATTTCTTCAGTATTAATATTTTATTGTATGATTAGAAAAGCTCAAAGGTGAACATGTAATTCTTTTCATTATAACAGTAAAATATGTATGATCAGTCTTGAGTTGAAAGAACATAATTTATAGATCAATTAAGGACCTAACACAATTCAACTGAAACTGATCAATATTTTTCTATAATCAAAGGATTTGACTAAAAGAAAGTAAAAATGAAAAATAAACGCGAGGAAATCAAGTTATAAATGTTTAAATTTGTCTGCATGGGGGACATATGGAATATACTTGATAAATCGGTTCCTTCTATCCATAGAATATTTTGAATCTAGTGGAGGAACACCACTGGCAGAATGGAAGAAGAGTCTATTTTTATTGATGATTGCTCTTCCTAGTGCCCTTGAATAGTTATCCTTGTGCCTTTGTAGTTTGGGGATTCTCTAGAACAGTGTTTCTCAATTGTGGCAACTTGAAGATGTATGGACTTCAGTACCAGAATTCCCCTTACTGATGGGAGAATTCTGGGAGTTGAAGTTCATATATCTTCAAGTTACCAGGTTGAAAAACACTGCTCTATAACAATGCCAAACTAGAGGGAGGAAGAAATTTGTGAAAATAATCTCTCTTCTTTGAGGGAAACATTCAAATGTTGCTAATGGAAAAATACCTTGGATCTAACCCGTCTATTAATAGATATGCTACTTTTTCACTTTTTCACTTTTATTTTGAAGCACCTATATTTTAGATTTTAGAGATCTGGACCTTACCTGAGCATATGGTTCGATAGCACGTAGATGGATATTTGATGAAAATGTTTCTCCAGCTTAATTAAAGAAGCCAATATTAAAGAAAATGAAACTTGGATGAGATTGTATTTGAAAATAGTGAAGCAATGATATTGAATTTAATTAATTAAATTATTAACAATATAATTCTGTAACTGTTAGATTTTTTTTAAAACAATAACATTCCCCAACTTTCACATCAGTATAGTTTCTGAAAAAAATTGGAAAAGTGGAACAAAATAGCATTTTTAAGAAGTGCAGATATTTAAATCTTCAGTCTTCTAAACCCATTCTAATCTGCACCTTATGTCCACCACACACACACATTGTACTTGCCAGCTTTCTTCCTGCAAAGCCTTGTGAAAGGCCACAGGTCAGAGAAGGAGAAGAAGAAGGAGAAGTGGGGGGAAGGGGAGGAGGAGGAAGATTAAGGTGACTTACTTGTAGAAAGGGCAGAGTGATGTGCTTACAATATTACTGCTTTGGGATCCTTTCCAACAGAAATAGTTTCCAACCAGTTCTTTTACTCGCTCAAGTGTTTTGCGTTCACAGGGATGAGATTCAGCCCTGCAACCTTGTGTAAGAGGCAAGAATTCAGAATCACTATTAATTGTGTGCAACGAGAAACTTAAGCATACCAAAATGGTGGTGTAACAAAACTGTAGCACTTTGACCTTGCATGGATAAATCAGGTTTAATAGCTTTCTTCTGTAATGAAGAACATCAGGTAACATCTTGGGAAACATGGTTGCCTGAATTTCTGGGGAGCAACTGCCAGTCAAAACAGGTAAGATTGGATTAGATGTCAGGTAGGCTGGGCTGATCTAAAGCAATTTTTAGTGTTTCATGATTGAGCACTTTGTCCCTTGAAAAGTTATTTCTCTGATTTGCAATAACATTTTGATTAAACTTTAATACAAGTTTAAGTAAAGGAAAAGGATAGCTTACTCTCTCTCTCTTTCTGTCTTTCTCTCTCTCTCTCTCTTATTATCTCCAACATACTTATTCAGATGTGCAGGAAAAATCATTCTGAAAATATTTCTATTTGCAGAGACCCACCTGTTGGCTACAGGAAGAAACTGCAACCAGTATCTATATATGTTGCTATTTATGGTATAGCAATGCATACCCTTTAAAAATTAACTTTCTAAAATATTTGTAATTATTTTTAATACCTGAATCTTAGAGATGGAAAGAGTCATTTAAGCTTTTGAGCTCAATCTTCTGTTTAATAGAGGAATCCAAATTAAAGAATTGGCCTTGGTTTTACTTTAATTTACCCAGTAACTTAAACACACCCAATCAATTGGAATCCACTTTGAATAATTTATTTCAATGCTGAATTACTGTTACTGTTGATTTTCCCTGATAACATTCAACTGGAATCTGCCTGCCTATAACTTGGATCCAATATTCCATGTCCTGCACTCCAGAATTCAATTTTAACTCAGAGTACTCCTTTATTGTGCTATGTTGCTGTTTGAATCTTTCTTAGATGCTAGAAAAGCTGCACAACATTTTTCCCCATCAAAGAAAAAACTGAGGGAAGGTTGCAAAATACATAATAACATCATATGGAATCTACTCTTAACATTCTTTGAATGACACCAGGTAATTGTTATGTTCTAACTGTTTAAACTGTGTTGCATGGTTCCAACCAGGTCCAGCGTTTGAGCGGGAAAAAGCTCAAACGCTATTGGCTGGTCTGTCTGACAGCTCCCTATAAAAGGGCAAGCTGTCAGACTGCTCTTTGCTGGTTGCTGATACAAGAGCTGAAATAAAGAGCTGCTTTGGAAATCTGTCTCCTGTCATCTCTACCCACTATCTAACAGTGGCGACGAAGGCTTGGGCCAGGAGAACTGTGACTAGCTTCTTCAGCACTTTCAACCAGCCAGGCAGACATCTTCCTGCCTCCTTATTGGCTGGTCTGTCTGACAGCTCCCTATAAAAGGGCAAGCTGTCAGACTGCTCTTTGCTGGTTGCTGATACAAGAGCTGAAATAAAGAGCTGCTTTGGAAATCTGTCTCCTGTCATCTCTACCCACTATCTAACAGTGGCGACGAAGGCTTGGGCCAGGAGAACTGTGACTAGCTTCTTCAGCACTTTCAACCAGCCAGGCAGACAACTTCCTGCCTCCTTCTGCCGCTATGTCCACCTTCCACCCGCCGGCGCCTTTCGACCCGACCAGGGAGAAATGCGACTCCCACA
>QLTV01000850.1:1937492-1948908 GCA_003457575.1 Thermophis baileyi
CCCCGGAGCGGCAGCAGACCTGTCCGCACAGGCCGCTGCCTCACCACCAACTGAATTGCGCAGGTCTCGTAGGGCTCCAAAACGCCCCGCCTACCTGCGTGCTTACGTATGCTGGACAGCTCCATCCAGGAGAGGAGGGGTGTTATGTTCTAACTGTTTAAACTGTGTTGCATGGTTCCAACCAGGTCCAGTGTTTGAGCGGGAAAAAGCTCAAACGCTATTGGCTGGTCTGTCTGACAGCTCCCTATAAAAGGGCAAGCTGTCAGACTGCTCTTTGCTGGTTGCTGATACAAGAGCTGAAATAAAGAGCTGCTTTGGAAATCTGTCTCCTGTCATCTCTACCCACTATCTAACAGTAATGAGGCAATAGAAAACAATAAAAAGCTCCCTTATCCCCTATCTACCAAAGTTATATAATTAATTTTATAGCCATCTAGAGTCTTCTGGAGTCTGGCTATACCAAATTGACTAAATGAAATCAACTTATATAGAAACAACAACTTTATGAAAAAAAATGGCACAGTGAAAACATAGCTCTTAATTGAGAAATGAAAAACAAGGCACAATAAAAACAGAAGGTAAGTAAATAACACTTAATCTGACTGCTTAAACTAAACTGAGGATCCAATTCTCGGTGCTCTCTTGTTTTCTTGAAGACGTTTCATTACCCAAACTAGGTAATATTATCAGTGCTAGTAGCCAGCACTGATGGTGTTCCATAATTTGGGTAATGAAACATTTACAAGAAAATAACCAAGCTCAGAGAGCACCAAGGTCCTTTCAACCCTGAGCTACAAATATTCTCCTTTATTGGTTAAATTAAACTTAAAATACCCGGAAATGCAGCATTGCAGATATCAGAGAGTGTAAGCATGGTATAAAGCCCATTGGAGGCATCATCAGTGTTTTCTGCAAACAGCGTATAGTGTTCCACTGGCTCACTTGCTAGTGCATACAATTCTTCCCACCTGCACAAAAGCAAAAACTTAAAAAAAAATACATCGTACATCCTTACACATACAAAGCTTCGTTGTACAGAACTGAATCATTAATCCTGCTTAATTTTTTTTATGAATGGCCTAAGACTGTTCATTAAACAACATTATTTTTGTTATTTACAATAGACAAATATATAAACTGGTTACAATAGACAAATATATAAACTGGTTACAACCCTTAGGCTATCTTTTTTTCCAGTGGGAAGCTTCATTTCATACCTAACACCTTTCTGGCTTTTTCCTTGATGTAGTGTAGGGCATTATTTGCTCGGTCTTAGAAACAACTTTTACCATACTATTCAATTTATATGTAATCCTCAACTTACAACCACCATTGGAACTGGAACTTCCATCACTAAGCAATGTAGTCATTAAGTGAGTTGCACCTGATTTGATGCCTTGTTTTGCCAAGATCATTAAGCGTATCACCTGGTGATTTGGCTTCCCCCGTTGGCTTTGCTTGTGATGGCCTGAAAGGTTGCAAATGGCAATCACATGATCCCAGGACACTGCAACTCTTGTAAATACGTGGCAATTGCTAAGTTCCTGAATTGTGCTCACATGACTGCGGGGATGCTGCAATGGTTGTAAGTTGAGGACCAATCACAAGTAACTTTTTTCAGTATCCTCGTAACTGCAAACGGTCGCTAATCAAATGATCCTAAGTCGAGAACTTCCTTTAGAATTGCTTCTAAAATTTAGAATGAATTTTACCAGTTTCCCAAAACTTCAGATTAAAATTCATCAAGATTTATCTGGAGATGCCAAGGAATGCACTGGAATCTTTGCTACGCTAAAGAAGTAATTAATGACTGAGTTCTAGAAAACAACGCCCACTGTTGGTCTTCCAAACTCTCAATTGCAAAAAGTTCCTACACAGTGGATCTTCTCTCTGTTCTTGAAGGACGTGCATGCCAAATCTGTGAACCGCTTAGAGAGGGCTGTAAAGCACTATGAAGCGGTATATAAGTCTAAGTGCTATTGCTATCTTCTATCCACTGCAGGACTTCCCTTCAATTCCTTTTAACTATTAAGTGGCAACAGCAACGGAACATCCCATGTCAACTCACCTTGGGAAGTTGACTCCAATTGCAAACACTGCAATCCCCCTTTCTTTTATCTGCTGGGCTAAGGTTGACACGTTGTCCTGAGATCTCCCATCAGTTAACATTATAAGGATTTGGGAAACTGATGAGTTCCTGCCTCCACGGAATCCTTGTTGAAGAATGTGTTTCAGAGCAAGACCTGTTTCTGTTCGCCCACCTCTAAAGCAAGAAAAGCGAGCATTAGGAAAGCTTCAGGCACCCAGTTTTGTCTTCTTAACTTCTGATAAATCCTTATTAATATCTATATATGATAGAATATATATTTTTTCAAAAGTAAAGAGGAAATTAAATGTTTTATAACTATGACATACACATATGCACATTCAATTATTTTAAACAGCTTGACAAAGCTAATGGTTCATTTTTTTATGGAAGAAACAACTACTCAGGATCTCTTTATTAAAAATATAATTTTCTTATGAAGATGGTACTTTATGTTCCCTGATATTAAACAATATCATTTGGCTTATTTGTTAAACTTCACTAGATTAAAAATGCTACTACATTGGGAGTTCAACCTGAGAGTTACTACTAAGGACCCTGAATTCCTGGCAGGTTCTTGGTTCTAATCATTATGAGAATTTGATTATTTTTCCTATGTTGAAGGTGATCAGACATATTGTGGCTTAGTAAACAAAAAATTAAAGTTGGATGTTCATCCTCAGGAAATATTGGATTTTGGAAAAACTATTAAAAATGGATGGTAAATTATTGCACAAGAGATGGTAGATGCCTCTCATTTAAAGATATTTTATTACTTTAGCCAAAATACATTACTATCAAGTAAGATAAAGGGATGAAAGATTGGTCTAGTAATATATATTAATCAAAGTGCATCAATAAATAGAATGCACTTAATTGGATAATATGTCAAAATGAATGTAGGAATTTATTACAATCACATCCTCATACATTATTTTGGATTTCCATGTTCAGATAATACTGGAAGCTGCTTTGACATATGTAACTAAGGGAATTTTTATTAAGAAAATAAAGCCATATTTTAGCAAATAAATAAAGCAAATAAATCTTATTGTAATTGTCTTCACAGCAGTCAAGTTCATTTGTATTATTTTGAAGAATAAAATATGATTGTACAATCTGCAACATCTTTTTTCAGTTTTTAATCTCCAGCCTTGCAGTTCTACTTAAAATCTGAAAAAGCTTGAACACAATGGAGAGAAAGAGAGCACGAGAGCAAGAGAGAGAGGGAGGGAGAGAGAGGGGGGGGAGAGAGAGAGAGAGAGAGAGAGAGAGAGATATCTGTATAAATTATTACTTAATTCAATATGATAATTAATAAGCTGTGAACATAGAAGTAAATTCACATAAACATAGAAGTAAATTCACATAAACATAGATGTAAATTCTGTAACAGAGATGATAGGACTTTTGTTGATATGGTAGATTTTAACAGTTGTCAGATGACGTCATTTGTAAATAAATTTCAGACAGGATTCTTTTATTTTTGACCATTTTAAATTTATTTCTAAAAAAAAAAATCCATTTTGTTTACAGAATTGATATTTGTATTTCTCATAATTCATAGTTTTGTTTTGCTTTATTTAAAAAAGAAAATACAACCTCCACATTCATTATAAATTGGCAACCCATAAACTTTGGTAACTGTGTTTTTGGCCCTTGGTGCTTTTTTTACACATTCCTTTTCAAATAAGATTTAAACTGCCCATTAAAGTTAATTTACTTTGAATCTGAAGTATCTGTGGTCAACCTTTGCCCCTTTTTTCAATATATTTATAGTATAAATAACACATACGCCTCTATGTGTTATTTACACTTTTTACTCTTTTTGTCATTTTAATGTTTTTAAATGACATTATCTGCCCTGAGAACCTTGGTTACCAGAAACTATAATATAATTATTATTATTATTATGTTTCATAAGCTATGATTTCAAGTTGTTTACATTTATTCCTTCACATCCTTTCCCTACTGTCAAATAGCAGTAGAAACAAATTATGTAATTCCCTTCATTTGTTGTATGTTATTTATTCCCTTTTTCCCATCATGCGGGAAAAATATATATTAAACATCTTGAGAAAAATAACTATGTAATCGTATGAATGTAGGAGAGACAGTTAAGACAACCTTCTCCCTCTTGGGGGGAGGGGGCGGAAACTAGAGTGGCAGTGAGTCATTGAGTTGCAGTGAGTCATTGCTTTAGCCCACACCAAGAACTATTTCCAAATCCAACAGTATCATGGCATTGTCTCTTGCCTCCATCCAGGAGAAAACAATAGTTTCTTCCAGACAGTCTCTTATAGCCATTTATCCTGCTCTTCTTTTCTATTGCCATAAACGTTAAGCTTTAATGACTTTTCAAGATATAATGGAGAAAGTAGAGTGAATAGGTATGAGAATCAAGGAGGGACATGCAGGAGGAATTGCAGCTGCCTTGATTTCCAAAACAATGACTAGTCTGAAAGGGAAAACACCTACTTTACAATCGTACAAAGTTGGTTCATATCTATTATAACAGGGAAAATAGCTACTTCCTGGAGAGAAGAATGAAGCTGCACAGGAGATAGTTCACTCCTGGTGAATAAAAACCCAGATGGTGATTTGTGGGTGAAAAATTTTCCTTGTTCCTTTAAACATGATATATTTATATATTTAACTAAAAAGCATAGGGTACGAGAATTATGCATACTTTATGAATTGTGCTTTTTCTCTCCTTGAAGGAGTGGCTGTTTTCCAGCAATTGTTAAAGATCCAGTGCCCATCTGGCAGGTGTGGTTTCATATCCATCCCCAGACTTCCTTTTCAACAGGGAATGAAAGTCAGTTCTAGGAGTCCCAGAAATTAAGTGCAGCTCTCAGAAACCCATTTGGATTGTACCAGCTGATTAGAAGATTTTGGCAGCCACAAAGCTTTGTATTATTCTGCTTAACAAAAAGGAGGGAAGAGTGGAAATGCTAGATTCCTGAGAAACCAAAATATAAAACAATTCAGTGCTCGTGGGTCCACATTTCCATCATGCAGATCCATTTTTACACAAATGGATATGAATAATACAAAATACTTGGATCTTTTGCAAGTACTATATATCCACAGCAAATTGTATCTGGTGCTAGATCAGAGTGACAAAATTAGTTTACGAATATCAACAAAAAAGATCAAAGTTCTATTATGTCTTTTGAAAGTCAGAAAGCATCTCAGGTTCCCAGTATTTGCTAATTCCAAAGGGGATTATTTTATTATTCTTTTATTAGTAAGCCTAAATGGGTTATTAATTCCGCAATAGCATATGATAGACTAGTCATGAATTTTGATAGTCTAATCAACCTTCTTTTTTGCTCCTCCTAGCATTAGCTAGGTTAGTTAGTTGGTTAGCTATGTATCCTTTCCAGAATAGTAGCATATCATATCGTATGAGATTATAAATAAAGGAACAGACAAGAGAGCTCACCGATATAACTTATAAGAGTATGATCAGAGTATGCAGTTTGCAATTAAAATTAGAATAACATTCTAGCACTTTGGCCTTGATTGGAGTCTACGGAAAAATAAATACATCACTTTTATAACAAAATGTTCTTCCTCATAGCTCAGAAATGAACCCTGAATCTATACAATGTTTATTCATTTTGAAAAAATGAAACTAGTTCCATCCACCTTTTATTTCCTGGTGTATTCAGCATTTGATCACACTCTTGCCTTATGGTGCCTAATGCTTTAATCTACACATTTCTCTCTATATCAGCTTGTAATTCTTAGTACTCTAAACTCCTGCCAAAATTGTCTTTGAACTCTTTTTAAAAACTTTTCCTTTATTCTTTCTCTCCGCTGACAAGTTCCATGTCAGGAATGCATCAACAAATTTGTGGTGGCAGTCAGCTGCATTTTGTCAATTGCCATCATTTTCCACCTCCCAAAACCTAAACCCACTGAACAGTTGTGTTTAGAGTTGCATTCTGTGATAAAGTCCATATCTTAAAATAGTCCTCCACTAATTGATATATTGGAATTGGAATTCTTAGAAACTGGGAAGCTTAGTGCCAATCTATTTGGATGGGGGAAAGTTTTTTTATTCTTATTCCTCCAAGAGCTGGTTTGAGATTTCTAGTTCTCAACCCAGTATATCTCGAGTTCATCAGATTGGGACATTATCTTAGAATATTATATATAAAAGGTTTGCTTATATGGAAGGCCATGATTTACAAAAGGGGTGGCACGCATTTCTGTGGGATAGGGGAAATAAGGCACATTCGTATTTTTACAAAAGGTTTGCTTATAGATAAATGATAAAACTCTTTCTGATTTAGAAAACTCTTGGATTTTAACTTTATAAAGCTCTCAGGATATTTTTTCTATACTTGCATGTTAAATATAACCATAAACAAGCTAATAGGCACACCCATGTTGTTAACATGCCATTGGAAAAATTGCCTTACTGAATTGTTGGGAGCAACTATGTATATTGATACACATAGTTTACATGGGCTGAGACAAAGAGACAATAGGATAGAATTGAATATAGTAGGTACACATATAATTTCAATGCAATTCCTACTGTTCTTTATCTTGTGGTTGAAATGTGGCAACATGACAAATTAAAATCTCTCCTTTTAATTTATATACCGTAACAGAGTAAACAAAAACATGGGACATCATTAGAACATATAAAAATGATGAGCTCATTGGGTGATCTGGAGAAAGTAGCTAATACAGGCCCATCAGAAAAATGGAAATATTTATGGCTAATGAGAAGTAGGATGCACGGCGGCGATCATGTGGTATTGTGTTGGAAGTATTGTACTAGGACTAAGGACAGAAAGTGTCAGCCATAGAAACTAATGGGCAGATTTTGAGCATTAAAAGATAGCTAATATAAGTTGATAAGAGAAATTACAGACTTATTAATCATTTGATATAATTTTAAATGTTTGAGTAAACTTAGGGAGAATTCCATATGATATAACAGAATATCATTTTGCTTTGAAAGAACTTTCTTTAAACAGAGGCTGGATACCTGTTCAGCTACAATTCTTGGTTGATATTACATGACCTTTGAGCTCAGTTAATGCAATTATATGATTCAATGATCCAGAGCAAGAGTCCAAATACGAAATCTATCTTACTTGAACACAATCTTCTTGAGTTGATCTTTTATCTCATGCTTAGTGAAATATGCATCCAATGGGAATTCCAAGCGAGGAGTGTTGCTGAATTGTATTGCTCCAACTCTAACCTGAAAAGGTAAGATAAAGTTCAGGTGGTCTCAATATGCTAAGCTGTGGACACTTAGAAATAAGCAATTTAAATTTCTTCTCCTCTTTAGAATTTCCTTTGCTTCTGACACTTTCCTTTCCTTCCAGTTAGAAGGCACATGAAACTATCAGCAACATCATCAAAGGAATAACATTCAAAAGGGAAGAAGAAAACAACAATACACTAGCCAGCAGAGGCAATGGTGGCAAATTAGAAACACAAGTCTATTGTAAAACCACCCATGCTAATCAAATACTGCACTATCAAAGAAACAGCCCAAACTCTCACAAGAGAAGCTGTGTAAGAACACTATTTAGCCAAGTACAAACACACTGCAGCAGCCCTGAACACCACAAAAAGGAAGCAGATCATCTCTACATTTTCCAATAAAATGGAAATGGATGGATACCCATGTAACTTTATCAAAAGATGCCTGGCTACTCTACCTACTACAGCACAACCAATAAGGATAACATTGCCATACATTTTTTAAAAACTCTCAGAACAACCAATAAACTATTACAACCATATAGTACAGTGTTGGCGAACCTTGTCTTGCTCGGGTGCCGAAAGGGCGCGTCTGTGTGCGATAGCGCGCACGTGTGCCCACACTCATAATGCAATGCCCTCCCCCTGTGCATGCGCACCCCCCCATGCTGCCCCCCCCAGCGCATGTGTGCAAAGCTCACTGAAGCCTCCGGACTTCCGGTAGGCCCATTGGGCCGTTTTTCGCCTTCCCCAGGCTTCAGGAAAGCCTCCTGAAGCCTGGGGAGGACGACAAACGGCCTAACGGCCCAACCGAAGGTTCATTTCCGAAATTCCGGTAGGCCCGTTGGGTCCATTTTTTGCCATCCACAGGCTCCGGAGGCTTTCCTGAAGCCTGGGGAAGGCAAAAACGACCTCCCTCCTGCCCTCTAGAAGGCCGAAAATCAGCTGGCCAGCGCGCACATGCACGCTGGAGCTGACATAGGGCAAGCCTCGTGTGCCCTCAGATATGGCTCTGCGTGCCACCGGTGGCACACGTGCCATAGGTTCGCCATCACGGATATAGTATCACCATAGTACATAAACCAACTAAAACCCTCCTTTATCTTAAATAAACCAAAGTACCCAGAAGAAAAACAGGAGTTATCTACAGCACACAGTACAGGGGTGAAATGCTCCCGGTTCGCTCTTACCTGTCGGTCGCTGTAGAGCTGATCGCCAAGGTAGCGCGAGGCGCCGCCCACCCACCCAGATGCCGCCCGGATGCCGCCATTTGGGTTCTTTTACCCTCTGCGCATGCGCAAAGCATTCTGTGCATTCACAGAGGGTAAAAGAATTTAAATGGCGGCGTCCGGGCGGGTGGGCGGCGCCTCGCGCTACCTCAGCGATCGGCTCTACGGCAACCGACAGGTAAGAGCGAACCGGGAGCATTTCACCCCTGACACAGTATATAGACTGTAACAGTCATTATGTTGGAGAAACAGGCAGAAAACTAGCACAGCGCATCCGGGAAGATCAACTAGCAGTCAGAAGGCATGATGAAAACTCCTTAAGTATACAACACATGAGGAGATTTAATCACAGTTTCAACTGGAAAACTATGAGCATCCTATATGAAGTTAAAGCCCCAAATGCTAGAGAATTCCTGGAAGCCTGCCATTCATACAAATCAGCTATCAATATCAACATACAAATCAGCTACCATTCAAAACAGGCAAGCAAAAAGGTAAAAAGAGCCGAGGTGGCGCAATGGTTAGAATGCAGTACTACAGGCTACTTCTGCTGGCTGCCTGCAATTTGGCCGTTCGAATCTCACCAGGCTCAAGGTTGACTCAGCTTTCCATCCTTCTGAGGTTAGTAAAATGAGGATCCAGATTGTTGGGGGCAATATGCTGACACTGTAAACTGCTTAGAGAGGGCTGTAAAACACTGTGAAGTCTAAGTGCTATTGCTAAAAGCTAAAAGACCACAATACCTATTTGCCAGCAATCAATACTCAAATAAGCAGAGATTGACACCAAAATTAAACTAGACCAAAAACAAGCAGTAAACAATACTTCAATCAAGGAACTACAAACAGTAATTAGCAGTCTAATCAAGAAACCAAGAATACTTCCACCAACACTAACAGGGCAAACCACTACCGTGTTTCCCCGAAAATAAGACCCTGTCTTAGATTTTTTTGAACCCTGAAATAAGCGCTTGGCCTTATTGCCATGCACTCAAAAGCCCAATTGGGCTTATTATCAGGGGATATCTTATTTGGGGGGAAACAGGGTAGTATATAAACAGAGAGAAACCCCATTCCATTCTAGCACCGATGATGTTACATAGTTCGGTAATGAAATGTCTGCAAGAAAACAACCAAGTTCTGAGAGTACCGACAATCCCACATTAGATAGGGCTGTAAAGCATTGTGAAGTGGTATGTAAGTCTAAGTACTATTGCTATTGTGATCCAGAAGTTTCTGTAGCTGGGCAGCATTAACAAATGCAATAAAAATTAAAAATAAATTTTATTTTTTAAAAAAAGTATGCCCCACCTACCTAAATGGAGAACAGTATAAAAATACCACCCACTCCCAATAGAGACAGAAGGAATGAAACATTTCAGAGACAGAATTGTTCTTTAAATTTCAGATTCATTGCTCACAGATCCCTAGGTTAGATTTTATTGCAATGCTGTTAGTGTTGTGTGGAATATATGAGTATACTTACCTTTTCTGGGCTGATGTCCAATGCATCACAAAGCTTGATTGTCAGATATTTTGACCTTTCAAAGCTTGCTTTGCCAATGCTATAGGATCCATCTAACAGAAATAAGATATCGACTGGAGCAGAGCAATTCATTACTGAAAAAAGACAGAGGCATTTTCTCATAACCTTTAACTTTAACATTTTGAATTGTTTTGTTGTTTTGGGGTCATGAACGTGGTTGGCGGAGAAAGAGAAATGAACACACTAAAAACAAAGGTTACTATTCATAGCTTTTTTATTATAAATAGCAAGGAAAAGAAGAGGAAATCCAGCCATTGCTGCATTTACTATCTAAAATATAATTATAAGGCTTCTAAATTATATATTCTCAACTGTCAGGTTAATCTAGTAAGTAGGTTTATAAGATTACTTGCTAAGCATTATTAAATGCCAATATAATATATCTTTAGTGTTTTTGACCCTTGTTACATCATCTGTTGTAACAAGTAGGTGGTGTAGGGGTCATGTTCCAGGCTCCCTCTCTGAGGCAGTATCATCTAATGGGATCTAGGAGATATTTTTTTGTTGCTTTCCCTCTCCTTTGGAAGAAGCTCCCCCAAGCCCCAAGGTTTGTGCAGTCCTAAACAACTCTTACTAGACCTGCCCTCAAAGCACCAGAGAGTAGGACAAGAAACAATGGATGGAAACTAATCAAGGAGAGATGCAACCTGCAATTAAGGAGTAACCTGCAATTCAGGAGAAACTTCCTAATGGTGAGAACAATTAACCAGCTTGCCTTCAGAAGTTGTTGGTGCTTCATCACTGAAGGTTTTAAAGAAAAGACTGACAGCCACTTGTCTGAAATAGTATAGGGTTAGGGTTAGTATAGGGTCTGCTGCTTGAGTAGGGACGTAGATTAGAAGATCTCCAATGTCCTATTCTATTCTATTCTATTCTATTCTATTCTATTCTATTCTATTCTATTCTATTCTATTCTATTCTATTCTATTCTATTCTCGATTCTCTTCTATTCCATTCCATCCCACTCTCTTCTATTCTATTCTATTCTATTCTATTCTACTCTACTCTACTCTACCCTACCCTACCCTACCCTACCCTACCAATCCTATTCCTGTCCTATGCATTAGACCAGTATGGCAATTGAGCCTGTCCTGCTGCAAGAATGAGCTAGTGTCAGTTGTATGTGTATGGTTGTAGCTGGCTATTTTGATTATATATATATTATTCTTTTGTTCAATTTTGATATTTATTGATGTATGCCAACCAGACTCATTAATTATGAGTTGTGTAGCTTCACCCATTTCTTTAATCTATAGATATAAAAATGGCTGTGTGTGTGTGTGTGTGTGTGTGTGTGTGTGTGTGTGTGTGTGTGTGT
>QLTV01000850.1:1963615-1974590 GCA_003457575.1 Thermophis baileyi
AGGCCGGCGGGGGGGGGTTGTGGGGGGGTCATGCCATTAGAAAGGTTGAGAACCACTGTTCTAGCCATTCATACCATTTGTTCCACACTAAATAATATTCCGTTTCTTCTTTTTGTTTTATCTCTTTTGTTAGTTTGTCCATTTCTGCACACTCCAGAATTTTCCTTATCACTTCTTCTTCTTTTGGTATAACTTGGTTTTTCCAATTTTGGGCATAGACTATCTGCAGTGCTGCAGTTATTATATGAAGGATTAGGTAATATGTTTCTCTGTTATATCTTTTTGTGATTATCCCCAATAAAAATACTTCTGGTTTCCACTCCATCTCCTGCCCTATTATTTCCTCCAGCCACTTTTTTATTTTGGTCCAGTAACTTTCTGCAGTTGGACATGTCCACCATAGATGATAGTAGGACCCATACGCTTTCTTACATTTCCAACAATTCGGTGTCATATTTGGGAACATCTTAGCTATTCTTGCTGGTGGAAGATGCCACCTATAAAACATTTTGTATTGGTTTTTCTTGTATGCCGTTGACATAGTCAATTTCAAATTTGTTTCCCAATTTTTTTCCCAATTTTCCAAATCTATACTATAACCAAAAAAATTTGCCCACCTAATCATTGTGTCCTTGACCACCTCCTCTTCCATTTTATATCTTAACGAGAATTTGTATATTTTTCTGATCTGTTTTTTGCCCGTACCTTGCAAAATCTTATCTAGTTCCTGTTGTTCTTTTTGGAATTCATATAATTTTACGTCTTTATTATATCTACTTTGAATTTGAGTATATGTCCACCAATCTATGTCTACTCCCTGCTCTTTCAATTCTTGTTTGGTTTTCAGATTTCCTAGTTCATTTATCAGGTCCTTATACCTTATTGTTTTATCTATATCCGTTGAATTTGGGTATTTCATTGCTTCCAATTTGGTATTTTATTATAATGATTTTTCTTTATTTTTTGCCAAAACTGTAATAATGAGTTCCTGATTAAATGCCTTTGAAAATAGCTGTGGACCTTGGTTTTCCCATCCCAGATGAATGCGTGCCAACCTAATTGTAAATCATGGCCTTCTAGTGTCAGGATCCTCCTGTTTCTGAATTCGATCCATTCCTTGATCCACGTTAGCGCAGCAGCCTGATAATATAATTCCCAATCTGGGAGCGCAAAGCCCCCTTTTTCTCTGCTATCCTGCAACAGTTTTAATTTAATCCTTGGCTTTTTCCCTTGCCAAATATATTTTATCACTAATTTGTTTAAATTTTCAAAGAAGGGTTTCCCTAATTTTATTGGTATTACTTGAAATAGAAATAATAATCTTGGTAATCTATTCATTTTAATGGAGGCTATCCTCCCTATGAATGACAGTTGAAGATTTTTCCAGCTTTCTAAATCTTTCTTTATTTGTTGTATTATTTTACTATAATTGTCCTCCATAATTGAAGAGCACTTTGCCGACAACCAAAGTCCTAAGTATTTTACTTTTTTGACTACTTGCATATCCATTTTGTCTTCCAATTCTCTCTCTTGTTTTGTGATAAGATTTTTGGTTGTTATTTTTGTTTTATTTTTATTTATTTTGAGCCCCGCTACCTCACCATATTCTTCTATTTTTTGGATTAATTTGGGTCCAGATTCTAATGGTTCTTCTACTATAAAAACTAGTTCGTCGGCAAAGGCTTGTACTTTGTAGTCCTCTTTCTTAATTTTTAGACCTTTTATATCTTGGTCTTTTCTGATTTTAATCAAGAGTACTTCTAATGTTAAAATAAATAAAAGAGGAGAAAGCGGACACCCTTGTCTTACTCCTTTTGTTATACCGAATTGTTCCTTAATGTCTCCATTCATTATTACCTTTGCTGTTTGTTTTGTGTAATTTTTTTCTACCATTTTCACGAATTTCCCACCGAATTCCATATTTTTTATTTGTTTGATCATAAATTTCCAATTCAAATTGTCAAATGCTTTTTGGGCATCAAGGAAAACCAATGCAACTTGCTTTCCTGGGTGTTCTTCATAATACTCTATTATTATTGTTCTCATATTATTTTTTTATTTGTCTGTGTGGTAAGAAACCATTTTGATCTGAGTGGATATGTTAATTTAATATTCTTTTAAGTCGCTCTGACATCATTGAGGCAAATATTTTGTAATCCGTATTTAACAGTGAAATAGATCTGTAGTTCTTGATTTGTTGATGATCTGTTTCTTCCTTCGGGATAAGAGTAATGAGTGCTTCAGTTCATGATGCTGGTATTTTTGCTTCTTCAAGTGTTTCATTACATATTTCTAACAGTATCCATTCTACTGTTTCTGATATCCTTTTATATAGCTCCACGGGAATTCCATCAGGACCCGGTGATTTATTGTTTTTCTGTTTTTTCAGTGCAGTTCCTAATTCTGTTGCAGTTATTGATCCATTTAACATCTCTTTCTGCTCTTCTGTAATTTGATTTATATTCAGCGTATCCAAATATTGTTTTATCTTGTTATCAGGGATATTGTCCTGTGTGTATAGCTTTGTAAAAAAAAAAATTGTATTATATATATATTTTTCTCTTCCTTCCTATGATGTATTATTCCTTTCTCATCTTGTAATTGGTATATTATTCTTTTCTCCTTTTCTTTTTTTAATTTATATGCTAGAGAGTGTCCTGATTTATTCGCATGTTCAAATTTTTTTTTGTTTTGCAGTCCTAATTTTCTGTGCCAGTTCTTCCTGTTGTATTATGTTAAATTTGTGTCTTATGAGGTTCCTTTTTTCTTTTATTGTGGTATTTTGAGGATCTTTCTGTAACTCCAGTTCTACTTTTTTAAGTTCTTCCTGCATTGTTTCTTGTTGTTGTTTTCTTTTTTTATATTTCCTTGCCGTGTATGCTATGGTTAATCCATGTATGTATGCCTTTGTGGTATCCCACAAATTTTGTAATGTTGTATCCTCTTTCTTATTTACCTCAAAAAATAATCTGAGTTCTTTCTCTAGCATTTGTCTATATTCTTTATCTTTTAATAGATTCTGATTCATTGTCCATTGTTTTCTCTGTTTCTGACCTTTCCATATTATTTTTATTGGATTGTGGTCTGCCCAACTGTTGGTCTCTATTTCTATTTGTTCTATTTCTTTTCGAAGTCCCGGCATCACCCATGCCATATCAATTCTTGACCAGGATTTGTGCGGTTTTGAATAAAAAGTATGTTGGTTGATTGCCCCATGCATTCCCCTTCAAATGTCCTGCAAACTTAAGTCTGATGTCATCTCAAAAAAGGATTTTGGTAATATGTTTTTCTTCTTTTTATTTTTCTTATTACTTTTATAATTTTATAGCATTGTTTCTGGTTGTGTTTAAAACTGTATTAACCCTACCATAAGGCTTAGTTTTCACGCATTGAATGCTTATCTCAAAAGATATAATATATGAATCCAAGATACTTGTTTAGATCTCACTAGGACATACGTTCCTTAAAAAAAATAACAAGGTTCAAATGTAAAACAAATAAAAGCTTACCAGCGTAAATGGAAAGTCTAATTGTATATTGAAACAAAGCATACCTAATATTTGGCTATCTGTTCTCCCTACCACTTCCCGTACCCAATTACTCTTTGAAACAATATCCAGATTTACACAGGACAATGGCTGTTGTAAGTGAGCCTGCATGTCATGCTAGACCAGGGGTGTCAAACTCAAGGCCCGCAGGCTGCATCTGACCCGCGATATGGTCGGATCCGGCCTGCGGGGCTGTCCTGGTCTACCCAATGCGAAGAGGAAAGATCGGGCCAGCGTAGCTTCGGCCCAGTCTACTCAATGCGAAGAGGAAACATGCCAGCAGTTTGGGAAGTGGCATCAAGCTGGCCACGCCCACCCAGTGGGCCACACCCACCCACCCAGTCGGCCATGCCCAACCCCCCCCCGAGGTCAACCACAGCCCTGATGCGGCCTTCAATGAAATTGAGTTTGACACCCCTGTACTAGACTTTCAATCCACCCTCCTAGGAGTAAGCAATTGCTCTTTGTCTGTATACTTAGTCAGAAACCCATCATTTCCCTCTACTAGATACAGAAAAAGTTTGGTATTTTTATACTGAGCAGAGAAATATGTGAAAAGAGGATGAGAAAGAAATGAAAAACTAAGACAGCTCCACAATATCAACTGCAGTGAAGAACAAACACCTGGTAAGTAGACCGGCTCTTTAAATCTCTCCGGATAAGGATAAAGAGGGAAATGGTGAGCACCTATAAGTGCTTCAGTCAGCTGCTCCTCATGAGAAGACAGGCAGGTTTGAGCACTGAAAGATAAAGGAACAGACATCTTGCTCAAATTGCAGTCAATGCCTTTAAAAAGACACTATGTTTCCATACTTTCTTTTCTAATTACATTTGGAAATTACATAGTTTTAAAGAATGCTTCTCACGGGAAAGTCGACTTGTTTTGAATTTTTTTCTAAGACATAAAAGAGATAAAAAATTGTAAAAATTGGATTCTGACTTCTGCTAGCGAAAATGGCAGTTTAATCATCTTCGAAATTAGACAGTATTGCAAATTTTTCACCCCCAATTACTTGGGAAGGAGGCTTTTTCTTCCTCCAGATTTAAGGAGAAAACCTGAAATTAATCCATTTGTCCTCTGGACTGTCATTCATTGCTAGCAAGTCACAGAAATAGAGATTTCCCCAATGAGCTGGTTTGAGTGAGTGAGAAGGAGGCTGGGTCTTTCATCAAGTGCACAGCTCTGCCGCAGCCTAAATTTATGGACACTAGAACTGACTTTCATTTCTAATATACTTTTTGGAGTATAATTTCTACTTCAATTAAAGGAAGGCTTTCTTCAGATAGGGATAAATCTTTTTCTTTGGCAATTTTCATTATTTCTGGGACTATAATATTTTGAAATAGCTGAGATGTTTGCTGATTTTTGCTTGCCTCACAAAAAATTGAGAACTAAAGAGATTGACTTATCTGATTATGTTTAAATAAGGACCTTTTGGTGATATTGAATGGATAATGGGATAAAGGACTAGTTTTTGATATCTAAATAAGGGGTGATTATTTTGGTTATATTTAATAGTTTTTAATTTATTTTTTTCATTGTTTAATTGTTAAGAGCATGACTTCTGAGGAAAGTTTTGGGATCTCCCACCTTCTACTCTGTGGGTATAAGCAATCACTATACTAAGTTCATCAGAAGTTGCCCAGTGATCCAGTATGTTTTCTGCTTATCTATAACTTAGGTGACTTTCTGAAGCTGAAGAAATAGTGAGACAATTAGATTGGCTTTTATGGAATAAGGGTTGGAGAACAAAGTTTATCCAATGCTTTGTTCTCTTTTAGAAATGCACTGATAATCAAAGGCATTGAAGGTCCCAGCAAAACTGTGAGAATCAAAAATCTCAACTAATCAGCAACAAAGGACAGTATGAATCCAGTAAGACACCAACACATATTCCCTGTTTCAGGAGCGTGAAATATTACCAATTAAAAGGAAATGGAAAGATTGAGTCTTGACATCCTCCAGCTCTGATGTTATATCAAAACACTTGACTCTGAAAATATACCAAATAAGGACAATTGTGCCTGAAGCATTGGAAGCAAATCTATTTAATTAATCAAGAAGCTTTTTTAAATGGAGATGCCAAGTTTATGTCTTGAAAGTTCATTACACATAACACATTCACAATGATTTTACTCATTACAGCATATGTTTCTAAAAAAGGCAACCATATAAATGTCACCTTCTTGCAGCAGGATGGAACTGTGGAGTCCTTGGTTCCCTCTTGCTTGTTTTCTTGCAAACATTTCATTACTCAACTAGGTAACATCATCAGTGTCAGAAGAGAGTAGGGTTTGCTCTGTGTTTATATACAGTGGAATGATTGGTTGCTTTCTGCATTTTTAACAATCTCCCCATCTAGCTTACAACCTTGGGATATTCTCATGGTCTTCTATCTAAATACTATTCAGGTGGAAATGTGCTCACTTTGTTCAAGGTTAGCCAAGACTGCTAGATGCTATTTCCTATAGTAACAATGAAGATAGGATTGCATTGTTCAATGCTAAAAACAAAACAAAACAAAGTGTCACCATATCATCAGAATTATCATCATACAAAAGTTTAAAAAAAGTTCATTTGGAAATGTCAAAAATAGGTACCATTTCTATTCATTGCAATGTCGTTTTTATGGAAAATCATTGAATAAAAAATGACTCACGAACAATAGGTATAGACACTTCTATTTCCATGAAAATACTAGAGTACACTATGTATTATCATTTTAGACAGGAAGAGTGTTTTGTCTTGAATGTATGTTAGCTGTTATGAAAAGCTGATGCTAACACAACAAGTAGTAGAGGCTAGAATCCAAACACTTATTCTTATTTATTCAAACTCTTTTGGCTAAAGGCAAGAGACTTATTTAAGCATTCTGCTGTAAATAGATACATCAGTTAGTATAATCATAAAGTTTAGAGGGAGAGATGAATCAGGCAGCCTTAAGTTTGCTTTGGTTGACATACAGTATTCTAACCTTCAAAAGTCAAGTTTATATGGTTCAGACAGAATTATTATAGAATCAACCTCCAATGCCTGAGCAATTATGTAATGCTCTGTCCCAAACTGTCTTGAGCTGCAAACACATGTCATTAATTCCCTAGTCTTCCAATAAGATCTAGTTTTGCCCATATATGAACTACTACTTAACATGCTCAAAGTCATCATTTTATTATCCTTAAAAACATCTGAATGTGGCGTAAAAGTTTTCTCATCATCAAAAACTGAGGTATGATCCTCCCAAGAGATGAAAAGGAGACAATTCTTGATATTTCCATCAATATTTGCTTCCACAGGTCAATTATTAAGGCAGATAATGTCAAATGGTGGTAAACCTATATTCACTGTGTGAGAAGATAAATAACATGCAGATAAACTTATCAAAACAAAAAACGAAATGCAGTGCGATTTCAAGCATTTAAAGGGAAATGTTTGATTATATTTACCCCGATAATATGCATTGGTTTACCTCTTAATATCACCAACCTGATATTCTATAGGTGTATCCCAAAATTTTCAAAAGCCCTGGAAATTTACAGAACAACATATTAACCTAATTTATGACTTACGGATATGTAAATCATTTTGATCTCAACATGAAACTATTGTTTTGACTCTTGTGAACCTGAAACCAAACACATGTATTTTGAGAGTGTGAAAGAGAACAAATGTTTTGTTCTTACCGTAGCTATTTCAAGACATGTACAGAAGTTCTAACTATTCCAAACACTACGACTGTTTTTTTGTTGTTGTTGTACCTGGGCTGTTTTTGTTTCAAACTCTCCCCATCCTAGCCAGTACAGCAGCAGAGAACAAATACCTTCCTGTGGCTTAGAAGAGGTAAGATCTAGGGCCACGGTCAAGTCACCATGGCCAACTCGCCACGGCCAAGTCACCATGGCCAACTTGCCATGAGACAATTCAATGCTGTATTAATCTTTTCATTTAGTTAATTATTGGTGACCATATTTTCATCAAAATTATTGTAACTCATGTATTTCTGGATTGACTTTTCTTATTTTATTATTGGCCACTGTTCCATTGAAATAATTTAAGTTTTGTATTTGTTGAATTGTCCTGAGGCAAGTTGTCCCATTCTGGAAAAGGTGATGGGGGTATGTAGGGTTCAGAAAAGAAACAATTAAGCATGTGGCCCAACAGAAGAAGGCTGTTTTCAACTGTATGCTTGCAGCTTGCCTGGTTACTAATGTTTTTTTTAAAACAAAAAAATTAATATTGCTATGAGGAAGTTAGAGTTCAGTAAGGTATGTTGGTGGGATACATGGGTATTTTCTTGTCCTCCATTTTAAGGCAAAGGAGCGCATACACTTGCTTTATACAGAAGTGGTGCAGGTGAAGTTGGATAAAACTCAAGAATTCTAGCACAACATTGATTTGTGTTGTCAAACCTCATTAAATGTGTCTAATTTTAATGTTCATGTATTAATGCAATTAAGGAGCACTGATAGCCTTTTTTTTTCTTTTTTCTTGTCTTGTCTTGTCTTTCTTTTTTGGTAAGGAGTAAGTCACCTGATTTGCAAGCAAGAAGAAACAATGTAGTTGATATCCACTAATTGAAAGGAATGCAAGTGTTTGGTCACCCTCTGTGTACTGCAATCTGCTGCACAACTAATTCAGAGAGCTTATTTAAGGAAATTCTAAGAAAGTTTATCTGTTATTTATGCTGAGGGATGGCTTGGGGTTTTGGTTTTTGTTTTTTTTTTGTGGTTTTTTGGAAATGCTAATACAAATAGAATTTTCATTTAGTAAATTGTGTTCATTTTATTTCCTATGCTGATTTATTTTCATGTTTTCAGAAATGTTTTTAAAATTATGCTCTGGGGCTTTTTTTTTTTTTTTTTATTTTAGGTGTTAGGTAACATTCAGCATGGAGTCCATCCTACCTATTGTTATGGTCTTGGAATGTAAAACAAGGAAATAGAAACTGATAGCAAGATCTTATTGTTTCCTGCATTCTAATCATAGTATTAAGGAGGGGTGCAGGCCTGGCTAAATGGTACATTGTATGGGCATGGATTATGGCACACTGATGAAATTATACAGGTAATAGAGGTAACATAGTTATACACTGTGTTCCTTATTAAGGACAATTACAAATCAATATGCACCAAGCCAATTTCACAAAAAGTCCAATATATTGACTTTTCCAGGGAGTCTTCTTAATGATTGGCTATGAACTGGCACAGTGTATCAAAGACCAGCGTATGGAAGTCCAACTTGACTAGTCTGCTCTGCTAAAGTTTATTCTTCTGCTCAGTCAATCCCCTTTTACAAACAAGTGAGATACTTACATAATGTAAGGATCTCCAAATTGTGAAGAGCACTAACTTCAGCATGCTTCAACACTTTCTCCCACAGCAGTTTTGGGAGACCAATCCAAGAGAGTTTCGCTATGAGCTAAGATTGTGTCCCTGCAGAGGAGCCACTGAAATTACAGCTCATGTCCTGTTATACCTTTAAAAGGATCCAAACACCTGTCTTGTAACTCCTTACTTGGTAAAACAACTGGGAAATTCTGATCTCTTTTATGTAGTTATCAAATCAGTACAATTCACTCTCCTTGAACCCAGCTGTTATGCTATTTGTAAAATTGGACACACTTTGATCACCATCATCGATGAACCCACTACAATTATAATACTTTTAACTCTGTTCAGTTTTTACTTTATTTAAATTTTTTAATATGCTTCTATCTGTAATTCTGGTCTGTGACCATTATAAAAATTCTATTCTATTCTTGTTTCCTCTGGTTGGAATATTCAAAACATTTTGTTTTGACAAAACAGAGAATGCTTAGACATTTTAAAATTTGTTCTGATGGTACATATCATGTTGCAGAACATTTCAGCAGAACATTTTGACAAGGCTGTTTGAGTTCTGAATATGTATATATGTTCTCTACTTCCTGTCTACCCCTCTAAAGCATTCATTTGAAACAATTGAGAATGTACCACATTTTGAAAAGTATTTATAATGCACATTTAAATTGGAATGACATAATGAAACCATATCAACATTTTTAATTAGCATAAATAGCACACAAGTCTAGGTCATATATAATATTAATTAATAAAATGATTTGTTTGGATTTTATCACTTTAATATGTCTCTTTTAAAATGCTGAGTTTGTAGATCATGCTAAGACATACCGTACTATGATCTCATCTAGTTTTAGATAATCTAATTATATCATATTAGTCATATTAAAGCATAATTTATGATTTACCATAGCTTATTATCTGAGTCTAATCATATTGTGTTCTAGTTAATAAACCATGGTTAAAATAAACTAACTGAGTGTATGAATCCAATTACAGGAACATGTTTTTGAAATAGTAACAGACATTATGAAAATAGAAATGCTGAGGAATAATAAAAGCAAGGACAGATTCATGTAACCATGCATGTAACCATCCACCAACAGACAGATGTCCTTTATTTGCTCTCTCTTGAATGCAACACAGCTGGAGTTTTAAAACCCATTGGGTTTATACAGCTGTTTACACACTAGCAAACTAGATTCATGCAAACCCACATTAAAGAATTCAGATCTTGCTGTTAAAATGGGGCTCTGTGCTTCTCTGTAGTGCCAAAATGATCAATTATTGGTATGCAATTGCTCTTTGAAATAAGACAACAGACACAGGCATATTTGACAACAGTAATGGAACCCCTTATTGTGCAATGCTGTCATAATTTGCTAGCAAAGAATGACTAATAGGTTAGTACAGGGGTGTCAAACTCACAGCCCACGGGCCGGATGCGTCACGTGCTAGCCATGCCCACCCCCGGTTTAGTGAAGGGGGAAAAAGTCTTGATATGTCATGTGACAACGATGTGACGACATGAGTTTGACACCCCTGGGTTAGTATTATGCATTAATGAGCTTAGAATGATGGTTCAGTAAATAATTGTTAAAATATACCATGACTTACCATAATGTGTAGTCCCATTTATTCTTGCATGACTTAACTTTAAATGGGTTATTCTTGATTCAGTTATTTAATGTTTAAAAAATGGTTCAGGCCAAATGTAAACAGAAAAATGTTCTTGAAGATGAAATGCTAGCAATTAAAATGTACTCATATTTCTTTACCTAATAAATTATGGTAAGAGAAAGATGGGAAGAACTGGGGAAAACATTAGAGGGTAACAAATGGAAGGTAGCCACAGATGGGATTCAACCAGTTCTCACCAGTTTGCCTGAACCGTTAGTAAATTGCTTATGCAGTTCGGAGAACCGGTTCAAAATAAAGTGCAAGAGAGGTTCTCTCTCTCTCTCTCTCTCTCTCTCTCTCTCTCTCTCTCTCCCTTCCCTCCCGTCTCTCTTTCTCTCTCTCTCTCCACCCCCCTCTCGCCCTCCCTCCCCCTCCCGCCCTCCCTCGCTCTTTCCCTCTCCCTGCCGATC
>QLTV01000850.1:1975255-2000079 GCA_003457575.1 Thermophis baileyi
AAACTAACCACGGAGAGAAGCAACTTAGAACTAAGGAGAAATTTCCTAACAGTGAGGACAATTAACCAGTGGAACTGCTTGCCTCCAGAAGTTTGTAGGTATTCCATCACTGGAGGCTTTGAAGAAGAGACTGAAAAGCCACCTGTCTGAAATGGTAATAGAGTTTCCTTCTTCTGCCGCGGGTTGGACTAGAAGACCTCCAAGGTCCTTTCCAACTATGTTATTCTATTCTATTTTAAATATTGGAAGAGTGGTATTTTATTGTGCTATTTTATTGTGAGTTGGACTAAGGAGAAATTTCCTAAGGGTGAGACCAATCAAGTCGGCCACGCCCACCCAGTCACATGACCCATTTCCCACAGAAAACACCGGGAGCCACAAAACCTGGGTAGGTGTGGCTGGGGGGGGGGTTCATGTGACTGGGTGGGAGTGACATTGAGTTGGCCATGCCCACCCACTCACATGCCCACCCACCCACACCCACCCACTCACATGACCACCAAGCTACGCCCACAGAACTGGTCGTAAAAAAAATTGAATCCCACCACTGAAGATAGCATTGACATTTCACATGTAAGAGAGGATGACTGAAAAATAAAAGCCTCTTCTCACAAATAAAAGTTTCATCTCACATATTAAAATAAAGCAATGAATTAACTATTGAATAGATAAATCTGTTCTCTTTCACCTTTACATAAGGGCAGGTGCTAGAATTAATTCAGTTTGGCATATGAACAGCTGAATGGCATATTTTTTCTATAGCTCCTCAAATAGTCCTATGGAAAATACACACATACAGGTTCTTCTTCATTCTGCTGTCTACAGTCCCTGAGGCTGAAATGTACAGCTGTGAGGCTACTTATAGCTCCTGGCTAAGACTAAGAAATTGCAAAAAATTATGGTCAGATTATAATTTTTCTTCTAACATTCTTAAATAAGTAATTACACAATAACTGCACTATGTTTAATTTCACTTAGTTTGAAATTTAAATGAGATCGCATTTTAGTTGTCCATCTTGATCCCAACCACTATCTCCCAAGGTACCATTCTAGCCTGCCATTCAAAAGTCAGTTATGATCCTTAGTCCAGGAAGTTGCACAGCTTTGCTTGAAGTGAAGTAATTTAAGATGAACCTGAGATTATGGGCACATCAGGCATCTATTCTAACGTTCCCTTTTGTACAAAGCTTTTTATTTTTGTCTAACCTTTCAGACCTGGTTTGATTCAACAAGTAAAGTGGCTGTGTTGCTTCGGGCTGTATTAGGAAACTTGAGCAAAACAGATGAGCTCACATAAGTGATAAGATCAGGCAATGATTACATGTATGGTAAGGCATCTATTTTATTAAGGTCTTAAGCATATACAGTAGATCTTTCTTTCTTCGGTAGTTGGCATAGCTCCCCTAACATGCAATAGAGAAGGAGACAGCTATCTGCTCAGTGTGCTGCCCAGAGAGGAAACTAGGACAGTGCTCAAGTCACAGCTGAGTGCAAACAAATACTCTCGAACTTTTGAATTGCTGGCACAAAAAAGAAACTTGGAAATCACTTGCAAGTTATTATTACCATTTGTATATACAATATTGTGCTTTTGAACTGAAAGGAACAGCGTTCGAAAACAGTTCTCAAAAATATGTGGCTAGTTATGTCTGCTTATTTAAGAAGAAAGTCAAAAGTCACAGTTAGTTAATACTCAAAACAAAAATCCAAGCTCTCTCAAATTCTCTCTATGCTGAACAGTCTACATATGAACATCTTATATATGTACATACACATACAAATACAAGGGCAGAATATAAAATATGTTGGAATTGGCTCCACAACTAGGCTTTAGGTTCCAATATAATCCCCCAATTTTTCTCTCTTTTTGTTTAATTTAACATGTAGTCTGAAAAAGACTTCTGGTCTAAAAAACGAGAACTCTTACAATTTTAAGAACTTTTAGCAAGGTTCATATGGAAAAAATATATTTGTCATATGATCTGGACAGCTAATGTGCAACAAGATTCAGTTTATAACTATTCCAGTCACAAGAATTAAAAGAGACAAAATTGAGTTTGGGGTCAGGGTGGGGAGAGAATGCTAAAATTCTTCCTTTCTAAAATTTAACAAACTGTTGGCACACAGTTCATTTAGGTCACCAACAAACATAAGCCCTTTTCAACCTGATGTACAGGACTACAACTCCCACACTAAATTGAGAATGATGGGGTGTGTGGTCCAATACTTCTGGGATTGTGGGGTTATGGAACCTTGTACCATGTTGCCCTGATTGGCCCATGCATGGTTGTGTGAGTGTTTTATTTTAAATATAGATGTTTTTTTTAATTGCTTTTATATGTTTTATTTTTTATGATGTAAGCCGCCCAGAGTCCTTCGGGAGTTGGGCGGCATATAAATTTTATAAAATAAATAAATAAATAAATACCAGGCACTTGCTTCCAAAATATTACACAATGCATTTTCCAGGATTAAAATGCAAGGATGCCAAACTCGTTTAATAACAGTGCTGTTTAATTCAAACCCTCTGTGTGCAGGACAGCTTTTCCAAATATTGGAAACATAGATAGCGAGAGGAAGTAAAGAAAATGATTTCTTCTTCATCGCTGCTCGTACTGCAAAAACGAGCCCCCGGAAAGCATTTTGATTCATAATCGGATTACGGTAAAATCTGCCAAATGCCTCCCTCCCCCAAATCCCTCAATTCCGCTGATCTCTACGCTACACCGAGAGGAGCAGAGGGAGCGAGGTGGGGCGCTCGCCCAATTCTAGGAGGCTGTTTTAAGCCTTCGCGCAGGGCTCCCTTTTTCGGATCGGAACGATCACCTGCGCAGCAACTTTTCGGCTCTCGAGCCTTCATCCGCCGCTTTTTTTTTTTTTTGCAAGGACCAACTGATGAAAGAGGTTGAAACTTACCTGCGCCCTCGTTTCCCGAAACTCATTGGCTGAAGGTAGAACGCATCAGACATGCAAAGTAAACTGGCCGGGGAGGAAAAAGCGAAGCGCTGGCCGGATTTAGCATCAGGGTTCCCCTTACACCGACCCTCTCTGCTTTCTTTTCTGTGAACAAGGGAGCGCTGTGCTTCGGGCAACGTTTATTTGCCGCAATAAAACAGTCCACGGGACAAACAGCCAGGCACGCTGAGAACTGCTGCTGTATTCCCTTCGGCAGCACTCTAAAACTCTTCCCCAGCCCCGGATTAGGAGGCTGCAGCAAAGATAACTTTCTGCACAAACTTGCACCAAAGCGCTGAAGATTTTGGGCAGGAGTCAGAGGGGTGTTTCCCTGTTTCTCCTTCCAAGGGCCCGTTGGGTCATGTTGGACAGGCTGAGTAGGTGGGAAGCACTTTACGCCTCCGCCTATTCGGAAAGGCGGCAAGTGCCAAGGAAATTCGGGAGTCGGCACTAGAGGTGTGTGTATCTTTAAGGTGAGGAATGCAGGGCAGGAATGCCAGCAACCGATTACACACTGGGGTCAAAGAGACAGGCAACCCCTCCTTTCAGCCAGGTGGGTGTTTCTTTTCTATCTGAAGTTGTGGCATATTCTTCTTCCTGGCTGCATCTTGTTTTAATGGTTACTGAAATCCTCAAGACACAGTGGCTTATTTTATACATTCGCTTCATTATTTTCCTGCACATAATCACTATTATGTATCCCACATATATCTGGACTCAATTCATACAAAACTAGGTTGTAATTTCCTAAGTTGTGGTTCGAGTATAAGTTAATGGATCAAGCAGTTAAATTGTGGAAGTTTTGTACTTCCAGACTTGCAAGATTTTCTAAATGTAATTATATATTTAGCTCATCTAGTAGTATTTCCTGTCTGGTTTACCTGCAAGGACTGACACAAGTCTTTCAAGTCTGAAAGTACAAAACTTCCCACCTCCACTTTAACTGTTTGATACCTTAGGGTGGGCCTTCTGAAGTTTCTTTCTCTGACCATAGCCACAGATGAGAAGCAGAAAGTTCCTACTTCTCATCTGATTGTTTCCTAGGCAGCATCTCTTCCCCTTTCCCCAAGTTCATTCCCACATGCCATTACAGAAACTGAAATCTTGACTAATCCCAACTATATTTGAGCATACACCAGAAAAGTATGAGACAAGCAGCAGAGTAGTGAGCCATCTGCAATATGCAGAGAAATACATAGGTTCTCTCTTAAATTGTAAAATATAAAAGAAATTTATGATCAGTGGCGATTGACTTGGTAAGCAAAAATGGATCCGTTTTAATGATCCTGAATCAGTTTTAATGGCTCAAAAGATTTTGCTGTAGAGTTTAAAATATTTTATCTGCAGATCAAGGATTGAGACTTTTTAGCAGCATTCATATCAATCTGATGGGAAATATTTTCTCACAATAGCAAGAGGACTCTCTACAAGTAGTCCTTGTTTACTGATTGTCTTGTTCAGCGACCGTTCAGTGTTATGGTGATGAAAAGGTAACTTTATGACCAATCCGTGCATTCACAACTTTTGCAACTGTAGAAAGCAAAGGAAAACTAAAAAAATGAAAGCACTTTTAGTCAAAGCATTGGAGGCATGAGTTCACGTTTTATGCGGTATCGTACTGCACCACTGAAATAATCTGAATCCAGTTCTGCTTGAATCAGTGGTAAAAATGCCTAATACTTTTTGTCTTTGTCTTCTCAAGATCTAACACCATCAATTTAATTGCTGCAACCTACGTCCAGGAAGAAAGGGAAATGTGGACATATCTATTGTCAGTAAAGCAGTATTTTACTGCTAATTTTACTGCCAGTCTAATTTCCAGAGGGAGGATGTTCCAGAGGGAGGGAGCCACCACAGAGAAGGCCCTTCTGGTCCTAGTATATAATGTAGTGATGTCTAGGAAAATCTCCTGTAATGTTTGTTATTTTTGTCAGGGAGTTGCTTCAGGTGTTCAGCTTGATGCAAATGACTATCTCAGTAAGGAACGGATCCACATTCAGTTAGATATTTGAACAAGAGCTGCATTTTAAATAGACTAAATGAAGCACGTAAATTTGCATGAATTTTAATATGTTTGCAAATGTTATTTAACAGACATCCAGGAATAATGGGAAAACTGTTAAATTGTAAAACTGTTCACTGCAGAAGAGTTTGTGCATTTTGGAGACTGGCTTTATTAGAATCTGATAAAATTGTATAAAACCGATCAGAGGCTGACAGATCGCACAGAAACGAAGCCACCCGGCCCCGGCAATCAGAGAGATAGATCAATTAGCACTCTCTGATAACAGCGATCCAATTCAAAGCACTTGCCCAGCTGCAAACGAAGAGCTCTGAATAATCTGAGCGCCTTACTGCCTGAGGCAGCCCGAGCCGTGGCTCGGCTAACCGCCCGGCAAGCAAGCAGTCTCCGACTCACCACACCGGCTCAGAAACAAGGAAACAAGCTCCACAAATGACAGTTCACAATCAGAAATCTCAGAGTAGATATTAATTGGTACAAGAAAACCGGAGGAATGGTGGCACAACCGTCCTGAGCGACTGAGTGAAAAAAACTGCCAAGCATAGCAATAAGGGAGGCACTTAAACAACTTGACAGGCTCGCTCAGTCAAATCACGGAGCAGACGGATTAACCCATTCCTGGATGCTATATCCACTATGAGGGAGAATTGTAACTGTTTTCAGCTCTAAATCTGTAGTTGAACATGTAGATACTTTGGGAAGTAGGGGGCAGCGCTGCAGGCATCCTTAGGCATTTGAAGAAAGGGTTTATTCTATGCCTCATAGAAATTCAGGGTTTCTTCCTGGGGAACACTATAAGATTATTGCAAAACACAAATTATGGACATATTAATGTTCAGTTATGGACAGTTAACCTTTTCCCCCCTATCCCAATCAAGTCTATTTGATTCCTAATCTGAATGTCTAAAGTCTGTGTCAATACTCTACCTAAGACTGGAGATAAATGTAGGTAATGGTTTTGAGAAGCCACTTGACTTGTATGGAGAAATTTTATTTACTAGTTCTTTGGTAAATTGTTGCAACACAAAAAGTCAATGATCTTTTCAGCCTTGATCTGGCTTAATAAAAGTATTGCTTTAATATGGATTATACAGTGTTTTTACCCTGCATACATTTTAATTCTGCACAGATCTGTTCCAAGAATATAGCAACCTTTGAATATCATGGACTTTAGGGATCCAATTACATTGTTCTAGGTCAGAGGTGTCAAACTCATGGCATGGCGTATCGCAACTTTTTTTCCCCTTCGCTAAACCGGGGGTGAGTGTGGTCAGCGTGTGACACACCCGGCCCGCGGGCCACGAGTTTGACACCCCTGTTCTAGGTCATAGCATCTGAAAAACTTATGGCACTCAAAACATACTTGCTTCTAAATTATACCAGTTATATCATGGCATCCCTTGACAGAAAAACTAGTTTTGCACTTTGGGGCTTCAAAAAATCAGCAACTTAAATTTCAATATGACATAAAACAAAATGCATTAACTTTTAGTATTATTTTTACAATATTTGATATATTACAGTATATGATATATACATAATTTTATTTTTCCAAAGGCTTTATAATGTCAGGAATGTTATCTTCACCAAAGCGATCTTTCAGAAGAAAATAAAGAACCTGTTCAAGTTTTGCAACCTATAATATAGAAGAAAACCAGAAATTATAATGGAATTTTCTTGCCTCAAGCTAGGTTTTCAGTCAATTTACTGCAAACAGAAAGCACCACTAAGCATTCTAGTTCAGATTGTATTTGCTTAATGCTGCAATTTATATACTCTACTTATTCAACAAATAATGAGCCTCAATAACAGAATACATATTTTCTAATTATTAGTTTGGAAGCATTCTCACGCTTACTTTTGCTAATTTCATACTAGTACACTTTTTTTAAAATAACAGTTAATATTCCTGAAATACAGATAATTAATTTTGGATTCATAGCCTTTTCTTGGGGAAGCACCCCTTTAATCCATCCTCTTTATTACCTTTACAGTCAATTACTCAACTATACTGAGAGCCTTAAGCTAGTTGAAATTTCTAGTGAAGTTTCAGGAACAGATTAGTTTTATTTGGGTACATAATATCAACTATGCAGTGACCTCTAAAAATTCCTGTTTTTAGTAATATTTTTTACTATGCAAGTTATAAATTTGAAAAGACTGATTACTTTTTTCATTCAGTAAAGACATTCTTACAGATAAATGTTCTGTGGATCATTTCTATGTAAACAATCTGTACTTAGAAATCAAGAGAACTCATTTCAAATTGAAACTTACTTGCTTTTTCAACTTTATACAGCAGCAATCTGTTGTCTTCGAGCATTCTAAATGAAGAAAAAATACATTTAAATATTTATTCCACTAGTGACAAACCCAAGTGAAAATTGAAATGCACTTCCTAGTACTTGCTACCAATTTTTGTTTAGCTATACTATGTTTCAGAAAGCCTATACATAGCAGATAAATATGCAGGTATTTGTTTGGAAGTACTTACGATTCCCATTACTGCTGTATTTTGCCAAGTTTTCAATTATTAACTGTTCTGCTATATCCATAACACGATTTTCACTCTTTTTTTGCACAATTACTGGATAAATATTTTGAGTAACTTCTTTCACTGTAATTATTACAAGTTTATTCATTAAGAGACTTTTCAGCTTCTCTATTGCTGATATGGACCACTTTCCATCCAGTCCCATAATACCTGGAATCGAGAGAAACTACAAATATATGATGGTTCAAAAGTTCAAAGAGGTTTAGTTTCAGTCAACTTTATACAGAATGGTAATGTTAGAATCATTTATAGTGCTCAACTTTATATTCCGCACCAATTAGATAAAGGAAAATCTGTCTCTTTAATACCTCCCACAGACATCAATACACTTCACTGCATCTCTGACACATCAAGAATATATGTTGCACAGTTTAAGGACTTAACTAAGACAAAAAAGGAAAGAAAAAGCTTATTCAAGCAAGGAAGTGAACTCCTCCTGACTCATCAATTTTAAAGTTCTTTTATGCTGACACTAATATGTCACTAATACAATTCCGCATGCATAACTGCATTTATAGCACAAATTTCATCGGAATCTCTAATTTTCATAATTATGAAAAACTGAAAAGAAGTATGTGGCCTGCCTTCTGGCACATTTCTCTTTGTATTTAACATCTGGTCTTTGTTCTGTGGTCATCCAAAAGCAGCAAAGAAAAAAAAAAAAAAGAACAACTCACTATGGTTATTAATTTATTAGATTTAATGCTATGCAGACATAACTATATAACTCAAGAATGGAATTAAAATAAAATATTTACTGTTTGACAAACTGAACTGGTAGGTTTGTTACCTGCTAAGGAACATTTAAGTATTTGAAACGGTAATTGTAAGTAGGGGGCAGTTATAGGCCGAAGTCGAGAGAAAGGCAACATTTCCACATTTCCATAATCTGCATATACTACTTTGACTTCAGATACATTTATTCCCAAAACAAGAGCACGGTACCATTTGTCATCACCTAAAATGGTGGGGGAAAAAAAAATCAAGACTGAGAAGGTCATCATTATAGACAAACTACATCAACTGCATGTTCCCAAATGCTGAGGTTTCCCTTAAATATTGAGAACATTGAATCCACTCCAATTAAGACTTGGTTAGGCAAATCATGGTTAACTCACTTGTTGCTCTTCTGCCCAACTCTCTGTTAATGAGTTTTTCTACATAGGAAAAGGCACTGTGGAGAATGTCCCTATTTCTAAACTGAAGAGTGAAAGGTGAAAAAGGGGAGAAGTCTTAAAGTATCTTTTTAAAAGAGAAAACTAGTTGTTTAACATACAGTACGTGGGCAACAAGTAGTGCTATCAGTGCACTTATAGAAAAACTATTTGGAAGAATTCTCTCAAATAAACAAGCAAGTCATATTTGAGGAGAAATTTATTTTTGAAGGACTACATTTCCTTAAATTTAGAAGGGATTAATTCAAAAAGCAAGGTAGGTAGATAATGGAAACCCTTTCTTTCTAACTTAAACTGTCATCCACCTACAAACTCAAAACAATTTTAAAAAAGAATGGGACTATGGAAGTTGTTTAAGAGGGAGATAGCCAAGAATAAGCAATATGACCAAACACCATCACAACAATGGAAGCATAGCTTCCCTCGCAGCAATTTATTTCTTCACAGCTTGTTCTCAGTGCAGTCACATCCAGAATTATTTCCCTCATTACGACACATGTTCCTTAAAGACCTGCTGATTTGTTCCATCCCAAATAAACACCCTTCCGGCCTAAGTCACTAGCAAAAGAGACATTGTGATCTCTCCTGATGTCCTGGCTGGTTATCAAAAGATAAGCCTAACTAATTGCAAAAGGTTAGAAAAATCAATGTCATTAATAAAAACAGAACAGAAAACTTAAATAATTTTCTATCTAAAATAACCACATTCTGGCTTGCTTTTGAAACAAATCAAACAATTCAGAACAATTTGTTTCTTTTTTCCATGCATAAGCTGCTGAATTCAGTGTAATTAACTTTTCCTGTGAATGAAAAAATAGTCTGCTTTACTGACCATCTAATATAACTATTGAAATTGTGAAGTAATGAATGTTATTATTACACCTCCTCCAGTAGCTATTGGAATCATGTGTTAAACTACTAAATGCATATATTGGTTTCTGAGTTTAAATGAAATAAACTTAAATACAATACATTAAAATGATGCTGCTTTCACCTAATCCACGAATCTCTGCAGCACATTCTACAGTAAGTAAAAATTTTACTTTATCCATTTATTCAAACACACACATTTCAGTTTTCCAAGTCCATTCCCTCACCTGAGAACCTGGCACAACAGGGTTCACCAATCTTTGGTTGGAAGATGCTATCATTTTCAGCATAGCAATAGTCGGCAAGTTCAATCATTAGTTTTTCGAGCTTTTCTAAATCCACTGAAATGAAAAGAAAACATTTTAAAGGGCTGCTTTTGAATAACATGTCCAAATATGTTATTTAAGGCTCAAGAAATTTTTTTGCACGTCATCCCTGTCTTATTTTAGCAATGTTAAGTCCTGAAAAAGTAATCTTTCAACTGTGTAAGTTTATTTGCATTTAAAATTTATGTATGCATATGTGTGCACGAAAATACACACATGCATGTTCACAATTACCTCCCACTCTGGGAGGCTTTCTGTCTTTTACTCCTGAACTAATCACCAAGAGCGTTCAAGTTCTCACATTCTCTTCATCTGCAGTTTACAGGGCTTTATTATTTTTATGTCTGCCTGTCTGAAATACTGCGAACAAGAACATCCTGCCTAGTTCCAGCTCACTTGCTGTCTTCTCACTACCCTCATACTTATCAATGGGCTACTGAATGGAAGGCTAAAAAACTTGAACAAAGCCTTTAAGCTAGCCTACTTATTATCAGAAGCCAGGAAGGTACCCTAAACAATATAGTTGAAAAAATAGATCACTATGTCTCAAACACACTTAGCTTTTCAACAATTTCAACAACAACACAACTGAAATGGAAATAAACCAGCTAAGCTTTTGAACTCTGCTGACATAATGGGAACAGAATTCTGAAGCTGCTTTCAGTTTACAATAATCATGTGAAAGTGCCAAGGATTTAGTTTGAGTGCTTTTTTATCTGACATTTCCCAGATTCTGAAAAAAACTGATTTTTTTTTTTGGCCATACTTCAGGTTCAAAAGAATAAAGAAGTCACTGTATCATCAGCAAGTGTGGGGCTGTTTTCTTAAGGGAAATCAAATGCGCCTGAGAAAAAACAACTATCCATCCACTATCCACTTCTTTAAAATTTCAGATTTGCCTACTAATACGAAAGGAGGCACATTTGAGATGTTATAGAAATGTTAAATTTGGAAAATTATTAGTTGCACCACCATGACAATTTCAGCACTGGTTTCAGCTATGTATAGGGATACAACTTCAAAACCCATTACTTCAAACATTCATTCTTCTCTCTGCTATTTACAAACATAAAAAGTCCGCTTACAGATTTTACATTCCTCTTTAATGATCATTCTGGATGATAATCTTGTCCTGCTCTTTTCCCCCCACTTCTCTGTAGCTACACCACTCTGAACATCAGTCCACACTCTTCCAATTTCCTCCCACTGCCTTCTTAAGCTAATCAGCTAGCAGTGAAATCTGTCTATTCCTCATCCTTTTTATGGCCAACTGGAAGGGCTTTAAGATGACTATTAGCCTTAGATTCTTTAAGAGCCGAGGTGGCGCAGTGGTTAGAGTGCAGCACTGCAGGCTACTTCAGCTGACTGCTAGCTGCAGTTCGGCAGTTCAAATCTCACCGGCTCAAGGTTGACTCAGCCTTCCATCCTTCCAAGGTGGGTAAAATGAGGACCCAGATTGTTGGGGGCAATATGCTGACTCTGTGAACCGTTTAGAGAGGGCTGTAAAGCACTGTAAAGCGGTATATAAGTCTAAGTGCTATTGCTAACTGCTATTGCTATTGCTATTTTATTATCTGAGGATTACTTTGGATTCGTGCAAAGCAGTATTCAGGGAAATCAAAATGATTTCTGGAGACTACCACTTCTCTTTGAAAAGCTTCTTGCCAGTCTTTTTCTTTTATTTTAAACAATATTATAGGAATCACAGGTATCAAAAATAATTTTTGCTTTCCTGTTAAAAAATGTGCAGAGAACAGGGATTATGATCTATTTCATATCTGGAGCAAACTACTATGTTCCATTGCTGAACCATTTAAAATTAGCTGCAACCTCAACAATTCAGTCCAATTTTCAGGCAAAAACAAAATCCTGGAGTGATTTTATGAGGCATTTAGGGCAAAACTCATAATTTCACATCCTTTACTCTCAGCTCTCTCCAGTATGGCATCCCTTCCAGTCTGTTAACTGTCCAATAGGATAGAATAATGTGAAGTGTTACCACCACTTTATAATGCCTTGGTAATACCACACTTGGAATATTGCATCTAGCTTTGGTCACCACAATATTAAAAAGATGTTGAGACTATAGAAAGAGTGCCAAGAGCAGCAACCAAGATGATTAGGGGATTGGAGGCTAAAACATATAAAAAACTGTTGCTGGAATTGGGTATGTCTAGTTTCATGAAAGAAGGAGCGGGGGTGACATGATAGCAAAGTTCCAATATCTAAGGGGTTGCCACAAAGAAGAGGGAATCAACCTATTCACCAAAGCACCTGAAGGCAGGACAAGAAGCAATGGATGGAAACTAATCAAGGAGAGAAGCAATTAGAACTAAGGAGAAATTTCCTGACAGTTAGAACAATTAATCAGTGGAACAACTTGCCTCCAGAAGTTGTGAATGCTCCAACACTGGAAATTTTAAAGAAGAGATTGGACAACCATTTGTCTGAAATGTTATAGGATTTCCTGCCTGAGCAGGGGGTTGGGCTAGAAGACCTCCAAGGTCCCTTCCAACTCTGTTATTTTGTTATTCAATTCTCCAATATTTTCCCTTCCAATTAAAGTACAGCTGCCAACATACTGGCGTTTATTCCTTACTGCAATGGTCTCACTATGGAAAACGTTCCCTGTGCAGCATATCTTATTGCCCCAACTTTCTCCTGTGATAGCTTAGCACCATCCCTTCCCATCCTCCCTTCAACTATCTTTAGTTTTTGCCTTCTCCATACTTTCTCATCCTAAATCTCTTCTTGAGAAATATAGTTCCATATCTGGAACAAAACAATCCCATTTTGTTCTATGTGAAATCCAAAACTTTCAAAACATCTGTCGTTTGATTTGGTTTGGACCCTAAACATACGAAGCAGCTCTACTCTGCATGAAATATTTAATGCACCAGAATTAATTTTTAAAATGAAATATATTTCTCTTTTCCAATGGCTTCCAATAGTCTTTTTGTAACTTTTTTGACACTTTCAAAATCCTGTTTCTATAATAAATTAAAATATTCCAATGTTCCTGAAGTGATGTAATGTAAAAATATGATTAAACAAAATGCTAAGATTTTCCCCGCTTCATTTTGAATGGATAAAAATGTAATGGATAAAAAAATGATGTAATTTATGTAATGTGATACTATATTTTCTGATTTACCTGATTATCTTCAATAAGACACCTCTCTTCCCTATAAATAGTTTATTAAACTACTTAACTTGTTTATTATTTCATTTCATTTCAAACTGTAGGATCCACAACCATCTATTAATATAAAATTGTGTTATGGGGCTGTCAATCAAAGGAAAATTGATCTTCTAGAGGAAAAGTACCTGCTGATATTGTGAAAGGGGATGTTCTAAATTACTTGGCTTTTCTCATTTTTGGGAGGTAGGAAGGCACGAATGGAACAGGAACATTCTTAAAAATTGGATGGTTTCCAAAACCATCCTGAAATAATGCTGCCAAAATTCAGTTATTTTGTCTCCAAATTTTAGCAGTGCAATTTAGTGTTAGAGAGAGCTTGAATTCATAATCTTCCTACTTGTACTATCTAACAGAAGCTCTATATGAGGGTAGAGACAGTGAGAAAGAAAACATGCTGGAGGTTTGCTATAGTTTATTTATATAAATCCATAATTTGTGAATGGGGTCAATAAATATCATTTTGTTGGTATAGTATACTTTTGATTCTTACCTTTCATTTCTTTTGGTATAACATAAAATAAGTCAGGATCTACCACATCTAATACAAGAGCTGATATTGTATCACCAATAGAAAATGTTGGCATTGTCCACTGCATGCTGGTAGATGTACCTATAATATCAGATGAAATAAAAAAAAATATACCATATTTTATGCAGCAATATCCAATGAAAATGTTATGGAACATCATCATGCACTTCAAAACAAGATCTCCTGTACTAAGGTATCTGGTATCTTCTGGATAGCATGCTACAATAATTATAATCTAGTCTTAAAAGAGAACAGAAAAAGTAAGCAAAATATACCAAGTTTAGAGCGAAATACTTTATATTTCTGAGTTTTTGCCTTCATTTAGGATATTATAGACATTTTACTCCATATTATGATATACTGCAGTTGGCTTGAAAAAACAGGAAAGTGCATTCCCACTTGTCAGTGGCTTGAGAAAATTGTGATGAGGGTATAGTAGAAATGAAGAAGAGTTAGGTAAATATTACTGCCATTCTGGTAGGTAAGTTTATTGTTGTTTTTAAATCCTACACTTTGGGAAGTTAAGATTTCATGGGTGGTAATAAAATACTGACCTTGAATGTTATGAGTGGTGCATGTTTAGTTTTTCCCATCAGGTTGCCAAACATAAAACTAAGCTTAGGACAGCGGTTCTCAACCTGTGGGTCGCGACCCCTTTGGGGGTCGAACGACCATTTCACAGGGGTCGCCGCGCACGTTAGCCCGCCATCTTGGTGACACCGTCCGGCGCGTGCGCAGAACGCGTTGCGCATGCGCAGAGGGTACAAGCGCCCAAATGGCAGCGTCCAGGCGAAGTCTCCCGCTTCCGTTGCTATCAGCTGTCCGGTGACCCGCAGGCAAGCCCGCACCGGGAGCACTTCACCCCTGGGGCTACGCCCCCTTTGTCACCTCATCCCGCACGGGGAGGGGGCGGGGGTCGCGGCGGCGGGGGGGTCACGGCATTAGAAAGGTTGAGAACCACTGGCTTAGGATATGTGCATTACAGCTAGAATAAAGGTTTCAAACTCTGAAGTGGAACACTGTGGGTATTCTAGTCAAACAACATAAGGTATTCTTAAGTCTTGCTTCCCATGTTTGTAAGGAAATATGGGCAAAATGTTCTATAGAAGGCTGCTTTTTTCCAAACTTGGAACATAATTTTTCTTAAACAAGCAGTTTTTAGAGATTGTCATACCATTCCAAACAACAGTAATATTACATTATTTTGGAAATTACTTGTTATCAACTCACATGGTAATGTATTTGGATTTAATAGTAAGTTTTCTTTAAAAGCCAAATGCTTCTTTATTAATATTTCACTGATCATGGGAATGCTACTAGAATTATCAATAAGCTCCACTTCAGCACCATTCTTCATTACAGAAATTACTCTGGCCTGAAGTTTTTTCTCAGTTGCATACATCTGAAAGGCTGTTATAGCTTCTGTAGTCCATTTGTTATTTATGGGTCTCACACCTGTGGGGAACAGAAAAAAATCTTAAGTAGACTTTCATTGCTCTTTAGAAGATGCTTTTTGAAATAATAATGAGCACAATATTCCATACACTTCTTAAAGAGCAAGTATTAATAATTTTAGTAGGAATTAATTCATGAATATGAAGAGAAATACTTTATGTTTTCTCAAAGCATTAAAAGGATATTGCTATGATTTTTCATCTTTTGATTCTTTCGGGCAATAGAAAAGCTAATGTAATATTAAATAGTACCTCACAGCAAATTGGATTGCTGAATGATTCAAAATGTTTTGATAGGAATGTGCAAAACTGTTATGAATAGAAGTGTTCAATATATTGTATTAGGAAAGAAGTATTTTTTCTATGTCTGGTCTCTGTTAAGGCCTGCAAGTATATCCTATTGTGGAATTTAGCATCACAAAACCACATAACTGCTCAATAGACTACATAAAGCATCTTGACTTCTGATACTGCAAATTTTAGCCAATACTAGAAACTACTGTTTATCCTCGTGTCTTTTTATATATTTTTTAAAAATTTGAGCTCATTCAAAATGATCAGACTAAATATTATTTCTACATTAATTCCAAGTTAAAAGCAACTTGACAGGACTTAAAAGACCCAGCCATATTTACAAAGTATTATGATTATTTTGGATCAATTGTACCATTTTAAGGTCCCAGAATTTTACAGCATAACTTAATAAAAAGCAAATTTAAATTGTTTTGTTTTGAATATCTTCCAGCATAATCAAATACTATGATGTATTATTCGGATTTTAATTTAATATCTTATACAAAATTCAAGAGTGTCCTACTACTGAAATTACCTGAAAGCCAACATTTGATTCCCTGAAAGGGAAGTTTTAAGAATGTAGATGAAATCTGTCTAATTTTATCTAGAGGAATTTCTTCATAATTTCCATAATCTACAAACTGAACTTTAATTACTTCAACTGAAATGACATCTTTTACACAGGCACGATACCATCTACCATCACCTAATTTAAAAGAAAAGGATATTGAATAAACACATAATTTACTTTTTTCCAGAAACCTGAGCTTAACCAATTTTATTTAATTTACACCAATGTCATTTATAGCTAGATACTAACTCTCTTACAATGCAAGAAATACAGTAAATGTAGAAGCATCTTATTCAGAAGAAAAAATCTACATCAAGCTGCAACAATCAAAGCATAATGTAAAGTAAAACAAAACAAAATGCAACATTGCACTAACCTAAACTAGTCATTACTTTAGAAATATGAAATATAAATATTCAAAAGTACGGTAAAATGGAACATTCACAGACCTAACAGATTCCTTTACTGCTTCAATTTACATTCAAATTTGATACATGCATACAACAAATGTTGACATTTCTTAAAAAAACAGAGGGAAAATATTATTTACCAGAAAAATAAGCACCATATACCTTCCCTTTTATTATTTGGGAAACGTTGGGTTTTGTTTTTTCACAGTACTCTGCTAAAGATAAGTTGAGTTCTTTAAGAGCATTCAAATCTGGAAAAGAATTGGTTGAGATATTGAGGTATTTTAATATTTTCTCAAGGTTAATACTCTGCCTTTCAGTCAGACCTGTCCTGGACTAGTCTTTGTAGCTAAAGCCTATAAATCAAACATTCTAAAAATGATCAAATAAATGCCAATGGGACACTCTTATTTATTTTAGGAAATTTATATTGCCACCTATTCGCACATGGCAACTCAAGGCGGCTTACAGGAATCTAAAAGCCTCATATATAAAACAATAAAACTAATAAAAGGGAATAATCATATAATTAATTAATAAAATAATATAACCCTCCACCCACCCGTGACAATACATCACACGAGCCATTTAATGGGCTCCATCCCGCTCTGCATTACCCAGGCCCGCTGGAAGAATCAAGTCTTCAGTGCCTTCTGGAAGAGTGTTGTAGCCCAAACTACAACCCAAAACCCACTTATTTATTGCAAAGTGCCAACACGGCAATTTAACCTGAATAATGAGGTTATACTAACTAAAATAATGATAAACAAGGCAGAGTTCAGCTAATTGTTCTAAGAAAAACGTGATAAATGCACTTTTATGACCCATTTTTTTCTGCTTTTGAAAGATTACGATTAGCAACAATAAAAAAAGAAAAACTTTTGTAATATCATTTCTCTTCCCCTCCCTCCTTCTTTCCCTCCCTTTCCCTTCTCTTCCCCTTCCACTCTTTCTCTGCCCCCCTTTCTCTCACTCTTTCCCACCCTCCCTCCCTCCCTTCCTCCCCTTTTCCCTTCTTTCCCCTTTCCTCCCTCTTTCTTTCCCTCCCTCCCTTCTCTTCCCTTTCTTTCCCCCTTCCTCCCTCCCTTTCTCTCCCTCCCCTTTCTCTCCCCCCTTTCTCTCCTTCCTCCTCCCTTTCCCTCCCTTCCTCTTTCCCTCCCTCCCCTTTTTCTTTCCCCCCCCCTCCTTTTCCCCCCCTCCCTCTTGTTCTCTCTCTCTTTGTTTCTCTTTCCCTCCCTCCTCTCTTTCTCCCCTGGGGGGGTCACCCAGCCCTGCTCCGCAGCGTTTCTCACTGTCGTTTGTGGGACTAAAAAAAAGCCACGCGAAACAGCCTTCCGCCTTCATCGCGGTACATTTTTTGTTGCTGCCTTGCACAGCAGCACAGTGAAATTTAGCCCGCTTCCCAAAGGGGGAGACAGGGTCCCCTCCTCCTCCTGGGGCCCATGATGAAGGAGAAGCCCTGGCAGCCGCACTGGGTGAGGAGGGGTGTGTGCCAGGGCTGTTGCCACTGCCTCTTCTTCGCCGCTTCCCTCCCCCACACCGGCTCGCCTCTCTCTTTAAATCGCGCCTCTTTGTCGCCAAATGTGCTCCCCCCGCGCCACCCATCCTCAGTAGAAAGCGCGTGGCAGGCTCCTCTCAACAAACCAATTGGGAAAGGATGGGGGGTATAAGGTAAAGAGGAGGAAAGGAGGCATTTCAGCTTGCTCTCGCCTCCCAGATGGCTTTTCCGGCAGAGGTGCCTGTGTTGGGATGCCCTGCCTTTCCCTCCCCCTCTCTCTCCCCTGGGGGGGGAAGGAACCCCTGAACTGGTGCTGGAGGGTGGGAATTTGACGTCTGTCCAGAGGCTGATGAGCCCGGGAAGCGAGAGTGAGCCGAGATGCCTCCGTTCCTCCTCACCTTATTCCCCCCCCACACACATCCTTTCCCAATTGGTTTGTCCTGCTCGGGCCCAGCAGTGACTCTGGAGAGGAGCCTGCCATGCGCGCTCTCTACAGAGAACGGGCTCATTTCAGGGTGGCCCGGGGGGAGCATGCGTGATGACGAAGAGGCGTGATTTAGAGACAGGCAAGCCGGGGTGGGGGAGGGAAGCGGCAAAGAAGAGGCGGCGGCAACAGCTCTGGCACACACCCCTCCTCGCCCGGCGCGGCTGCCAGGGCTTCCACTTCTCCTTCACCACCACCGCCTTCCCGGAGGCCTGTATGAAGGTAGCAACGCACGACCCAGCGGCAGCGGCGATTCTCCTCAGGCGATGCTCTCTCCTCCTTTTTCTCTGAGGAGAATCTTTGCCTAGCAGCCCGGCAGGAAGGTGGGGCATCCCAACACAGGCAGCTCTGCCGGAAAAGCCATCCGGGAGGTGAGAGTGAGCGGAGACTCCGCAGGGTCACATTTTGGCTCTGCGTCATGGGCTCCAGGAGGAGGAGAGGACCCGTCTCCCCCATTGGGAAGCGGGCTAAATTTCACTGTGCTGCTGCCCAAGGCAGCAACAGCAAATGTACCGCGATGAAGGAGGAAGGCAGTTTCGCGCAGCTTTTTTAGTCCCACAAATGACGGCAAGAAACATGAAGGAGCTGGGCTGGGGGCGACGGCGTGCATGCCCAGAGAGAGGGCTCTACGTGCCACCTCTGGCACGCGTGCCATAGGTTTGCCATCCTGGCCCTAGGGGATGGGACCCGCAACATTCCTTGCCTCCCCGCTCTGGTGGGTCGGGTAGATGTGACTGGCAAGAGACAGTCCCTCAGATAACCTGGTCCCAAGCCATGAAGGGCTTTAAAGGTGACAACCAGCACCTTGAATTGCACCCGGAAGCAAATTGGCAACCAATGCAGCTCCCATAGGAGAGGTGATACATGTGCACACCGAGGTCTGCACAAAACCATGTGGGCCACTGCATTTTGCACCAACTGGAGCTTCCGGATGCTCTTCAAGGGCAACCCCATGCAGAGCGTGTTGCAATAGTCAAGACGGAAAGTGACTAGGGCATGAGTGACCGTGAGTAGGGAGTCCAGGAAAGGCATAACTGGAGCACAACCCGCAGTTGCACAAAGGCCCTCCTGGCCACGACCACCACCTGCTCTTTGAGCAGGTCCAGGAAAACCCCAGATTATGCACAGGGTCTGTTTGGGGTAGTGCCATCCCATCCAAGACCAAAGGTGGCAATTCTTTTTGGGCCAAAGAATCCCAACCCAGAGCCACTCAGTCTTGCCAGGATTCAGTTTCAACCCGTTGCTCCCCATCCAGCCCCTAACAGCCTCCAGGCACTGTGAGAGGGAGAACACAGCATCAACTCACCACGGGCTGAGAAATACAGCTGAGTATCATCAGCATATTGATGATACCTCAGTCCATGGTGACGGATGATCTCACCCAATGGCTTCATATAAATGTTGAACAGGAGCGGAGAGAGTACTGAGCCCTGCAGAACTCCACAAAGCAGTGGGCGAGGCTGGATCTCTCCCCTCCTATCAACACTGACTGAGAATGACCGCAGAGGAAGGAAGTGAACCAGGATAGCACAGGGCCTCCCACTCCCAGTCCCTGAAGCCACTCCAGAAGAATACTATGGTTGATGGTATCGAAAGCCGCCGAGAAGTCAAGTAGAGCAAGGATGGATGCACTACCCCCATCCCGCTCCCGCCAGAAATCATCCAAAAGTGTGACCAATGCAGTTTCTGTCCCATATCCAGGCCTGAATCCTGACTGGTAGAGGTCTAGATAATCCATTTCATCCAGAAACGTCTGGAGCTGCCGCACAACCACCTTCTCAACAACCTTCCCCAAAAAGGGAAGATTGGAGACAGGTCTGAAATTATCCAACAGGATGTCAATATGTATATAGTTCCAGTACTGTATACATATTTATTTAACTAATTTTCCAGTAATTAACCAAAGAAAGTTATACCATAGACTTGCACAATTTGTTTTTTGAGAAAATACTTAATCTGCAAACTGCATAAACATTCTTATCTCTATAGCAGGTAAGAATTGTTTTTGATTAGCTATATTGCTTTGGTGATCACACTAACAGTGTTGGTGAACCTTTTCAGCACCGAGTGCCTAAACGGGAGCGCGCACACAGGGGAGCGCCAGAAACTGGAAGAGCAGCTCTGCGGCACACACGCGCAGGAGTGTCAGAAACCGGAAGAGTAGTTCCCCGGTATGCATGCGTGCACCAAGACCCGCTGGTGTGCTGGAAACCGGAAGCTCAGCTTCCCGGCGTGCACATGCGCGCCACGGAGTTGCTCTTCCGGTTTCTGGCACTCCCGTGCGCGTGAAACCAGCTGCCAGCGTGCATGTGTGTGCCAGAACCCAGAAGAGCAACAGGCGACAGCTGGTGTGCCCGGAGAGATGGCTCTGAGTGCCACTTCCGGCATGTGTGCCATTGGTTCGGCATCACAGTTAGGGTTTACTTCAGGATATTTCTTCAAGTCTGTTTAATTCCTGCTTCATATTTTTCCCTAATGAAACTCCTTCTATAGTTCCATGTTCACTCTTTTCCAAATACTACTAACCAAAATTTGCCTAGTTCTGCACACTAGCTTGATGTTTTCAGTTCTCGCATCTCATCCCAAGTTCTCTTTACTGATGTGTCAACAACATACATATAACATTTAATTATTTTGCTCCAAATTACAATATATTTATTTAAACTGAATGTTTATTACATTAATGCCCTTTTCCTGAAGCTAGCAAACCTATTTCTAGCCCCAAGGAGGATTAGAAAACAAAGGAGGAAAAAAAGATGTACCATCTTCGTTTAATAACTGGCAATAGAACTTGCTGGGGTTGTACAACACAGAGACCATGACATTTACCACCTGTTTGACTGTTAATGTGACCCAAGACCAATTAACAGGCTCCTGCTTTTCACCTATAGGAAAGGAGAAGTGAATATAATTACTACAACTATGTTTTAATAACCTTAATATATATGAGAAACGATATTCATACATATAATCCAACTAAAATATCTATCAATTCTATTCATTTTTAGAAGTATCAGTTTTAATTTCAACATTAATCAATGTCAACTGATAACTGGATAAAATATAATAAAAAATATATAAAATACTAAATAATGTAAGGAATGGGCATTGCCCAAGGCCCCAAACAGATCCATGAACATGTCACTTTGTGTTTACTAGTCTTTTTTCTGTCTGAATTTACAAAATAATTTGAACAACATTCATATGTCATGCCACAAAATGAAACATGAGCCTCTGACATATTTATTTGCAGAAATAGTGCTGGGTTTCATAAACTTTAAAGTAGGAAGATTTTATCTTGGAGAGCTCATTTATCTTTAGAGAAAAACATAGTTTTCATAGGCCCCACCCACCATGGCAGCCACTTTTTAAAACCATACCTTGTTCTCTAAAATCCACATTTGTTCCTGACCCTTAAAAAGTACCTATCCTTGTTCTACTTGTTAGAATTAACACTAATAGTTTGTATTCAATCACCATTGTTCTTAAACTCAAGTTATCATCCATATACTATAAAAATAATTTGAATGCTTTAATGTGAACTCATTATAGTAATAACCTTTTACACTTACCATTTGTTTCTTTCATTGTTTCAATCTGTTTCAAAAGAATAGGTGCTTCTTCTACTGCATAACCTAACTCTAAAAGACATTTAGATACATTAATTGATGGAGTCACAGATTTATCTGTAATGTCTACAACAAAAGTGTTCATTTTCTTGTCAGTGACTTTTATGGCAACCACTTTATTCTGGACCAGTTGCTTCATGGCAAAAGTTGCTTCTGAGGGCCAGGTCTCAGACACTGGTTTCACACCTAAAAACAGAAGGATCATTTTTTAAAATGTCATACATGAAAAGAGAGTACATAGTTTCTCTTCAGCTGGATTATATCTCCCAAGCACTATTTTGTAAAGAACAACTCAATAATTGCACTACCTTTTAGTAATTTTTCTTATCTTTAGGATAATAATTTATTATCTTTAGGATACCACTTTATCTTGTATTTCACATTTGCTATGTTCTCTTTGTATGCATCCAAATAGAAACTATTTTTCATACCTAAATAGTACTGTTGAAGACATTTTGTTGCATCTTAATGAAGTATTACATCCCTTTTGGCTAACAAATGAGTCAAAGGATTCAGTGTGTCATTAAAGGATGCAGAATTTTTTTTTAACCAGCTTGGTTTTGATCCTTGTATTACACACCTGTTTAATTTAGCAGAGAAGTGTCAAAGGTACTTCCCCACTAAAGGGAATACTGGAAACTATTTATTTACTTGAAGCAGCTTGTTTCAACACATGTGCATTACAGCTACCTCCATAATACAGACTATCTTCACACATGGCATTGGTGCCACATTCAGTATGGCACTGAGCCCTAGATCTTGCCAAACCAATACTCATTTGGCTCACCTGGACTCTGCATTTGTGCATCTTTAATTGATTAGGTTTTTTCAAATATAATAAAAACATCTTTGATATGAACTATAGAGGTAAAAGATGAGATACTGTCTGTCATTATTCATGTAAGAAGCACCTACAAAACCAACCGAAGGGTGCTTTTGGATTGAAAGGATTTGCCGGTGACAACACTGTTGCCCAGGGGACACCCAATTGCCAAAAATAATGCCATCTTTGGGGAGGCTCCTTGTGTTCTCCCATTGATCAAAGCGCCACTCAGCTCATGCCATATTCTCTGGGGTACTCACAGATTACTACAAAAATATTTCTGAGAATTTGCAGAGAAATAATGAAAAAATACATAAAGTAATTAATATTGTGCTATTGTTTTCATCTATCCATACAGATTTCTTATAATTTTATGGCCCTGATGCAATTCTGTTGGAAGTTGCTATCTTTAATTATTAATAGCTGAATTAGTCAACAGGAGAAATTCTAATTAGACAGCCCTACTATCTTGTTCAAAAGCAATACATACATTTTTGCTGAGTGTATCCAAGAATAAAGACTTTCCTAGAAGGATGATATACATATCAATACAATTGGTATATACCACATAGGCACAATTAAAAAACGAAGCTTTAAGGCAGGGGTTCCCAACCTTTTCTATATTCCGCACCCCTAGAAGGCTGATATATTCTTGCACCCCTTACAAAAGTAAATAATTATATGCATAATTTTGAAACTTCTAAACCCAAGTTTAGAGCACCCCTGGTTGGGAACCCCTGCCTTAAGGATTTCTTTACAAAAAGTCATTGTTCTATCAAACTGAATTATAATTATTTGTTTCCTACCTGCTAGGGTACAATTCATAGCTTGCATTGGTAATTCCATTAATTTCTGAACAATTGGTCGAAGTCTATTTAACTGTAGCATTTCAAAGTTTCCATAATCTATGTATCCCACTAAAGCAATTTTCTCTGAAATAAAGGATATCACTGTTGCACGATACCACTGGTTGTCTTCTGAGGAAAAAATGTGGAGGAGTCATATTTAATCTTAACTATTTTTTTCTTTAAAAGTGTTATCAGTGGTGATACAACGAAGAAAACTACAATGTTAAAATACAATATAAAATAAAGTTTGATGTAAAAAATAAAATCACAAAACAATAAGGCGTCCTATACACTAGCTAGCACTAGCACTTAGACTTATATACCGCTTTACAGTGCTTTACAGCACTCTCTAAGCGGTTCACAGAGTCAGCATATTGCCCCCAACAATCTGGGTCCTCATTTTACCCACCTTGGAAGGATGGAAGGCTGAGTCAACCTTGAGCCGGTGAGATTTGAACCGCTGAACTGCTGAACAGTCAGCTGAAGTAGCCTGCAGTACTGCACTCTAACCACTGCGCCACCTCGGCTCTTTACACAAATAAAGTAAATAACAATAGTGAGAGTTTTAATTTATCCTCTTAAAAAACAAGGTACATTGAGCCTATCAGAAGGTCAGCAAACTATTTTACTGCTTATTTTAAAATGAAAATATTTGTGCTTCAAAAGAATAATATATGGTACATGAAATAGAAGGGAATAAAGAAAGAGGTTTGCCAAAAGCTGCTGAACCAAGTCAAGCTTTACATTTTATAGTAGCTGAAGTTTCAGTAATAGTCTTATACTATTTTTGTTTTTCTTCTAATACTTCCATCTTAGTACTACCGTGTTTCCCCGAAAATAAGACATGTCCCGATAATAAGCCCAACAGGGCTTTTCGGGACATGCGTTGAAATAAGCCACCCCCCGAAAATAAGCCCCCCCATTACTTTCCGGGGGGAAAGGGGGGGGCATGCCGGGAGGCGCTCTTTTTGCTGCGGGCACTTTTTTGGCCGGGAGAGCGAGAGCAAGTGAGAGTCGAGGGCACGCACACCCCACGAGACTGCTCGGCTCCTCTGGGCTCTGCCTCTGCCAGCGTTTTCAAACGCGCTCCTGCCTCCGAGGAAGAAAAGGGGAGCCTTGATGGCTGCCTCGCCGCCCCATCTCAGGCAGGAGCGCGTCACAACGCTGGCAGAGGCAGAG
>QLTV01000850.1:2002504-2050876 GCA_003457575.1 Thermophis baileyi
TTGGGCTGTGAGATGTGCATTCTACCTGGGACTTGTAGCTCCGTCGCGTTCCTCGGCATTGTGTCCAGGGAAGCCCATTGAAAAAGAAAACTTCTCGCGAGTTCAATTAAACTTCTCGAACTCGCGAGTTTTCTTTTTCAATGGGCTTCCCTGGACACAACGCCAAGGAACGTGACGGAGCTACAAGTCCCAGGTAGAACGCGCATCTCACGGCCCAACATGTCCCACCTACCAGAAATGAGTCTCTGTGAGACTCGTCACGCCACTGCCGCTGCCTTGTGGAGCAGGACTCTGCAAGGCTTGTTGTGCCATTGCATGCACGAACGGCAGCACTACCGCGAGGTTCGACATACTGGCACAGCCACGAGCGGCAGGACACCAATTGTGCTGGTATGATGAAGTTTGCGGCAGTCCTGCAGTTCGTGCATGCAACGGCACAACAAGCCTTACTGAGTCCTGCTCCACGAGGCGGTGGCGGCAGGGAGGGGAGGCGAGGCAGCGGCGATGGGACATGCAGACCCACGCTCGCCGCCTACTGCACCCCCAAAATAATAAGCCCCCCCCGATAATAAGGCCGAGGCCATATTTGGGGGGTCAAAAAAATATAAGCCCCTGTCTTATTTTCGGGGAAACACGGTAATGTTACACCTGAAGCCAGTCTGGAATTTAAAAAACCATTTTCCAAATTGGTTTTAGAAAACAGCACCCAAAAGAGAATGAATTTGACTGTGGTAATATAATACTTCTAAGGCTGGTACAGATTTCTTCAAAAAGAGCTAAATGTCTGATTATTTAATAGTGCATTCACATCCTAACTTCTCACCAATAGTTTTAATTTGTTTTAACTTACCATGATAAATGCAGGCTAAGAAAGCTAACAGTCTAGCTTTTGTTTACTTTTGTTTCATTAATATAAAATTCAAGCAGGTTTATACTCAAATTGCATTATATAGCCTTAATAAATACATATTAGCGGATAATCATTATTCTCACTATTTCTTTTCTATTCTGAACGTTAGATTCCAAGTATTTTAGAGGTTGATGACCTATTCTTTGAATAAACACACAATACTGAGGATTCCTGATTATTACAAATATAAATGATATAATAATGATACCGGTGATAATAATGACAATAAATATTCAGTCTCTTCCTCCTCCATACCTGTAAACTGGGCACAACACACATCTCCTACTGCTGGGCAAAAATCTGGGGTGATCGAGGTATTTTCACAATATTCACGTAGGGATACTTGAAGTTGAGAAAGTCTGCCTAACAACACACATGAAAATTGCTACATAAAAAAGAGCAAAATATGTTTCAAAAATATATAGTTATAGTAACATTGCCCATTTTACTTAGCCTGCTAAGACTTTCATTTGGACCTGAAATCAGTTTTGAGATTACAGAAAAACTTAAGTCATTTATACAGCTCATGATAAATTATAAAACAATTTTCAGACTGCATTTTACATTTTAATGCTGTATCAGTCTGCAGTTTACATTTTAATGCTGTTCTCTTCCCATGCTCATCATCACACATAAATGTCGCTATCTTATCTCAATAATTTATTAAATGCACAAAATATACAGGTGCACAAGTATTTATATCTCAACATAAAAGAAGGACTTACAGCCATTTGCTGTCTGTTGACAAAAAAAAATTCCTGGGTTTTGTATGTGGGCAACCATGCCCAAAAATGTATCTCCTATAGATACTGAGACAATCTTTGGAGTTAAGCCATCAGTATGATCCAGTTCTTTCCATTCCACTTTCTTTTCTAGAACAGATTTTTTTTCCACAGTATGATCTAAGGGGAAAATGATACTTAAAATCTGATTTGCAAGGTCTAGTTACATATTTAAGAATCCGTGTAGAAAGATCCCTCATCTTTCTAACTAACCACTATTAAAATAAGTATCTGCTCCCTATTATTCAATCTATGAATGCCAATACAATCAAATCAGAGTTTACAAAGGTACATGAGATTCATTAGTGAAAGGGAAGATATTCCCTCCCACCATACAGACTGAACATAAAGAAAAACTGAGCGGAAAAAAGAAAAAATTGGACTACAGAAGATTAGTTGCAACAGTGATGAGGAAATGTGTACTATCACAAAACCCAAATGTTTTACAGGACTATATTGTCTCAGCCACAACAGCATAAATTGCTGTCTTATGGAAAGGACTTTTAGGCCACTGATTCTAATAAATTACTGTCAGTCCTACAAAATAGAGAAGATCAGGAAAGTGATATGATTATATTCCTTTCAGATGAGGTATAAACTATTTCCTACTAGTTGTCCATTGTCTCAAAAATTCAAATCCTAGTCCATCTCCCAACGCTGTGGGAGCGTTCATTTGCAATGTTCTTTTCTTTTCCAATCCTCTTTTATAGATTAGATGGATAGATGAGAACCCCAAAATGCTGTAGATCTTCCTTCCTAGATCTTTGAATGTTCTAAATGTTTCTTGACTTGAACTTTGCCTGATTTCATATAGGGAAAAAAAGCCTGATGAACTTACCCATAACTGAAGTTTCCTTCTTACTATCCTTTTCCTTTGCATTCAAGTCATGCATATTTTCCAAAATAATTTCATGCAAGTGTTTACCTATTAATACATATAATACTACATATATTACCTATAGTTTATACAAAGATATTTGCAAAATGTTTTCAAAGCCACAATTCTGACTTCTTGAAAAATCATACCTTAGCCAATTTATAGTTTAGCAATAGAAAAAATATTGCAGATGAAAACTCTGCTTATATCTTTATAAAACAGACATTTGCATATGCCTAACAAAATAAAACAAATACATCAAAAACATAAATCCACTGCAGTGTTAGCTAAATATATATGAACTAATCAATATTAACTATTCTAAACCAATTTTTTCAACACAAACTTTGAACCGTCTTCCCAAAGGATCAAAAAGCATTTACATTTTTTCCATAGTACAGTAGATACACAATATATTTGGGAACTTCAGGCCATACTTTTCTTGGTGAAAGTTTTCATACACGGTCCTACTCTATTGTAGTTACTTGCACATAGCAAAGGAATAAATACACATGGCTATCCAGAAAAATCTTTCTGTTTACCTGTCTACATGCTGGTCAAATGTCTATAGAGATTCTCAATCATGCAGGTCATGGCTGTCCCAAAGGTGCTTTTTCCAAAAAGCAACTGGAATTTCTTTGAAAATGTTTTGATTCCCATCTTCTGTTTTAACTAAAGAAGCTTTTTGGATGAGAAGCAAAAAGTTTTCAAAGAAAAAAGCCAAGAAAGTCCAGTTGCCTTTTGGAAAAAGCACCTTTAGGACTATATGTTGGCCAGGACTTCCCCCAAGATGGCATGCTGAGCAACAGGTGATCTCCCACTAGCAAACAACTGATTATGTTGCCAAAGCTGGCTATTTGGGAGCTTGTGCCCCAGATTTGAATGGGAGCAACAAGGAACAACCCGAGATGGCCCTCAGATGATAGCAAAACCTTCAGAAAAGAGGGATCTTGAAGATGGCAATTCTTGGTAGGAGTGATCAGAGGTTTGGGTTTTCCATTTTTCCCTTCAGCTGTTTGTTTATACCTTTTAAAGTTTTTCTTACTCTTTGATCTATATTTTAATCAACTGGTTGAATGCTGATTCATTCTATAACTCTGTTGGATTTTAATATGACCTTTTTCATTTTCTTCCTGTTTACTTTGGAACTCTAAATTACGATTTCACGTTTGCTGTAAGGAAGTCAGCGGTGACAGAACTCAAACCAGGATAGTGAGAGTTATTTGATCTGATTTACATTTATATCTGATTTTACTTTAAGGACTTTGTTTTTACTAGTTTTTTAAAAGCTTTGGTCTTATTTTTTTTACTTCTAATGGGAAAATTACATTTTATTTTAATTACTTCTTATTTGGGGAAATTTTACCTCAATTTTTATCTGTGGATATTTTGTTATGGGACTATATGTTGGCCAGTGAGTTTGGGCAGCTGAGAGTCAATTCTGAAGAAAGACATTCAAGAATTGAGGAAGGATTCTTTTTTAATGTTCAAATTTCTCATATTCTGAATAAGAATAGAAAGGAAATACTGAAACAAATCTAAATTGATGACAAGGCAAATTAAAAAAATATATGGAAAGTATAAGTGTTATTTTATTCTGTGGTAGTCCCAATGATTTAAATGATATTTCCTTCATAGGAAGTATATTAAGATGTACAAATTAAATATATTAGTCTGAAAACCAGTAACTTGATTCATGAAGATTGAAAGATTATAAAGAAACTAATATAGTAAATCTAAGTGTATTTAGAATTAATTTCTGCCTAATTTAATATTTAATATTTACTTCCAAGTAATATCAATTTGGAACTGTAACAAGATTTTTAATAATCTTGCCTTCTTTAGAGTTGTTTGGCAGACATTGCTACCTTTGTAATATTAGATCAACTACAGAATAATTTTTAGGATAAATGTTGTATTACAAATTAAACAAGCCACCGGTTGACACAGTATGTACGCTGGAGTACTAATGCACATTTAAAAAAAACACGATTTGAAAGAAGTGATTTGGATTTTCATGGAAAAACAATGTATTTTTGATATTCACTGTAAGCCTAACTTTTGTCAGGTTTCCAAGGGGGGGGGAGTCTACTTTAGAGTCACATTAACTAAAATGAGAGGATTATTTAAAACACTCACATTTTTTATTTATATGAAAGTCTGAAAAAAATTGACCTAATGCAATAGACGGCATTCATGTGAGCTTCTAAACCATGGACCACAGGTCACATGTGGTACCCCCAAGCAGCCAAACTACATGCTACTGAATGCCTCCAAGCTTCACTGCCACTACCAGCTCCAGTGTTTACTGCTCCACTAACTGAACAGCTGTCAGGTAGTTTTTTGTGATTATTTTTAATTTATCTATAAATTGCGTAGGCCTATTATAAATAATTGCTTTCAAATCATTTTGAAGATTAGAATTGCAAATTAAGAATTATTTTTGTAATAAAATATAAACACACTTGACTTCTATAGTGAATGATTTCAAAATATTTTTAAGTGGCAAAAAAATTGCTTATTTAAATGCCATGGGTAATCTTGTGGAAAAATTAAAGCACAGCAAACAAAGACTTTTTATGCAAAGCATTCAACCCATACTCTTATCTCTTTCAACATGTTTTCTGACATAGTAACAGGAATACAATGTAGGAGATTTTGTAAAATTCAAGTTTGTTCACTAAACTTCATTGTACGAATCTTGTTTAATAAACAATTGTTATAACAAAAATATAAATTATTACTGTTATCTAAATTTACCATAATCTGACAAGACAGCATCGACAGTAAAACAAGGCAAATCATCCATCGAAACATCAGTGATAATTAATGAACAATATTTTCCTATAAGAATTGGAGCAATAATATTCTTGTAGTTTTCATTCCACTGTTTTTTATCAAGAATATTAGCAATGCGACACTTAATGGCCTAAAAAAAAAAAAGTAGTTTAGAAAGTTGGTTATCCTAGTTAAAAAAGAACATAAAACAGCACACTACTATTAGAATATACAGAAGCTTTTAAATAGTCAAAATACAAGCATCTTGGGGAAAAATCATGATAATTTCTGTATTTTTAAAAACTCTTATTTTAAAAGTATCTGAGTGTGCAGCTATTCCAGTGTTCAATACATCTACTTAACAGTTTTCTCCAAATGCAATAACCTTATTCTGCATTCACAGATCACCAAGAATGGAAATCAACATTTATAAATCCTTGACCAAGAATCAGGATAAAATTTAATTCCATCAAAAATCTACTGTACAAGACAAAGTACCGCACAAGACAAAAATAGCTAAACGTTTGATCAATTTTTTTTATTTTTCTAGGAGCAACATTTTCAGAATATTTTGTTACATTTTTTTTTTAAAAAAAAATCAGGTTATATTCTCTTGAAGGCACAATTTGGATACTTAACATATTCTCAGACATGGTACATTTTCCTCAGTTTCTCAGATATTTAAATTTATACTTACGCAGGGTGGGATCTGTGAAATATCTTCATGCAATCCTTTAATATTGTGTAGTAGTATATTTTCTCTTTTTCCATAGTCAATATACAGTACTCGAGCTCTCTTTGTAAGGATATCTATCTCTTTTATGAGTACCCTGCACCAAGTCTGAATGTGAATAAATTGCTTAGCTGCAGAAAAATTATTCGCTATGATCTTCACTAGAAGTTGTCTTCAAATTCAAACACTAATTCACAGTATAATTTTATATATTTAAATTATTTAGTTAATGGAAGCAAATCAAATAATCTGTTCTTCCTAACATACAGATCCATCCTTTCACTAGGCCGTATATGATTATATTAACTTCAATATTACTTATACACTTAAATAATATGAAATATTTCAGGTGACACCTATTTTAAACAACAGAAACAAGATTAGAATCATCTCTCTTAATTTTCTCAGTATCAGTTTTCAATTTACTGTAAAAAAGAAACCAGAACTTTGTGCTGCAATTTTCTATGGCATTTCTTGCTTTGGCTAAATTAAAAGTTACTAACTACTGGTATTAAATACCACAATTACAATTAGTCAAAAAATAAATATGAATCTACTGACCTGATATAAAAAGAAATGCTATATTGCTGGTAATCTGTACTTCAGGATAGCCTCTACAGTTGTTCAGTCAAAAAGATACTTTTTGAACAGGCCTGCATGCATACATAACATTTAGTATCCCCTTAAAGAATTCCTTTTCCTGCCTTCCATAATTGTTTCAAAATTCCAGGAAAATACATACTTAAATTAAAGAGGTGCCAACAGTACCCTTACCTCTTCTGAAACTTGCTGCACCCCCAAGTGGAAGCCCTGACATCCATAATAGTCTGCAAAACACTAAATGGTCACTACGTCTACTCTAAAGTTAATTTACCTGATCCAGAGAATATTTTGCAACACCAACTTCTCCTTTGACAGGAGTATATTCTTGATTAATTCCCTTGTAATCTTTCAGTTTCACTGTTAGTTTTCTAATATTACTTTGAACTTCAGGAGAATTGACTTGTATGTAGAATTCACTAGGATTATTAAAATCTGTTATTGTACCCTAGAAAAGAAATGATTTTTATCACAACTGAATACAAAGTTGAATGAACAAAGTTACTCAAAGCATAACAATTTAAAGGATTATCAAGAATTAAAATAATTTTACAGAAAGGTAGGTAGTCCTTGCTTAATGACCCTAATTGTGACTGGAATTTGTCACTAAGTTAATTTATAATTATGCAAAACATTATATATGATTGCAGCACATAGCAACAATAGTTCCAATAGTCCTGGTTACGGATATTAGGCAAAGACTACACTGTTGTTAGGCAAGGACCTCATGCTTCACTTGCCCTGTGTGAACTGCCAGTTCCATCCACTGCTTCTCCAGCCAGGTCTGGTGTGTCCCTTTGGTAGAGGAGACTGCACTGCCCTTGCCTCCACTTCAGTTCCTCCTACCAGTCTATCTTCCCCATCTCCATCCTTTGGGCAGCCTGCTCTAACATTTGATCCCTGCTGCCACCAGATAACCTTCACTGTTACCTTCCACTCTCTGCTGACCTGTGATCCAGGCACTGGGTGAGGGTGTGGCCCAAAGACATGGTCAAAGAGTACAGCTGAGCTTTGTCAGCAAAGAGGAACTTGCCAGGCCTGGTCAGAGAAGAGGCAGTAGGATGCAGTCAGGGGAGGAAACATGATGGTGGTCCCAGGCAAAGGCAGCAAAGCCTTGCAATCTTGGAACAGCAGCAGAAGGCAGAATACAACAAAGGTCACTGGAGGGAGGGAGGACAGGCAGTGGCAGAGTTTAGGGTGTTCCAAAGGGTAGAAATGGGGGGGGGGAGATAGGCAGGTGAGAGGAGTTGAAGTGCGCAGTTATCATAAATGTGGGCTGATTGCCAACAACCCGAATTTTGATTCGGGGACGTTGCAACTTCCATAACTTTAAGGACGGTTGTTCTTTAAGGACGGTTGTAACTACCCTTTGGTTAGCACTATCACTGAATGTTAACAACAGTAAAAAGTTGTTAAGTTAGGAATACTTGTATTATTAATTTAGCTAGGTCTTTGTAGCTATGAGGACCTTATTATACAAAATACATTGAAATGTAAAATCAGAACTTACTTTGATTGTCATATTTTTCTTAAGTCCTAAATTATTCAGATCAGACAGCATTATTTTCTTCTCTTGTTCTACATTTTTAGTATTCACTGGTAATATAGTTTCCTGTTAGAAGCAAAGGTTTACATTTGATTAATAATAATAATCCTATTTTCTACTTAAAAGAACTCAAAAAGATTGAGTCATCTAAGGAACATAAATCATTGATGAATTTATAAGAGGATTTATAATTTTGAGTATAAGCTAACATTTAAAAAGTAAGTAATTCTTATTCCTTCCTTCTTGTAATATCCACAATAACTTCAGAAACCTTCTAGGGAATATCCAGAAGTCCTCCAAAATAATTGCTAGAGAAATGAAAATGTAATATGGTTACTAAAAAACTGGAAAGAATGCTTTACTATATGGACAGGTATTATACCTCACTTGCAATAATTCTTGTCAAATTAATCATATAATATTTAAACCATAATTGGCAACTGATAACCAAAGTCAGTAGGGAAACTGGCAGAAAATTGCAAGTCCCAGGCCAGCAGGCAAGTGGCAGGAGTGCATGGGGGTGCAGGAGAGGCACCACATGGTCAGAGTGTGTGCCACAGATTGGGAACAGTGCGCCAGGCAGATCAGGAAGGGTATAGCAAACATGCATGAGTGGTGTAGTGCAGGTAGGTGTGCGAGTGGCTGGCATAAGTGCAGATAGTTTGGAGAGATTGTGCGGATGGGAAAAACCTACCCCAGTTACTTGTGATTTTCCCAGTTAGACTATTAACTTTCTGGGGAAAGCCAGCAGAGAAGGTTGCAAATGGCAATCACGCAATTCTCGGGTGCTGGACAACTGGTTGTAAATGCTAACCAGTTGCCAACCACCCAGATCATGATCACATGATTGCAGGGGTGCTGCAATGTAACTTTGGGGACTGGGCATATGTCCCTTAGATCAGCATTGCTGTAACTTTTAATTGAATTAATTGAATGAATGGTTATGTCAAGGACTACATGTACTGGCAAATTTTTTTTGAAGTATTAGAAAAGGTAAAGGTTTCCCTCTCAGTCATGTCTGACTCTAGGGCATGGTGCTCATCTTCGTTTCTTGACTGAGCGAGCCAGCGTTGTCCGAAGACAATTTCCGTGGTCATGTAGCCAGCATGACTATATGTCAAAGGCACATGGAACACTGTTACCTTCCCACCGAAGTGGTACCCATTAATCTACTTGCACTTGCATGCTTTCTAATTGGTAGGTGGGTAGGAGCTGGGCCAAGTAATGGCAGTTCATCCCACTGCGAGGAGCTCAGGTCTTAAACCCGGGCTCTCAGCTGTCCAGCTGACAAGCTATGGGACTGTAACCGCTAAGCCATCTGACTCCACTGAAATAGTAGGTGAAAGTAAAATAAAACCAATCAGCAGTGTTACTTACTGTTGCAAAAAAGGCAAATATATTTGTTATACTACATTAAGAGAAGTGTACTTTCCAAATCAGGAAAATTATCAGTTTTCCTTTTATCTATTTTGGTCAGATCATAACCTGAAAAGTGTCAGTTCTGATGATTGCATTTTAAGGGTTCTGAAAAACTGGAACTGGTTCACTGAAGAGCAGCAAGTATTATCAAACTCTAGAAACTACATCCTATGAAGAGAGGCTGAAGCACCTTGGCCTCTTCAGCATTAGGAAGATAGAACGGGGAAATTATAGCTCTTTCCAGTGCCTTAAACGGTATTACTCTGAAAGTGTGGCTTTCTCATGGAATAATTTAAGTTCTAGGAAGAAAAATTCCACTTGAAAAAACAATCTAACAGTAAGAGCAATTTTTCAGTAGGCTGAAGTAGAGATAGGCTTCTCTTTACTGATTGTCCTGAAGCAGATGTCTGTAAACTATTTATCAAGGATATTATGTTGATTGTTGGTTGGGCCAGGGCATGGTAGGCTAGATGGCTTGAATCAGCCCTTTCCAAATGCATAATTTTAAATTAGAAGAATGTTACAAAGAGAAAGGATGAATATGCAGGCATCATCAGAATAGTATAATGAAGTTTCTCAACCACAGAAGAAAATTCCTCTCACCATACCTTTTTATTGCTTTCATCCAATGATTTTCTACAATATTCAGCTTTATTTGTACTAAAAAGAATAATTTCATTCATTAGCACAATGTTCAGTTCAATTGCAAGTTTATTTCATTTAAAATGTATTATGTTGTGGCAGTATAACTTTGTGCCACTTTACATACGTCTAGCTGATCAAGAAATACTGTTGTTTCATATGCTGCTTTAAGCATCTAAATCTGGACTTGCATAAACCAGAATTCAGCAATATGTCCAAAACAGAATCTCTAAGAATAGTATTAATAATTTAATTTAAGTAGGGGAAGGAGTGAAGACTAACATGACTGGAAATGGAAATCCTAAAGCTCTCCTAAGCACATAAAATCCTTGACTGGAACAGCAAGTAAGGAACAAAAAAGAACTGCCATATATGGTGGTCCCAGAACAACTGAGCCAAGGAGTTTAAATACTAATCAAAGAGTGTGCAAAATATTTCAAATTCAAAATGTTCAATCTACTGGTAGACTGACATAGTTTTTACTGGAATATTTATGGTAAAATAAAAAATGTTATTCTTAACTTGGAAAAGACTGTTTCAAGTTGGAAAAAGCAGCTTTAAGCTAAATACAACTCAAGAGTCTAAAGATTTTGCATATAAATACATGGAATGCTTATTTTTTATTCTCACCAGCCTGCAAGGTGGTTAGATCACACTTGAAAAAAGATTGCCTCAAACATGCATGGCACTTCACTGTTCCAATCTTAAATAAATATATTGCAGAGCAAGTATATTTATACAGATTGTACTTCTCAATCTAAAAACTCTTTTCGGGGGAGTAATTCAGATGAAAAAATAGTACAGCTAAAGAATTATAGAAAATTGGGTCAGCTAGTTCCTATAAACAGCTACAAAATAATCTCTCAAATTATTTTTTTATTAAGCAAAATGCTATGAACATGTCATGAATTCCTAGAATGCTGCCAAATAAACTGGGGGGGGGGGGGGGGGAGAGAAAGGCCCCCAAAGGGGGAAAAAAGCATTTTGCAATTAAAGAAAGAAAAGTATCCTAGAAGTCCAAAGGGGGGGGGGGGGGGGAAGAGAAACGGACCCTAAAGGGGAAAAAAAGCATATTGCAATTAAAGATAGCAATGGTCAGTCATAGAAAAACCAAAGATATAAGAGAATTTGAATGTTTCTTTCAACCATTATATTCCTTAAATAATTATTATTTTTAATTATTTTAATTTATAATTATTAAATTATTATTTAATAATTATTTAAATCATTACTTTTAATTATTTTAAAATTGGGTCATTTAAAATTAACATTTAAGCCTCCCAGAATCACTGTTACTGTTTCAGATATTTTTTGAAGTCTTTAAAACTATTAAAAATAGAAAACCTCCAGGTTCTGATGCATAGAGCAATTTAATAATAAATTTAAAGATGTCTTAATACCTGAATTTTTACTTTACTATGCAATACTTGCACCAGAGTCCTGGAAAGGTAGCTGTAATTTTTAAACCAGGTAAACATTTTCAGGAATTGAGACTTAGAGGATCATTTTACTTCTTAATACAGTTTTCAAAATCTACAAGAAATTATTAGCTAACCATCTAAAATGAATGTAAATAAAATTAATCACATAAATCAATTTGGCAAAAACACATATTCTGACTAGTAAACAATTATTACACAATTGTTGGCAAAATGAATATAACTCTTCACTAGCTATATGCTCCTAGATATACTTAAAGTTTATGATTCTCTGGAATTAATTTTTAAAAAAATAAGTACAGGTAGTCCTGTACTTGAGCCCAAAATTTCCTTTCCTAAACAAAACAATTGTTATGTGAATTTTGGCCCATTTTATGACCTTTCTTGTCACCGTTAATTGAATCACTGCAGTTGTTAAGTTAGTAACACAGTTGTTAAATGAATCTGGCTTCCCCATCGACTTTTCTTGTCAGAAGGTCACAAAAGGAAATCACATGACACTGCAAGCATCATAAATATGAACCAGTTGCCAAGCATCCAAATTTTAATCATGTGAACATGGGGATGCTACAAAAGTCGTTAAGTGTGAAAAACAGTCATAATTCACTTTTTTCCAGTCCTGTAACTTCAAACAGTCACTAAATGGTTGTTCAGTCGAGAACTATCTGTTACAAAAATATAAATTTAAGGCTGGCTTTAGTAAGATGATTGGTCACGTTTATCTCTATATTACTAAAACTCTCACAGTCGTGAGTGAAGCAGTCATCATAGGGGAACGATTTTTCAAACAAGGTATCTCAAATGGGCTAGCTCAGTGATTGCTAACCTTTTTGTCGTTGTGTGCTGAAAGCGCACCCGCACCCATAATGCAATGCTCCCCCAGCACTCCCCCCACCCCCCGCCCATGCGTGTACAACCCCCATGCTCCCCCTGCCCATGCGTGCGCAAACCCCATGCTCCCCCTGCCCATGCGCGCGCAACCCATGCTCCCCCCACCCCCCAAATTAGTGTCCAAAATTCCAGTTCCAATTATGGTAGTAAGACAAGGACTACCTGTTCCCCTTAATACAATTCCAACCCCCCCAAAAAACCCTAGCAGAGACGAAAGAAATGAATCTCCCCAGTGTTAGTGTTTTTGCGCTTACTTAGGGAATTGGCTTAATGGTTAAAAGCTATTTATAGCTTTTAGCAGCAAAAATAATATTCACCTGAAAATAACACTGAAAAACCTTACATAATTTAACTTCTAGAAAAGATCACAGATAAAGTTAAAATAATAAAATTATTTTATTTACTGCATAGTGGAACAGTGGTTATAATGCAGTATTGCAGGCTAACTCTGTCCACTGTCAGGAGTTCAATCCTGACTGGCTCAAGGCTGACTCAGCTTTCCATCATTCCAAGGTTGGTAAGAGGATTCAGATTGTTGGAGGCAATATGCTGACTTTGCAAACCGCTTAGAGTGCTGTAAAAGCATTATGTAGCGGTATATAAGTCTAAGTGCTATTGCTAGTGCTAAAATACCAGCAGCAGGAACCACAATTCTATAAAATGTACATGTATTTTACATTTTATATTAATTGCAACAGATCTACTACCAACAACCCTTTAGATATGTTAAAAATCAATTTGTGTATTACTTGTTTCTATCTACTTTCTAGCACATCTTTTTCTTATTCTTTTAAGTATCATCAATTTGTTATTCAATTACTTGACAGTGTTTGTCAATCAGTTTAATAAAAATTTAAAAAGTACACCACCATAATCTGAATATGCAACTATATGCCTATCTGAATAAGAAGTCTGCATGATGCGACTTTTTTCTTCAGAATCAGAGAACTTTTAAAAATTCTATAATCATTATTAAAATTGTAATTGCATATTATTACATATAATTGATTGATGAATTAAAAGCTTACAGCTACCATTTAATTAAATTTCAATTATAATCCATTAACTTACTTCGTTTTACTTGGCTTACACACAATATTATGTATTTGCCAATCTTTCATCTGACAACTTGCAGAACAGTAACAGACCTGCTTACACTGGATGCATCTTAAGGATCCTAAAAATATTACAAAGATTACTGGGACATCAGGGAAAAAAAACTTCTTGGAGTAGAGCAATGCAAACAATTGCCGTGTAACGAGAAAAAAAAAGCTACAAGTGTATAGTGTCATTAGGAGTTAAGCTCTAGCTGAAATCATTTTCTGCATTTCTTATATATCAAGATTGAACCAGCCACCTACAAAGAATACTTAGCTTTATGCTTCATTTTTTTTTATAGAAAACTGCTATAAGCATGTACTAAGCAAGCTTTGTTCTCAGCAAGTTTTGTACTCAGCTTTCATAACAGTAGTTTCAAGTGATAAAACCATTATTTCAGTAAACTAAATTCAACTTATATGAATTTATGTTTGCTTTAATTTGACAGATATAGTCTGCAGTTTCCCTCTAGTAAATTTGTGGTCAGACTTAGGTATTTCAACTGACACCTGAATTTACATTAAATTCATTTCACTTAAACGCTATTAGCAAGGAGCACGCTTTGATCATACTTTTAATCAACATTTTAAAGTCTGCATTATTTTATCACAGATTAGTTAACAAAAACTTACCAAACAGCCCACAAAAATGGCAAGTGGGCTGATATAAAGGACTTAATGGACTGAACTGTGAATTATAGCTGATAGGTAAAACTTTGTCAGGAGGAGTTGATAAATGCATTGCTTGTATTAATGCTGAGTCAGATACCTGCAAAGCCTATTGACAAATATAAACATATCTGTCTTAAATTTGCAAGATGTTACTATTGTAATATTTTACATTAAAATTCCTAATTTCTCAGAAAGCGAGACTGATACAGAATACATAAAATTTATAAGAAAATACGTATCTCTTAGATAAATAAACAGCTATGTTGACATATAGTTTTCTATATTGTTGTAAGCCGCCCAGAGTCCCTTGGGAGTTGGATGGCATAGAAATACACAAAATAAATACACGAAATAAATATGACTAGGTCAGGTTTTCTTTAAATATCTGAATATATATTACATACATTGAATAATATATGATACATTAATATAAACCAAATTAGAGTTTAGTATTAGGTATGAATCTAAATCCTGCCCACATAGCAGTTTGAAACCACGCAAATGTGAGTTGATACATAGGTAGGAAGGTAACAGAGTTCCGTGCATCTCAGCATATAGTCTTGCTGGCCAGATGACCACGGAAATGTCTTCAGACAACGCTGGCTCCCTTGGCCCAGAAACAGAGATGAGCACTGCCCACTACAGTCGGACACGACTGGATAGGGGGAACCACCTTTACCTTTATGAATCAGACACTAACTTGGGAATAACATAGTTTATTACAATTAACAATTATACTAATGATGACAATAGGACAGAGGAAAATTGTTACTGGAAACTTACAGGATTTATTTTCTTTGTAGAAGATAGCAAATTATTCACGACTTTGAAATTCCCTACAATACAAAATGAAAATGTTTAGAATCAAATAATTTAAGAGATTAAATATATTTTTAAATCATTAATTCAATTTTATATAGTTTTTTTTCATCAGGATAAAATGCTTATTCAGAAATAATTCCCATCTACAGCTACCTTAGGTTATTTCTGTGGTTGTTAAAGGAGGACTACCTGTGATATTTTTTTTGGCATATAAATGATCCATATGCAAGTAGTGGGTTCCACTCACCTTTGTGACCGGTTCGGGAATGGGAGCGCACGCGCGTGCTTTGCGTGCAACGCTTCTGCGCATGTGCAGAAGCTTCTGCGCATGCGCAGAGCGTTTTTGATGACGTCCGGGTGGGTGGGCAGAGCCTCCAGCTGCTGCCACTACCAGTTCGCCGAACCGGTAGCAACCCACCACTGCCATATGCTCAGAACACTCAAGGAAATAATTATGTCCAATGTTATTATTCAATAAAAGCACTATTCCCAATATTTGCAGATAAAGAATGAATACAAGATTATAGCATACCACTTTGTCGTTTATTCCAATTAGCTGGTTTTCTTACCAAAACGTACATACCTTCTGGATCACTGAGCTTTGATCCTGGAGATTGTAAAGACCCTGGGAGATGGTTGACAAACTCCAGAGAATTTGCTGGAGGAGCTTTACATGATGAAAGAACAAAATTATCCAACTTTACAAAAGGAAAACAATTTTTAGAACTAAACACTTACAAATAAATCAAATTAACCAACACATATTATTCCCATTTTTCAAGATCTCACAAGATAAAATTACAAAAGGAAATTACATAAGAATAGAGCGCTACAAAGTACATTAAATTAAAGGGTTTTTTTTCTCACCTTTCATTCCCACTCCAGCCATATTTAATGAAACAGTTTTGTGATCATAACCATCATGGATGTTTTCAACTGAACCATTCGTGTTTGCAAAAAATAATTTTGCCTGTTCACAAATTGAAAAATTGTTGAGCAATGGTGGTACTTTATCATCAACCAGTACAATATTTTTGAAGTTGGGGCTTGTGCTGGGACTTCTCAATGACTGATTTGGACTTTTCAGATCCTTTACCTGAAGCCTTTGTTCCATTTTTTACACATCTATATTAGAATCATTTCCTTACAATTTCATGGATAATTTAATAGCTAGGAAAGTAAAATAAAATACATTAGCTAAACAATTAAATTGTACAAATAAACAATCCTCAACATAATTTACATATTTCTTTTTTGTTGTAATATTTTTTATTGTTTTATACCATACATTTCTTTTATATCTTGAGAAGTGTGCTCTCTAGGTGTCCAAGGTTTAACATACGAACAAACATCATCATTATTATAAACACATGTATATAAAAAATATACAGTAACATATAAACAAATATACAATAACATCCAGCATATTATAACATATATTATCTTCCATTGTAGTATCAATTATATAACTATCAAGTAAAAAAAATATTACCCGTTTGTTTTCCTTACTCATATACACCATATTCCACCCAATTTTACAACGGTCCATCTCTTCCCTTCTCCCCTCCACTTCTCTCTCCTTCCCTTTTTCCTTCTCTTCTCCTCCCTCCACTTCCCGCTCTCCTTCTCCTTTCCCCCCTCTACTTGCCTTCCCTCTCCTCCCTTTTTCTCTCCTCCTCTCCCTTCTCCTTTCTTTTCTTCTCCACTTCCCTCTCCTTCCCTTTCTCCTACTCCTCTCCTCTCATCCACTTCCCTCTTTCCCCTCTACTTCCCTCTTCTTCTGTCTCCTTCCTTCTCTTCCCCAACCTTTCTCCTCTCTCCTCTCCTCCACCCCACTCTACTTCCCTCTCTCCCTTCTTCTCTCCACCTCTCTTTCCTTCCATCATTTCCTTTTCGTTGTTGCATATAAATTTCCAATTCCCTACAGAATACGGTGTATTTTCCAAATATCATCTCTTTCAAATATAACTATACATTTTTTTAAATTACATTAGAAGAAAACAGACTTAATATCTACATGAAGTGCGTGTTGATGGCAATAATAATTATGATTATAGTAACATGATAATTATTCATGTTAATAATTTTTCATTATTTAATTAATCATTCTCTTAACCTTTTAATTTCTTTTGCTTCTATTATCTAACTATTGATAGACACATAGTCCTCTTTCAATTTCTAATCTACTTAATGTTTGAGTATTATGTAACAAATATATTAGTAATAACAATAATAATTATAGTAACATATTTGTGTTAATAATTTTTCATTATTTAATCATTCTCTTAATCTTTTAATTTCTATATTTTGCTTCTATTGTCTATTTTTAAACACATACAATCATCTTTCATTTTCTAATCCATTTAATATTTATTGTTATATAAAGATATACGTAATGATATTTTCCACATTTCTCAAATCCACCTCTATCCTAGTTCTCATGCACACAGCTCCTGGTTTAAAGGTATTCTACAACTATCCCTCAATTCCTTTTTTTCCCCCTTTAGGAAAAAATTCTAGGAATTCATGACATTGCATGTTTTTCTATTAAGCATAGAACACAAGCTAAATAATCCAACCCCTCAGAACATAGCACAATATTTGTAACAATCCTTTAAAATGCAAAAGAACAATTAAGTTTTGAAAAATATTTTCAAATGGGAATCCTGTATTAAATGCTTTGGACCAGCAAAACAGATTTTCTAAATTTAGTTTCTCATATTCTTTTTCATTGAAAAAAAATGTGAAAAACGTAACTGAGCAAATTTAAATCACTTCCAGCACACAGAAGAGGTCTTTTAGCACCTTTTCCACTAATGTTATTAAAAGGTTAGAGCTGTAGTAAGCTGCAGCTCACTTTATCAGATGTATAGAAGGGTTAGACTGATTAGGATTTAAACTGATATGAGTTAGAGGGAAGAAGAGGAAAGGATAGGTTGGGCATGCAGGTTACACAAGAGATAGTTTAGTCTCATATGTTAATTACAAAGCCGGTAACAGACATTAAGATTTTTTCACAAGCTCTCTTCCTATAATGTTTTCAATATACAAAGTTCTTCAAAGAAAACCCTTGTTCCAAACTCTGTAAAGCCTTTTTCTTTTACAGTTTAAAGAACCCCAGTACCATGATATCTGTCTCAAGTTTCAAACACATACAGTAATCTCACAATATTGGCACATGGATATATTTCAACCGAAATTTAGAAATCCAAAAGGCAATTCCATTACCTATGGTGCTTTCAGATTTGTATTTCCCATACTAAGGTAGTAGTACAGTATCATATTAGTACAGCAGTGAAATCGCTTAGCCACACAAATTCAATTTAAGTAAATACTGGCAAAATACACCAAAATTCTGTTTACGCCAACATTTTTTTTAAAAAAGCATTATAACATAACGCAGAGCGTTTGGAAAAATCACAGGCCACTCCGCTAACAGGAAACATGATTTACAATACTTCCATTAGTCGTAGAATTAAAACTCTTAGTAGTCCCAACAAATAGGTTTCTTGGCTACGGTTCAGTCTATTCTTCTTTTTCAAGAATTTAATGTTAATATTCCACCTTGGCTAAAACAAAACCTATTGCACGAAATTAAAATAAGCAACCAAATCTAGTGCTACTCTGGCTAGCATTCCCCTGGTCTATCTACTACATCAACACTCCTCCTCTACCTCTTTTTCCTTTACAGTACGAGGGTATCCAGCCCAGGAAAAACCACGATCTCATCCCAGATTACACCCTTCAGGCTCGTTTCTGGGAAGCAAATGATGGAAAGTGAATTGAGGCCACTCAACTCATTATTAATGGCGCGGAGTGAGAAGGGAAGCGAGCTCATGCACAATGCTTTAAATCACAATTGGCCGCAAAACCCGCAACTTTTACAACAAACCTTACATTCCCAACATGGACACAGCGTTAGGGCTCGCGCAAGGCGCTAATGTAATCCAAAAGTAAAGGGCGCATTGAAGAGATTTAGCAATTTGTGGCTCAATCTGGGGCTAAAGCATTCGTGAGTGTATTCGCCAGGGGTCCTGGGCGAGCTCAACTGCAACCGACCACCCAAAGGTCGAAGTGGAAGCGAAAGGGTGGGAGCTTACACTTGGTATTTTGGAAGCAGAACCCGCCACTCTCCCCACGAAAAAAAAATAAAAATCAACGGCCGCGGGGTCTCTCCAACAGCCTCTTCAGCTATTTACTCCGAACGAAACGAGGCTTCGTTCCAGACGTTCAACCTCGTCTCCTTTTCTCCACACCGCGTGATCGCCAGAGCGCATGCGCCACCTGTATAACCGACGGACACGGAGATTCTGAAGGAAAGGCGGCGGCGGCGGCGGCGGCGGCGGGGGGGGGGAGGGGTGTTGCCTGCGTTGAGCTGCGTGTTTGCAAGCTGTGTTGTTTTCTTTAAATTTCCTCAATGATACAAACCCTTTTCATATTGACTCCGTTGGTGCCTAGGCTGTACGGTAGTTGTGCCTTACCTTTACATATTTTCCTGCACGAGATTTGGACATCCGATCCCATATCTGAGCCCAGTAGAGATAGTCCCATATCTGAGCCCAGTAGATTAAATACTATATTCTTCGTTTTAAAAAAAAAACTATCCAAAACAACTTTTTTCCTAAGAAAGTTGTGCTTGCAAGTGCTCTTGCAGAATTTGAAACTCAATTGACCTTTTAATACAACTTGCTAGCCTGCAATTTATTGAAGTAACCAAACGTTTTAGATTCATGCAACATAGCAAACCACAAACTAGTCAACCATATTTCAACCTACTGTGTTTTACTAACCCAACTAGGAGAGTTTGGTGAGCTCTATGAACCCACAAAATAAACAAAAGCCAAATTAACTAACTATAACTCACACCATTAACTATAGCCACATGACACTGAATCCCAAACTAGTTAACCTCATTCTACCCTAACATGAATTTTGATCTCATCCTGTGTGATAAAGATATGCCATGAAAACCTAGAAAATAATGGTAATTAAGTAATCATGATTCAGTTAATGTCATGTAAAAATATGACCAGAAACTAAAGCATTATAATTATGGATCTTATGGTTTGGAACACCTTTGTGCAAGGATGTGGGTCCGCTGAAGCATGGTTGGGTTTTTTTAATAATTTCTTAATGAGGAAAGATTTAAATAAGTAAGGATGGGTTCCTTGTGATTCATTTTGCCCTCTTTGCTTACCAATATTTGTATAAAACTCCTGGACAACATCTGGAAATATTGGTTGAGGTGCTATTCCTTGCATATACATGGACTTTACCTCTTGACAGATCAGTGATTACAATGATGCAGTGTAAATATATTGTTGTAATAGTAGACTCATGTACAAATATCGGAAGCCACATTTTTGGCCACATTACCACATGATGGAATCAAAAATCAATGTGACTCATGCCTTATTCTGTGCATGACACCAGATGGATTTGTAATTGGTTGGCCAACCGCACTCAGTGTGTAGACCTTAATGGAACTGCATCTACATGGAGGGAAATATGCAGTGGGGTACCCAAGACTCTGTTTTAGGCCCAGTACTCTTCAATATCTTCATCAATGATTTAGATGATGGCATAGAAGGGGAACTCATCAAATTTGCAGACAATATAAGCTGGCAGGAATAGCCAATATTCCAGAAGATAGGCTCAATATACAGAAGGATCCTGACAGAGTTGAACAATGGGCCTATCTAATGATTTTCAATGGTGGGAAAAGTAAGATTCTACATTTAGGCGAGAAAAACAAAATGCACGGGTATAGGATAGGTGATACCTGGCTCAATAGTAGTAACTGCAAGAGGGATCTTGGAGTACTAGTGGACAATCACTTAAATATAAGCCAGCAGTGTGCTGCTGCTGCCAAAAAAGTCAAAGCAGCTGTAGACTTCATTGACAGAGGGATAGAATCAAGATCACACAAAAGTGTTATTACCACTTTATAATGCCTTGGTAAGATCACACTTGGTATATTGCATTGCCATGATATAAAAAAGTTATTGAGACTCTAGAACAGGGGTGTCAAACTCATGTCACAGCAGCATCACATGACATATCGGGACTTTTTTCCCCTTCACTAAACCGGGCGTGGGCGTGGGCAGCACGTGACGCATCCCGCCCGCAGGCCTGGAGTTTGACAGCCCTGCAGAGAAGAGCAACAAAGATTATTAGGGGACTGGAGGATAAAACATACGAAGATTGCAATAATTGGGTATGTCTAGTTTAATGAAAAGACTAGCGATGATATGATAGCAGTGCTCCAATATTGGAGGGCTGCCATGAAGAAAGGATCAACTTATTTTTCAAAACACCTGAAGGTAGTACAAGAAGCAATGAATAGAAACTAATCAAGGAGAGAACCAACCTAGAACTAAGAATTTTCCTGACAGAACAATTGATCAGTGGAACGACTTGCCTCCAGAAGTTGTGGGTGCTTCAACACTGGAGGTTTTTAAGAAAACAATAGACAATCATTTGAAACAGTATAGGACAGTGATGGCGAACCTTTTTGGCACAGAGTGCCCAAACCGGAACACATGCCAAAGCACCTGAAACCTGAAGACCACAATGCGTGCCGGAAACCAGAAGAGCAGCGTGCCCACAGGGCTCTGCGTGCCACCTCTGGCACTGTGCCATAGGTTCGCCATCACAGGTATAGGATTTCCTGCTTGAGCAGGAGGTTTGACTAAAAGATCTCCAAGGTCCCCTCCAACTCTGTTATTCTGCTCTGTTCTGTATTTTGAGAGTGATTTTAGGTGGATCTCTTGCAAAAGAGTTTTGAATGAAATTTTTATTCTATGGCATACCAAAGAAATGTGTGAGATCTATGATCACTGCAGATGTGATTTGTAGTGTAATGATTATTTTAACTAAATCTCATGAAAAAGAGAATCTACTTTTCAGATATGTGTTTTTGCTTCACCACAACATTCTTTCTGTGTATATGAATGTAGTTTGTGATTTAATGATTGTTTGACAGGTTGCATGGTCTTGTTGCATGCAACAAGAATCCGTATGGTTTTATCTTCTTCCAGCTTTCTCTTAAATCATAGGAATGATTGTATTTTAGAAAAGTGGCCAATATTCCATTCCAGACATTTAGCTATTCTATCATGGTGACATCTTCTATCTATAACATCTTCTGTGATCACCAGCTATCATTTGACAATGTAAAAATCTAGTGCTTTTTCATTCCTCTCATATGGGTAGAAGAGTTGTTGATGATTTTGTCAGTTTTTATGGGTCTTTCCCCACTTGTATTCAATCACATTATATGATATTTTTTTCAACTGTGACTTCATAATATTGCCTATCTCTCATTCCCAGCTCATGAGTGAGTCAATCATATTCCTTATTTTGATATTTTTTTTAAATTTTATTTTTATTGCAGTTTTTCTCTTTACATATCTCTGATACATTTAACAGATCTGTGACATTATTCATACAACTAAAGTCAATATTCAATACATTCTATACATTCTATTTCCAAACGTTCTACTCCTTTATATACATTTCCATTTCTTATTTCTATTATCTATCCATTCATACCATTTCTCCCATACCGCATAATATTCTGAATCTTCCTTTCCCTTTAATTCTAATGTGAGTTTATCCATTTCCGCGCAATCAAATTTTTTTGAATTACTAATCCCTCTGGCAGTATACTATCTTTCTTCCAATACTGTGCAAAGGCAATCCTTGCCGCCGTTAATATATGTAACATCAAATACTTTATCTTTCTATTATATTTAGCCTTAAATATCCCGAGGAAAAACAGTTCCAGTTTAAGTTCTATTTGACACTTAATATATCCTGCAGCCATTTCTGTATATTCATCCAATATCTTTTCGCTTTGGGGCATGACCACCATGAGTGAAAGAAGGTACCTTGTCCCTGTTTGCATTTCCAACATTTTGGATTTAAGTTTGGGTACATCTTGGCCAGCCTCACTGGTGCCAAATGCCAACGATAAAACATCTTATATTGGTTTTCTTTATAGGCCGCAGATTTGGTTATTGTATAATTTTTATTCCAAATTTTTTCCTAATCTTCTAATTCTATGTTGTGTCTGAAGTTTTTGGCCCAGGCAATCATAGGTTCCTTCACAACCTCCTCCGCCCTATCAAATTTTAGTAAATAATTATATATTTTGTTTATTAATTTTCCCTCTGGGCCTACCAACAGTTTATCTAATTGTTGTGGTTCAATATCGATGTTCTGACCTAGGCTTCCTGATCAAATAATACAGCACAAATGGCGTCCCCAAAACCTCTTTTATTTTAACGGCTGGTAATTATTTTCATTACCAGCCGTAATAAGTCCCAAACAATGATAACAAGTCCGACAACAGTCTTTCGGGGAAAGGCAGATAAGCACACAAACCTTGATCTTCCTTGACAAGCTGCCAAAGACCAATTAGCAAGAAACTTGGCAAGGCCAAACAGAAACACGGAGTCCAAGCTAGAATGACACGAGTTGAACGAAGTTGCTTCCTGCAACGAGCCCTTCCGTGTGCTCCACTTATATAGCCTATGGGAGGGGCCAATTATCTCCAAGCCTTACTCCCGAGTAGTCCTTCTCCTCTGTAACTCTTCTTGCCTTCTAGCAGCTCTGCGCATGCGCGCATTGAGAACAGGCTGCCCCTGATCCTCTGCCTCACTCATGTCAGCCTCTGGAGGCTCTGGAGTTGGGACAGACCCCCCAGATGGCCCGAGTAGATCCCTGCCTCTGGCACTGAGCCTTCTCCAGACTCCAGGCCTGGCCCATGTTCCTCCCCAGCCTCCTCACTGTCCGACTCTGTTGCCAGCTCTGCAGGCCGCTGGTGGACCACAACACTATCCCTCATTGCAGGGCCCTTCCCCCGGGTCTGACGATCCGGATGCGGTCATGACGGGAATCGGTTATGGAAGGCTTTCACCAAAACAGGTGCATGTACAGAGGTCGCATCCTCCCAGGTGAAGTCCTCCGGCCCATACCCCTTCCACTCAATGAGGTACTGGAACCAGCCCTTCAGCCACCGGGAGTCCCGAATGCTGGCGACCTCGTACTCAAGCAGTCCATCTCTGTCACGGGGCGCCGGCTGGGGACGGTCAAGTTGGCGGCGTGGACAGGCTGGCCGTTCTGGAACGAGGAGGGATCGATGGAAGACGGGATGGACACGCAACGAGCGAGGCAATGTCAGGCGGTAGGCGACCGGGTTGATGACCGCCTCAACAGGAAACGGGCCAAGGTACCGGTGATCTAGCTTCCTGACCGGCCGGTCTGACGGAAGGTGCCTGGTGGACAACTAAACGCGATCCCCACAGCCAACGGTGGCGTTGCCCGCCGAGAGCTGTCCGCGACTCATTTGTAGTCCTCCTTTGCCTTCTCAAGATACCATCGGATCAATTGATGGACGGCCTGCAACTTGGACAGAAAATCATTCGCTGCCAGAACTGGGGAGTCAAGTTGCATGAGAGGAAAGAACCAAGGATGATATCCCACATTGGCTAAGAAAGGGGTTGTTTGGGTGGAGGTATGCTGAGAGTTATTAAACGCAAAATCTACAACTGCCAAATACTCCAACCAATTGTCTTGTTGCTAGTTCATGAAGCAGCGCAGGTATTGCTCCAAGATCCCAATGACTTTCTCAGTCCCGCCATCAGTTTCCAGATGATGTGCCGACAACAGGCAGATTTTCACATCTAAGGCTGTCATCAGCCCTTTCCCAAACTGGGCTGTAAATTGGGCCCCTCTGTCTGAAATGACCCTATCAGGTAGGCCGTGTAGCCAAAAGACATGTTGGATAAACATGCGGGCGGTGGCGCAAGCCGTCGGTAATCCATGACATGGAATAAAATGCTCTATCTTCGTCAGCATGTCTACCACCACGAACACGGTCGTGAATCCAGAAGATGGAGGCAAATCTGTGAAGTCCATGGAAATGGTGCCCCAGGGTCTCTCCGGTGTCAGCAAGGGCTGGAGCAGCCCTGGGGGGGCTCCCGTGGCTGACTTGGCCTACCGGCATCGTACACAGGACATGAAGTAGGCCTGGACATCGTGGCAGAGTTGGGGCCACCAGAAGGTCCGAGAAACTAAGTTCAAGGTCTTAAAGAGGCCGAAGTGCCCCGCCGCAGGGTTATCATGGCACTGCGACAGGATAAGACCCCGGAGCGGCCCCACCGGTACATAGAGTCTATCTCGGTACCTCAAGAGGTCCTCGGTAAACATCCAGGGAGAAGCGGGCCCTACCTCATTCTTCCATTGCTCCATGTAAGCGTCCTGCCGCTGCGCTTCCCGGATCTGAGCCCGTAAATCCACTGGTTCCTGAACTGCAGAGAACGACTCAACGGGCAGAATTGTCCGGGGCGGAAGCGGGTCTTCGATGTGGGAATACTCGGGTTTCCGCAAGAGCGCATCCGCTATTTGGTTGCACCCACTGGGGATATAGGTGACGCGGAAATTAAACCTGTCAAAAAAGAAGGACCACCGGATCTGGCGTTGGTTCAGTTTCCGAGTGGTCTGCAGAAACTCCAGGTTTTTGTGGTCCGTCCGGACTTCAATCTGATGTCGGGCCCCCTCCAGGTGATGTCTCCAGGCCTCAAACACTGTCTTAATGGCCAGTAGCTCCTTCTCCCAAATGGTATAGTTGCGCTCAGAAGAGTTAAGCTTCCACGAATAATATGCGCAAGGGAAGAGGGTACCGCCAGACGCGTGAGCCTGGAGTAACACTGCTCCAACAGCAACATCCGGTGCATCCGCTTCCGCCACAAACGGATGGTGAGGGTCAGGATGTTTCAAGAAAGGCTCCTTCATAAAGGCCTGCTTCAAGGCCTGGAATGCCTGCTGCTTGGGGGTACCCCACCAGAACGGGACTTTTTTCTGCAGGAGCCGAGTGAGGGGCGCGGTCAAGAACGCGAAGCCAGGGATAAAGGTCCGATAGTAATTGGTGAACCCGAGGAGTCGCTGGACATCCTTCACTCGCCAGGGAGGTTGCCAACTACACAAAGACTCGACCTTGCTCTGCTCCATCGCTATGCCCTCGGGAGAGATGCGATGTCCCAGGAACTCTGGTCTGATAAAAACTGGCACTTTTCCAGCTTCGCATACAGATGGTGCTCCCGAAGCCATTGCAAGATCAGGCGGAGGTGATGTTGATGACTCTCCTGGGAGGCCGAGTAAATCAAAATGTCATCCAAATAGACAAGAACAAACTGATCCAAAAGATCCCGGAAGATGTCATTCATGAAGTGTTGGAAGACAGCGGGAGCATTGGTCAATCCAAATGGCATGACCGTGTACTCAAAATGTCCGTACCTGGTGCCAAACGCCGTCTTCCATTCATCCCCGGCCTGGACCCGAACAAGATTGTAAGCTCCGCACAAGTCCAACTTGGTGAATGCTGTAGCCTCCCAGAGCCGTTCTAACAGTTTGGGAATCAGGGGCAGAGGATACCAGTTGCACACCGTGATTGCGTTCAATTTCCAGTAATCGCAACAAAGCCGCAAGTCTCCGGTCTTCTTTTTTTACGAACAGGACCGGAGTGGACAGGGGCGATGGCGAGGGCCAGATAAAACTCCAAGCCAGGTTTTTGTCCACAAACTCCTGTAACGCGGCCAATTCAGGGTCCGACATCGAATACAAACGCCCCACTGGGAGCGGCGCATCTGGAATTAAATCAATGGGGCAGTCGTACGGCCGGTGCGGGGGCAATTGGTCCGCCTCCTGTTCGAAGACCTCCGCAAAGTCCAAGAGGTCAGAAGGCCAAGACACCTCCGATGGACCCAGCACCTGGCCTGCGCAGACTTGGCGGGTATGGTGCACAATTGCAGGCTCAGGAACGAGATGAAGTTCTGGGACCAAAGGATGTGTGGATCATGAGTCCAGAGCCAAGCCAAGCCCAAGACCACAGGGAAATGCAGGCCGGAAGTAATGTAGAACTGGATGGCCTCCTCATGAGTCCCGATGGTCAGGCGCACGGGTTGTGTGGTGGCCTTAATAGGCCCAGAGAGAAGCACCAGACCATCAATGGTCTCCACGAGCATGGGAGGATCCACCGGACACAGAGGGACGGCAAATTTGGTGGCAAACACCTCATCCATAAAGTTTGTAGTGGCTCCGGAGTCCACCAAGGCGTGAGCTGGAATCCTGTGGGCTACTGCAAAGGAAGATTCATGCCGCCAGAATCAAGTGAGGGGGTCCAGGATCCACGTCCGCAGGGTGTGACCCGGTGTTGGTGCGTGCCCGAACCAGGGTCTCCCCTAGATCGGGCTCAGGGCGTTTCCCGACAGGGTTGTCTATGGCTGTGGGATAGGTCCAGGAGCCGACGCCCCTCGTCACTTCTTGGGGCAAGAGGTGGCCATGTGTCCAGGTTCCTCGCAATACAAACACAACCCCCCTAAGCGCCATCTGTCCTTTTCAGTTACTGACAGGTGGGGTATGGCTGCGCCTATTTCCATGGGCTCCTCCCATGGAACCGGGGTCTCACGCACGACTGATACCGCCCGGGTCTCCTGGGAGGCACGGTGACTGGTCCGTCTCTGCAACCTCGCATCAATCCTGAGGCACAGATGAACCAGCTCATTGAGAGTCGGAGGAATATCCACACGGACCAACTCGTCCTGTAACTCCAACAACCCATCCTGGAACGCGTCCATGAGGGCAGCCTCGTTCCAGGCCGAATCCTGGCTAAGCAGGCAGAATTCACTGATGTATTCCTGCAGGGGTTGCCGGCCCTGCTTCAAAGTCTTTAGATGCCTAGTAGCTGTCTGCGTTTTGATGGAGTCCTCATACATGAGTCTGAGGTGTTCACAAAACCCCCTGAAGTTATCCAACAAAGGACTATCCTGGACCAGCAGGGGCGTGGCCCAGCGAGCCGCAGAGCCGAACAGCAAGCTGATCATAAACCCCACTTTATCCCGGTCAGTGGGGAAGTCTTCAGTTCTCAGGCTAATAAAAAGCTGGCATTGTCCCCAAAAAGCCGGGAACATGTCTTGTTTGCCATTAAACTTATCTGGCACAGCTACTGGGCATTTCCTCCGAGGAGGTGATGGAGCAGCATGGGCTTGAAGCTGAGCCACCTGGCCAGCCAATAGGGCTAGCTGTTAATTAAGCAGCACATTCTCGGCACGCAGCTGCTTCATCTTATTAGAGGTTTGTTTGTAGTTTGGGGCAGGAAGCAAACTGTTCTGACCTAGGCTTCCTGATCAAATAATACAGCACAAACAGCATCCCAAAAACCTCTTTTATTTTAACGGCTGGTAATTATTTTCATTCCCAGCTGAAATAAGTCCCAAACAATGATAACAAGTCCGACAACAGTCTTTCGGGGAAAGTTAGATAAGCACACAAACCTTGATCTTCCTTGACAAGCTGCCAAAGACCAATTAGCAAGAAACTTGGCAAGGCCAAACAGAAACACGGAGTCCGGGCTAGAATGACACGAGTTGAACGAAGTTGCTTCCTGCAATGAGCCCTTCCGTGTGCTCCACTTATATAGCCTATGGGAGGGGCCAATTATCTCCAAGCCTTATTCCCGAATAGTCCTTCTCCTCTGTAACTCTTGCCTTCTAGCAGCTCTGCGCATGCGCGCATTGAGAACAGGCTCCTCCTGATCCTCTGCCTCACTCATGTCAGCCTCTGGAGGCTCTGGAGTCGGGACAGACCCCCCAGATGGCCCGGGCTGGATCCCTGCCTTTGGCACCGAGCCTTCTCCAGACTCCAGTCCTGGCCCATGTTCCTCCCCAGCCTCCTCGCTGCCCGCAGGCCGCTGGCAGACCACAACAATCGAATCCATATTCCTCTGCGTCTTTTGTATCTAGATTGTAACTGTAGGTATGACCACCAATCAATACATATTCCCTGTTCCTTTAATTCCTGATTGTTTTTGAGTTCCCCTTGATTATCTAAAATTTCGTTATATCTAAACATTTTGCCTACATCTATTGTATTGGGGTGGATCATTGTCTCCATGGTGGATAGCCACCCGTGGCCACATTTGTATCAGCGCTTACCTTATTTTATGTCTGTAAAAATATGAGTGTGCCTTATTTCCCCTATCCCACAGAAATGCATGCCATCCCTTTTGTAAATCATGCCCTTCCAATGTTAAAATTCTTTATTTTTTAAGTTTATCCAATCTCTAATTCATACTAATATCGCTGCCTTATAGTAGAGTTCTCACACCAGGAGTCCAAAGCCACCTCGACTTCTGCTATCCTGAAGTGAAACTAATTTTATCTGTGCCTTCCTATCTGACCAGACACATTTTATAATTATTTTGTTTAGGTCTGTGGAAAACTTATCCAATTTTATAGGGATTGTTTGGAATAGATAAAGTAATTTAGGTAAGATATTCATTTTAATAATCGCTATTCTTCCTAGTAGAGATAGTTGTAATGTCCCCCACCTTTCCAGATCCTTATTTGTTTACATAATTCTATATAATTGTCATCTTTTATTGAGGAGCACCAAATTCCTAAATATTTAATCTTCTTAGCAATTTGTAATCACATTTCCCTCTCTAATTCTTTTTTCTGGTTCATTGTTAAATTTTTAACTAACATTTTGGACTTTTCTTTATTAATTTTGAGGCCTGATACTTTTCCATATTTTTCTATTTCTTGTAGTAAGATGGGGCCAGTTTCCAATGGCTCTTCAATAAAAAATATCAGGTCGTCGGCGAAGGTACTTTATACTCTTACTTTTTAATTCTCGTTCCTTTTATTTTTTGGTTTGCTCTAATTCTGATTAATAATATTTCTAATGTCAGAATAAAGAGTAGAGGTGACAATGGACATCCCTGGTGTATTCCCTTCATTATTTGGAATGCTTTTGTGGTGTCCCCATTTAATATTACACTTGCCTTCTGAGTAGTGTATATTGCTTCTATCATATTTTCAAATTTGTCTCCAAAGTTCATATTTCTAATTTGTCAAATCATAAATTGCCAATTTAAATTATCGAAGGCCTTTTGGGCATCCAAAAAAACAAGTGCCGGCGATTGTATTATAATGCTGCAACATTGGTATGGATCAAAGAGTGGATTAATTTAAGAAACAAAAGATTATTAACACTAGAGGGACATGACCTAATAAAAGGGTGGCATGCCTTCCTATGGGACAAAGGAAACAAACAACATACATACTTTAGGAGACACATAATAAGAGAAACTTTGATGCAAGCATGGCAAGAAATTAAAAAAAAAAAATATGAAAATCCCTAGGTGGGTATCCCCAATGGAAGCGACAATCCACACAAACACATTAGATGCAAGTAAGATGGTTGACTATAAACAACTCTTAGATGGACAAGGAAATCTAAAAAATAGACAACAGTTGGAAGACCAGGGTATAACAATAGATTGGTGGCCGTACATTCAAATCCAATCATGATACAAAAAAGACAAAGAAGAGTATGGTTTCGAGACAGTCCCACACCAACTAGATAAAATATTAACGGGCCCAGATGAAAAACTAATAACAAAAATTTATAGCTATCTTTTAGAATTTGATAGAGCAGAAGACATAGTGAAGGGAACTATGATAGCCTGGGCAAAAAATATTGGACGTAACATAGAATTAGACAATTGGGAGAAAATGTGGAATAGAAATTATAAAATAACTAAATCGGTAAAATATAAAGAAAACAAATATAAAATGTTTTATAGATGGTATATGGCACCAGCAAGACTGGCGAAAATCTATCCAAACCTGGAACCAAACTGTTGGAAATGCGGCCGAAAACAAGGCACCTTTTATCACATTTGGTGGTCATGTATGGAAGCAAAGAAATATTAGGTAAAAATACATAGGTGGATTCAAGAAATAACAGGCCTTCAAGTAGAGTTTACACCAGAACTATTCTTGTTGGGGATTACCAAAGGAGATTATAACAAAACTACCATATATATTATTCTACATATTATAACAGCAGCAAGAATTGTGTTTGCGCAATGTTGGAGACAAAAAAACATACCCTCGGAAAGCTTGGTAATAAGAAAAATATACGATTGCGCAGAAATGGACAAGTTAACTATTGAACTGAAAGGACAAATGGACTCGGAATATTATGTAACATGGAAGAAATGGTACTAGTGGATTGAATATAGAAAACAAGGGGAAAAAGAATAGGGCAAAATAAAAAAGTAAAGTGAAATGTATATTGGAAAGGTTGGAATATATATGAACTAGAATGAAAGATGATGTAAATGTTATGTATGGAATATTCTAAATTTAGATGTAATGATATGTAAAAATAAGATATGTAAATAATAGGTAAATGAGCAGAGTTATGTAAAAACTATGGAAATTTGTTAAACGGAAAAAAACAATAAAAATCTTTGAAAAAAAATTTTTAATTAAAAAAAACAACGTACGTTTGTTACTTTTAAAAGGATGCCATAAAAGAGTGACTGTATTCACACATCACAGCAAGTCAATAATGCTGGCTAATGTAGGCTTATTTATTCCTAATAATATAAATGGTTCAGCAAATCTTCAAATAATTTTCTTTAGATTGTGTTGCATCTGGAATCCTGGTTGGGTCAGCCAATATATTCTAGCTTGCTTTTAGTTTATAGGGACTAACAAATAAGAATCTGAGGTTTAAAACACAAGAAATTTATCTAAACACACTGACGAATGAAGTGAACAAAGTGAGTACCAACCCAGAATTCATTCATGACAAACCAATTTTAATTAGTTCTGAACTTATAGAACCTTATTATTTCTATGTATCATATATATCTATATTTTATGATCCTATGATTTAAATGTCACAATTTCTTTAGATGAGTTGAAATACAACTTGAATGAAGCTGCCAGATTTTTTTAAAAAGTGATCTAGGATATGGGTTATGATATGGCAAATTATGTGGAAAAGCATTATCGAAGGACAAAAAAACCCCAAAACATTTTAAATAACCCCATCAATGGTTCTTGAAAAGCTAACCCATTTCAGCTATAAAATAGTCTCTGACCTATTTCTACAATACTGCTTTCCAATGTTTTAGGTGAGAGATGCCTGGAAACTAAGTCTGGTGAGTTTTCCTATTACATTTAAGAATTATTTTAACTTGTTCTTTTCATCTTTTAGTAGAGATGCCCCATAATCCTTTGGGATTATGTACGTATTTTTCTTTCCTCAGAGCTGCGTGAATTCCAGCACTGGTGATACAATTCCATTCTTCTTTAGAGGAGGAGATCAGTTTCAAATATCATTTTATTGCAATTTGAACTCAGGGTTTTACAGTAATTGTTTACTTGTTTGATCACCCACCTTCCATTCAGAAACTCAAGGAACTGTATATAAGCCCCTTCTTCCTATTTTATCCCTTAACCACCACCCTGTGCAGTGGGCAGGGACGAGGGAAGTGAAGGGTCCAGTGGAGCTCTGTGAATGACGAGTTGCAGCTTTCGGGCTGCCGACCGAGGAATTAACCCAGGTTTATTCAGGGTTTTTTCTCCTCCCCCTTGCAGGCTGTTAATCGGATCTCGCTCCGCCTTCACTCCGCCTCTCCAATGAAGCTGTTCTGGATGCCCGTGGCAGCCATCTTTGTTGATGTGTCAGCTTTCAGTTCCTGTGAGGGGGCTGTAGCAGGAACAAGAAGAGCGAGAATGCCTCTATACCCTCCCGCTACACGCACACCCACCCCGTTACACATTCTGGGTCTTCGGTTCTAATTAGCAATGGGAGAGCGGCTACTAATGCAACAGATGCTCCGGTCCCCAGCCTCCTAGCAAACGGGTAAGCGCTTCCCGACTTGGCTTGGGAACATATTGGGAGATCTGATGAGGTTTCGGTCACAAAGAATGTAGATCAAGATAGGCAGGCTGAGCGAGAAGAATGGGGGCTCGGGTAGCCGGCAGGAAAACCTGCTCTTGCTTAGAGGGGTGGATTCCCACGACTTTTTTTACCTGCTTGCTCGAGGTTTTTTTATTTTGTTTTAATCGGAAAGGTTTTTGACGTCAGACACTGAACATTCTATAAGGCTTCCTCTCTGCTCCTCCCGCGGAGCCCCGCGTAGGTTACTAAATGGGGTTCCATAGGGGGCATTCTTTCTTTGCCCCCTCGTTCTCGTATGAAAGCACTCGTGGACTTTTGTCATTTTTGTTAAATGTTGATGGACGGTCCGGTTCACATTGGATAAATTCCGATGGAGTTGTTCTACCAGGAAGTAAATGATAGAAAGGTCCTCCAAGGTGTTGGCTTCAAGGTCAGATGTGTAAGGAGTGAGGAATTTCTTTTAATTCCTTAGGGGGCTGATGCCTTTAAGGATGCCTTTGTACATATTGGCTGGTGCTGCCTCCTTACCTTACGTATCTGAAAGATGTCAGGTGTAAAATCGTTTGGGGTCTCTCATGTTTCAGATTTCTGATGCGAACCATAGTCTCCGAATATAACAATTTTAAATCAAACCCACAAAGATTGAAAAAGGATTGTGTGACTTGATTTCAACTTTGTTACTGTAGGATGCTTGTGAAATTTAAATTTAGCATTTAGTTTTGCAAAATGCAATACAGGAATACATCAGCTAAAAGCCTTCTCTAGTTAAGGCAAAAGTCCTACCTGAAAAGCTTTTGGGTTTGCTATATATTTTACTTTATTGGTTTGCAATTAAAATACTTTCTCTAATAAATGTTCAATCTCAGTTGCATGGCCAAAGGCGGCATAGATAAGAAAAACCTTTCCCCTATGTTATTTCTATCTTCATTCTTCCTTATCAATGGTAGTTGGATTACTGCATACAAAGTGCTTTTGGTGTCTTTTTCAGAAGATTTGTGAGCTTCATTATGTTTATTTAAGAGTAAATCTCATTAGGTTCAGTGGGACTTAGTGACAGATAAACATAAGCCTTTCTTATTATTTTGAATGTTGAGCTATGAACAAGGCATTTTGTGGCTTCCCTATTTAAGAATCAGGTAGCCAGATGCTTATAAAAGCAGATGATATAAGGTTCAAAGTCGCTTGGAAAAGATCCCAAAGATCAATTTGCTCATAAATCCATTCTACACAATTTATCCATAATTCCTGCCGGTTTTGCCACAGTGATCTTTCTGAACAGCTTTTGTTACAGGCTGAAAGTTGAATAAATGTAATTTAGCATACTTGAGTAATCTTTTAAAAATTAATAGCTAAGGAATAGTACAGCACCAGATTTTTCATTCTTACACTTTCTTCCCACATTTTGTGTACCAGGGAGGGGTTTGTTTTTGGTGAAACAATATGCTTGGTAATTATAGGTATATGACAGCCATATAATTTAGATAAATGAAGTTAATGCTTCTTGGTAAAATTGACTTGCATTTCTTTGATCTGTGCAGTTGATACTTATTATCTGTGTGAACAAAGAGTATTATTCAGTGGGCTTGCTTTGATGATTTTTAAGGCTAGCTTATACAAGCTTTTCAGAACAAATGTAATTGTCTTAAATGACATTTCCTAATTATTTGGACAGAAAAGATACTCAAGACAGCTCACAATTGTGTGTTGCGCACACACACACATATATAATATACATTTATTTAATCCATAGTAATAATAGTGTAGCCCAATAACAATTCATTTAAAAAGCCTCATGTATTTATTTTATATATATATAGAAATTGTATTTTTTAATGGACCAGAATACATGGTGTACTGAATCAGTTATTATATGCTGCCATTCCAAGCTGGTTTCTCTATATTCTGTTTTATTATGTTTATTTAATATGGATCCAATCAAATTACAAGTTATTTGACACATAATAGAACACAATTTGCCATTCATAAATTTTGAGGTTTTGTTGTGAGGGACTGTTTTACCTTTATATGTAAGGTATATTGAATTCTGTTTGCAGAGAATTCAATATAGAAAACTGTAAAGCAATGTTGTAACAATTAGCTGATGATGGTGATCATTAAAAACCCTCAGGGTTTGTTTTTTTTTTACTTTGCTGCTTATGGTAGTAGTTTTACGATATTACATGACTGAAAATAGGATCAGTTTGACAGGTTAAATGTTTATTTTAATTTTTGCCTTAGCAACAGAACACCATATGAGAGACAAAGTAAAATGACAGATAAAGTAAAAATTCAGTGTTAAAAAACATTGTAGGAATAATAGTAGAACTATATCAGATGTATCAAATTATTTTGTCAGTAAGCTGTGTTTTTCTGCCTATTTCTATCTTGATTTATTGGTCACTGTTGTCTTCTCATATGGTAATGTAATATGTGCAACAAAGAAGACTTCCATTTTGAGCTATAAATCTTTTGACTGAAAGGTACAGATAGGAAAAGATAGGTCTGGAAGTATTTTAAATGTTATAAGCCTATATATATAGCTTTCATATTAAAAAAACCAAGATGTGATATTAAATCATTAAAATCATTTTATATGAGAGCATATAAAAAATGTAGATTACTAGAAGAACATAAATTAAAATACATGTTAAAGAGCAAGAGAAAATTTAAAAACAATAAATTTATCTAAGATGTCCTAAAATTAGAGTTTGCAAATGTTTCATTTTCTTGACCCATAAAATGATAAATGAATTTGTGTGGTTTACCTTTCCTTACCCCCCCCCTCCACAAACCTGATGATTTATTTATAATTAGGGATGGAGAAGATACAATTATACCACTAATAATTATTGATACATATTTCTAATGCAACAATAATAGTATCTTATAATCATATAACAATGATGTAATCTGCTAATCTTACAACATTTTCTTTGAAAATTTACAATAAATCAACTTTAAAACAATATTTTGAATAGATGGATGCGCTTACAGAATTTTCATAATTTCTGCTGTAGAAAATCCTGATTTTGTTATTGCCTACCAGCAATACAGAAGTTCAGTTTTGACAACAGCCAAGGCATGGAAGACAATAAGGCTCATGCATTCAAAGCTTATTTTGTGTTTTCCTCTCTTTGCATGGACAAGCCAGTAACTTGGTGCACCAGGCAGAATGGGAGTAGATTCTGCAGGGCTGCAACTTTGCATGTTTACTTGCCAAACAAAACAGAAGCCCTGCTAGAATTTCCTGTTCCTGCTGTTAGCTTGTTCATGCAAAGTGGACATTGATCCTCCTTAGCATGATAAAGCCCATAATAATTTGATACACACTTCAAAGGGTTCATGGTTGGAGTGCTTCTGGTTTAAATGGAACATTTGGCCCTTTGGTGGAATTTTCTGTGGAGATTCTAACATATATTCTCTTTTTTGGGAGTTGTAAAATTTAGATCTACTATAAAGAAGGATTTTTCTTGGGTTTTGCCAAGATATAGGTAGGTTGTTTTTTTTAAAAAAAAATTTCTGTATTTCTCCTCCCATCATGCTCATTCACTCACTATCTAGTGTTTTTAAGAGAATGAAATCACAGTGAAACAAACTATGTAAATAATATTCTACATGAAAAGCTCACCATTTTATTAGAGCTTACATACTAAATATTGTGGCGATGATAACCAACTGGAATGAGTGTACATTCATCTCACACTGTCCCAGAGAGCTTTATTGTTCAAATAACAAGCATTTGAATAAGAGTATAGATGAGTACCATGTTGAAACAAGGTAGGAACACTCCTGTTCTAGCATACTATAATCAGAATTGTGATCCCTCTAAAGAAATATCGAAGCTGTCTCCCATAGCCTTGCCCATAGCATTCAGAAGACATGATCAAAACTCTTTAATGTCACAACATATGGACAGAGCTAACCATAGTTTCAGTTGGGAAATTGTGACCATCCTAGACCAAGCCAAGTCTAAAAATGCTAGGAATTTCTAGAAGCCTGGCACTCTGACAAATTAGCTATCAATAGACAAATAGGCATAAACAATATCTACATACTGTGCAAAGGAGACAATCAATAAGCCAGAAAAGGAATAAAAAGACTTCCCTACCCTAATCAACATCCAGATGAACATAGATTAACTCCAAGATTAACATCAGACCAACAATCAAGAAGTAAACAATACTCCAACCACGGAACTGCCAAACAATCTAACAGTAAACAGCCCAGCCAAAGAACTTCCAAGACCACTTCCACCAACACTAACAGAACAAGCAATTAGAATATAAACTAAGAGCAAACCCCACTCCTTACTACTACTGATGATGTTATCTAGTTTGGATAATGAAGAATCTGCAAGAAAAAGACCAAGTTCAGAAAGCAGCAAGGACCCCTAATAGCCTTGCCTGAATACAGAAATAAACTAGAGAGGGGAGAAAGAAACTATAAATAGTAGAGTTTCTTTTCCTATGAAAGAATTCCCAGAAAATAATTTTCCTTATGGGCATTTTGACCTTAATATCCCAGTAGGTAGATCGAAAAAGCAATTTGCATCATCTAGAATTACCCTTTCCTGTGCAACCATCTTCTTTTGAACTCAGGTTAAGTTTCTGGGCCTTGAGAAGGAGAGTGATGGTTGAAGTGTTGGGAGTTCCTTTGAGTTTTGGCACCAAGTGAAAAATTTAAAAGACTCAATCGCTTTGACCAGAATAGCTGGAAAGGCTTGTGCATTTATTTTAAAGGTGATCTACTGGAGACCTGATGAAATATATTTCCGTTCCTCATCCAAATTTACATTTCTAAGCCATCGTAAAGGGTAATATAACATAAAATATATAAAAATGGTCCTCAGTTTACATCTGTTTGTTTAGTGATCATTCAAATTTCTAATAGCATTGAAAAAATTGACTTGCAACCAATCATTGCACTTATGTGTGTCGCAGCATCCTCACAGACATGTGATCAAAATTTGGGTGTTTGGCAACCAGCATGTATTTCCTATAGTTGCAGAATCCCGAGGTCATGTAATTGTCATTTGCGACCTAACCCAGAAGGTTTCCAACAAGCCAAATCAATGTGGAAAGCCAGGTTTGCTTAGCTACGGTGTGATTCATTTAGCAACTGCAGTGAACAGCCATGGCAAAAAAGGACATAAAATTTGGGCAAAACTTACTTAACAACCAACAAGCAATGGAAACTTACAACCCAATTGTGGTTGTAAGTCACAGCTACCTGCAATAATAATGTGTTGTGAAATCTTAAAGTTTTATCTGCTGAATCGAAGTATGATGGCCATGTAACTATTGTTTTGAATTAGATAACCATGCCTCTCTCTTCCCAGGTGGTAGGCTATTTTAAAAAAACAAAAGTTAAATACCAGAGTGCACTGGGAAAACATACTTACTGTATTATTCTCTGATTGGAAATCCAGAAGTTCTCTGGAAAAGAAGCTTCTGAAAATAATATTAGTTGGTTTAGTTCGTTCACATATTACCCAATTACATATTACTATTCAAGTTATACTCACCATGATCAACTACTTGGTGAAGATATTACTTCTCTAAAAATGGTTCTTGTGCTAATATGGCAGAAAGTCTTAGGTCAAAAATATTCCATTTTTTTGTTCAAGCCCCATTATTATCTTAAGTATACAACTGTTGCTTTGTTAGAGTGATGTGATCATTGATCTGCTTACAACTACATTTACATTAGTTTTTATATGTGTACTGTGTAGTTAGTGCTCCTAAGATCTTAAGGCTGTGAAGGTTAGAGTTCTGGCAAATCCCTTGATAGTAACTGCATAGTGTCATTTATGCAGAGCAAGGAAATGTAGTTGGACTAGAAAGGAAAGTTTGTTGATATAGTTGCTGGTTTCTATGTCCACAGTGATATCTGAAATTAATATGCGTGTTTACAGCTGATATGATATGGCAGATGTTTGCTTTATTTTCAGGTACCTGATCTAATATGGAGCTTTGATATTAATCACTGCAATCTATGTAGAAAGACAAGTTAAAAAAATGAAAAGAGCTGGGAAGAACTGTACAGTCAAACAGCTAGGCAGGGAAGTATCTGCAATTTTAGTGAGGAGTACATGTTTAAAACATGGTCTTTTCAGAGGATACAAAGAGATTTATCTCTTCATGCTGGCTTTCCTGAATGGAATCATGTTCCTTCTTGATTGGCCACTGAATGAATGGACTGAATTCGTTAGGGAAAAGGAAACCTGCTTTCATATAAGTTGGCATGAAAGACCTTTGAGAGCAGAGGGATGGCAGTACTCTAAAATATGAAGCAGATTGGATTCTGATATACTCTTTAGTTGGACTGCCATGGAGCAGCTTTTGCAATCATTTTGTAGCTTTTTCAGAGTGACTGGAGTGACTGCCATCATCATTCGGTGACCTTGAAATTAACCTCAGAGATGGGAATTAACGAATAAAGTATGATGTCAAATAAATATATAACATTGTGATTTATACGAAAAGAAGTTATTCTTTCTGCCTTGAATGCTTTGTTCCTCAACCACAAAATAGCGACTTGGTGTTATTGGAAAGTAAATCTCTACATATATTCTGAAGAATCTTCCTTCATTATGAAATGAAAGTCAGAACACCTTTCTTAGCATTCTGATGCCAACTTCTAAGGATAAGGGAAGCGTAGCTTTGTAGCTACGCACAAAGTTAGGACTGATCTCAGTCTCGCAACTAGAATATGTTAGAACCATGTGATCTAACATGAATAAAGCATGGATCACGTAGAATGGAAAAGAAAGTTTGCTGTAGTTGCAAGTATATGTTTGTCAAACTGTTTTCCTCAGTACTACTTATATGCTCTACCCCGCACATAAAAGCCTACCTACCATTCTTGAAGAAGAAGGGTTGGGTAGGTATTCTTCACAACTACCACAGGGTTGTCTAAGGATTATAGCTTTGAGCTTCTTATGATTCAGTAAAGGAATTATATCACCAAGAAGTACATGCTGTATAGCATAATTTTATCTTCCTTTCATTATTATTCTTTACAACTTTTTAAATATATATGTGATACTACAGTTCATATGTCCTTCCTTGCCCCATTAATAAGAATCCATTTATTATAGTAATTTCTACATAATGATAAAATATAATATTTACTTGCTTTGTTCCAGGTGTTAATCCATTTTGTTATTCATTATCTCAAGGCTGGTCAAAATCCAGTACACATAAGCAATTTACTGTAATTTTAATTGAAGATCTGTAACTAAGCCTTGGTCAAAGTACACAACTCTGTTCATTATAAAAGAATTCCTGTAAGAATACCCAGGGCAAAAGATAAATAGGTTGCAATCTTATAGTTTGGAAAAGAGTCCTGAACTCTGTATAAGAGTCCTTTGGGAGTTGGGCGGCATACAAATATAATAAATCTAAATCTAAATCTATAACTGACTTTTTATTGTGTGTATTTGTGCAATAAACTAAGAGTAAATCCTTGCAATAAACTCGTTGTGGAATGCAGACATTTATTTCACTGGATATAGCGGCTGTTTGACCTCTAGGAGGCTCTGGGTGCCATAAACTTTAAAAGTAGGAATGATAAAAGAAAAAGAAAAAAATAGTACAACTGGAAAAAAACGAATTCAAGACACCAGAAGAAAATCAGCAGAGGCTGGACAACTTACCTGTCCCAAGCCTGGGAAGGAAGCTAGATATCAAAGACTTTTAAAATTACAGCAGGATTGGAGCCATATAGCTCTTTTCCAAATCTCCAGATCATTCTGTGCAATAATAAATCTAAATTCCATGCCTATTGAGACACTTCTATATTTTTTTATGTCTCAGAATCTTTGGGTTGTTTTTTTAAAATGATTTTTTATGGAGAGAGCTCAGATCCATTATTATGAACATATTTACAGTGAATATTAAAAAGAAAAATTTCTTCAAATATCTTCAGCCGACTTTGCTGTCACTTCATTGCCATTTGCTCCCCACCTTAGGTTTTTGAGATCTGCAATTCTAATTATTTATATATGCCACCCTTCTATAAGGCAAATCAAATGTAGTTTGCGCATATGATTTTGACTATACCTTGCACAAGCACGGCAAGACTTGAAATTGAAGTAATTTTTAATTTTTAAATGGTTGTAAAGGAACCAGTGGAGCAAAGCTTAAATTGTTTTGTTTAATATGAGCTTTTACTTTGTACATTTCATCTTGACATCAAGTTAGTAAACTTGCTTTTTTTTTAATAATATCTCAACTAAAATTAGAGGAATTTTTGTTGTCAACATTCATGTTGTACATGGAAAGATCTGGATTCTTTGTAATATTTTCCATAACTAGTACATATGTTGCAAAAACAAGAGTCTAAATTGTCCTAGTACATGGATGTCAAACTTGCGGCGTCACCTTGCCGTCATGTGACATTTTGCTATGTTTTTCCCATTTGCGGAGCTGGGGTGGGCTTGGCCTGTGTGTGACGCATCCGGCCCGCAGGCCACCAGTTTGACACCCCTATCCTAGTAGATGAACCACTTACATATAAGCCAGCAGTGTGCTGCTGCTACCAAAAAAATCCAACACAGTCCTAGGCTGCATTAACAGGGATAGAATTAAGATCACATAAGTGTTAATACCATGTTATGATGCCCTGGTAAGACCACACTTGGAATATTGCATCCAGTTTTGATTGCCACGATATAAAAGAAGATGTTGAGATTCTAGAACGAGTGCAGAGAAGAGCAACAAAAATGATTAGGAGACTGGAGGCTAAAACATATGAGGAATGTTTGCAGGAATTGGATATGTCTAGTTTAGAGGTTTCCAATCCCCTGTGGCCTTCCGTAAGGTTCCTTCTAGCCTGCCAGCTCCTCTCATGTGTTGAGCTCTAATTCTTTCCAAACAGCATAGGCAGAAAGAGCAGGTTGTATTCACCACTGTTTCGAAAGGAAAGTTGGATTCCCGCGATTTCTCTGATTGGGTGTGTGTGTTGTGAGCCAGCTGGAGGATTGCTGGACAAGGAAGGGGAAGCATCAATTTGCACCAGCTTTGAACCAGATGGAAGGTTGCTTCCTTTGCTGGAGGGCTTATTCAGGGGGCTTCCTTGGATCATCCCCCCCCCAAAGAAAGTCTCTTCAGAACTGGGTCAGGGTCACCTGTATGAGAAAGAGGAAGGGGGACCTGGCTGAAGAGTTATTTCTTTAGCCTGCAAGTGGTGGGAGGAGTGATCTGGACTGGTTGGGCATTAGACTGATCCAGCATAGCTTTTCTCTGTTTTTATGTTTGCTAATATTTGATATTATATCATTTGTCCATATGAGCATGGCATTGTTTCTTCGTAGTTGTCACATTTCTTTTTTGCTGTTTTGAGTCATATTACATTATGCAAATTCATTCAGCTAAATTTTATTCGCTCATTTCTAAAATTGATTTTTTACCCCTAGCCCTTGAATATTTGCAAATGTCCAGTGTGGTCCTCAGACTGAAAAGTTTGAAGACTTCTGGTCTAGCGTAATAAAAAGAAAGACTGGGGTGACATAATAACAGTGTTCCAATATCTAAGGGATTGAGTGGGTCAATGTATTCTACAAAGCACCTGAAGGCAGAACAAGAGGTAATGGATGGAAACTAATCAAGGAGAGAACCAACCTAGAACTAAGAAATTTCTTGAGGGTGAGAACAATTAATGAGTGGAACAGCTTGTCTTCAAAAGTTGTGGGCGCTCCATCAATGGAGGCTTTTAAGAAGAGATTGGACATCCATTTGTCTGAAGTAATTTAGGGTGTCTTGCTTGAGCAAGGGGGTTGGACTAGAAGACCTCCAGGGCCTCTTCCAGCTCTATTATTCTGTTCTGTTTTAAACAGGGACACTTTAAAAAAAAAAGTCAAAAGATGGTAACGAAGTCGCAAAGATCTTATACAGTTCAGATGCTTACCCATGACCACTTCCCTTTTTAAAAAGAAAAATATTATTTTAACAGTATGTAGAAAGTTTTAGAACTTTGGAAAGAATTACCTGCTGTTTAAAAGAGAACAAAGGTGCAGAAGAAGAAGAAAAGAATGTAAGTGAAAGAATGGATGTTCCCATTCCCTATGGGTTCTGGCTCTATGCTTTGAAGCTATTTTCTTCAATCACTCCAACAAGTGATGGAAAAGAGATGTTTTTTCCCATTTTATAGAAGTTTAAGATACATAGTTCCTTCGGACCAATTTAAACTCCTTGGTTAAGAAGTCTTCATTATGTATATATTTTTATATGGTACAACCATTCAGCAACTTAATTTAAGCGTATGAACCCAGACAGTTTAGCAATATAATATAGTACAGTCTCAGCTTATTTTATTTTATTTTATTATTATTTTGTTTTATTTTATTATATATATTTTATTTTATTTTATTTACCAATAAATCCATTTTTTTAGCCTTTTCTATAAAATCTATTGGTTTTTATATCTGGATTACAGTATTTTAAGATTCATTTTCAAATATTTTCAATCCAGTTATTCATTTTTTATTATGTAAAAAATGATTGGCACTAAATGTGTTTCTGTAAAATTTGAGAAAATATACTTGCTTCAAATCTACATTTGGGGATGATGAGATTGCATTTAATGTTTCTGAATATTTTTCCAATAACTTTTGATGGTGCTATCTAACGTGAATAAGTGGAACAACATTTAAAGGAGGAGTTCAAACCTACAGGAACTTTCCCTAACTAGAGCTGAGAGGTGTCCAGATCAGAGGTGGGTTGCTCCCGGTTCGCCCTAGTTCGCCTGAACCGGTAGCAAACCGCTGGTGACATCACGGTGACGTCACAGAACCGGTTCTGTCGGTGCCGGTCCGTGGGTGCCGCCATCTTTTTTTTTGGATTTTTTTTTTTGGAAATTTTTTTGGGGGGGAATTTTTCCCTGGGTTTTTTTTCTTCTGTGCATGCGCAGAAGCTGAGTTTCCGGCACTGCGCATGCGTCGCCATCTTGTTTTCAGCTTTTTTTTTTAATTCTTTCGGATTTTTCGGCACTGCGCATGCGCGCGCTCATGAAGCGCGTGCGTGCCTACGAGGCGTGGCCACGCGGCGCGGGAGGAAGCGAACCGGCAGTGAGGTAAGTTAGAACCCACCCCTGGTCCAGATGTAGTCATATAATGTATAATGTACAGTATGCTAGAGTCCAGCACTCTTGGATGGTAGCTATGGTATAGTCACTTTGCAGTGAATCTATTGAATGTTTCTACTGTAAGATTCTCCTCACTTTATTAGGAATCATTACATTTTATTTTAAGAGCAGGAACAGTTCATGAAAGGATGATTATCGGTGATATACTATGAAAGCAGAATAACTTGATTTTTCATTGGGCTTGGAATAGTTTTTCTATACTGCAGATCTTGTGTTCAAGCTAATGGGAAATATAATTCTTCAACCCGTGCACTTAGATCTAAGGCAAGGAAATTTGTGTTGTTAGCCAATCCTGTGTTGTTCATAGCATTAAAGAGCAGGCTGTAATGCATCCTGTTTACTTTGTTCTTTACACTTTTTAACACATTGTGAAATAGGAAAGGAGGAAGAAGCCTTTCTGTGCTCGGAACTCAGATGTGGAGCGTTCAAAGAGATTTCTTATGTGTTGTATATATTTTGTCTACTCAAGGAGACATAGCATTGGCAGCTGTCAAATCAATGACTTCAACATTCTCCTCTTGTAAGCCCCAAGTATGTGTTTATGCAAGTAGGAAGAAGAGGCAGGTTTTGGGGTTCAAGGAAGACCAGTTGTGTTTAATCATATAAAATAATGAGAAGATGCTAGCACTTTGCATTATTTTACATATTCACTGTTAATAATAAAAATATAATGTTTCTCATCAAAATGTGGATAATGCATACAAGGTTTTCTGAGTTTTCAGTCAGAATCTGACATTTTGTTTTATCCTTTGGAACTACCATGTGCAATACAAACCAAGGAAGTCAATGTTCAGTGGTTAAAAAAAACTAAGCTTCATATTACTAATTATTGGAAGAACTATATATTAATCTGTCTTATAACTATCTCTTTCTTGGCTTACTTTATATTGTATTGTGCCAGGTAAAAGTCAAGTCAAAACTCTTTGTGGTTACATTTGGCATTGGAATAGGGTTAAAATTTTCTTTCGGCATTGATGATTAGGAGGTTTGAATGTCTTGAACAAGTCGAAGAACATACCTTGTTGGGGTCTTCCTTGAAACTCTTCTTTTGAAGAGACCCGCCTTCTTCCTACATACATATACAATGCTTTGGGGCAGGTAGGAGAGGGATAGTGTTGAAGCCATTGGTTTGGCAGGGGTATTGCTACGTCTCCTGTGTTAAAAGAGAGGCAGATACCTAGGAGCTTCACCACGGTCCCTTTGCTGAAATTGAAGCAGCAATTCTAGATCCAGATATCCCATCCTGCAAAGGAAGTGGATAGGTTGATAGGATGAGGCTGAACAGGCTTTTGGGCAAGAATAAATTGCTGAATTAGCAGTCAGGTAAATTGGACATGTATCCAAATAGTCATCTGGGTGTGGATGCTGCTCTCACCACCAGGATGGTTTCCTGGTTTACACCATATTTATATAAAAAGGTAACAACTATGATTGGCCTAGTTAATATGGGTTATTTATTTAATTGGCCAATGATTTGCATAAATAAATGTGTTTTTTTTTCATTCTTCTGGTTAGATTGTGTCAGCGATGTGTGATTATGGGATATGAAAAGAGGTTAAAAGATTAAAAAAAATATTCATGTCTTTCAGTTAATAGAAATAACTAATGTTCAAGTACTGCCATAATATTTAAAAATCAACAGAATTATGTACCTAGAACATAGATTGTAGTACATCTTGTTTGTCTATATGATAATACGGATTATTTTATTTCTAGATTCTTGGTGGAAAGATGGATGAGCACTTACCAGAACAGCACAATACTCCAAGGATGGTCAACCTATCAAAGACTGGTAATGAATCTTCCAACTTACCAAGTGTTGAAGAAGCTGACAAAAAGTATGATATTCAGGATGATGTACATATTGCAGACATAAGATGTGAAAAAAGCACTTTAAGCATAGAAAATAAAGAGTTAATACTGGATCCCATCTTAACATCTATTGATTTAAATGAGGATGGAGATGTAATTGAAGCACAACCTGCTCCAAACTTTAATGGAGACTGCTGTGAGTTAAAAGTAAAAGAATCCAAGGAAGCAGATTGCTTGCCCAGTGGACAAGGTGAACAACAGGTTTTGAAAACAGAGGACAAAAATCAATCCTTGACGGACCTATTTCAAGATCATGTGAAAAGACCTTATGGGGTCTGTTCAGAGAGTCCATATGACACGGATTACACTAAGAACCTTATCTCAAATCTAGAGAATGCTTCCTCTCAGGAGGCTTTGCTAGAAGAAATTGAATCTGAGTTCCTGTCAACAGAGTTGTTGAAAAATCCTACACCTTCAAACGGAATGTGCAATACTAAGGCTACCTTGGCTGTATTTGAAAAATGCATTCAAGATAAATATTTACAGCAAGAGCACGTAATAAAGAAGTGAGTACTGTGTGAATAGCTGCATACTACCTCTTAAACATTTTTGTGGTCGTTAATAGATTTAAAGTTTTGTCTGGATAACCATAATGATATGATCATACTGAAACTGACAGTTGGACAAATATTTTTGAAATTTTGAGATCTAGTAATCCCTTAAGGTAACTCTTTGGGAATGTGAAGGCCAAGTTACTTATTAATCTGCAAAAATTGGGCAATGTCAGCCCAATTTCTGTGTCAGTCATATTTTTCAGTGTAATGTTTGCTGATGCGATACTTTGCATTGAAAAGTAAAATGAAGAACCTTCCATTGTCAAGCATTTCCTTTGCTATGATGGGATCCTAAGTACTTGGTTAAGAAATAAATTGTAGTCTAAAACCACATAGGCTGCCTAGAATTATGCAGCGCACCTGCTAAAATGCATTGTCATCGGATGGGACAATTAGTGTAACATAGTACATAAATATATATTGGATATATATTTTTACACTAACCTTGAATTAAGGTTAGATAGGGATAATTAGCTATACAAGATGAACTTGCAATAAAAGGAGTAACCAGAAAGAATTTAGTTTAACATGAAATGAAGCCCTTTGCAAAGTCACCATTGTATCTTCTGTTTTATATTAGAGAAAAGTTGCAGTTGGCCACTGGAGCTTCATAGCTAATTCTTAGCTATAAAATTACCTTTATCCAAAGGTTGAAATGATACTGTAGAAACCTAGAAATAAACACAACAGTTGCTAAAGCATAGCAACCAAAAGATAAAACACAACACACAGTTCGCCTATCAGAATTTTTGTCAGTTGACAGGGCATTTGTTGTTGCATAGTAGCATATACAAAGTCAACTGAAATCTGTCATGATTGTACATTTTTTTAGACATGGTTGCAAATTTAAAGTAGAGACACTAAATGTATTGCGATTCCCTATGAGCGTATACTTCATGAATTTTTCAAGATAATTGGATCCAAGAAAATTGATTTATTTTTATATCTTAGCTTTGACTAGCCATCTTGAGTCATATATTGACTGGTAGGTATATAAATTCATTAAATATAAATACATTTTCTTGGATTAATCAATGTATTGGTACTTTCACCTGAAGCACTTTGCAGAGCCCTGATAGTGAACTTTTTTTAATTGAAATTTTTTTATTAGACTTATCAAAGTGTAAAATATAAATGAAAATGAAAATAGTGCAAAAATGGGGTAAGGAAATGGGGAAAGAAAGAGATGTAGGCTAAAGGGGGAAAAAAGAATATACAGTAGAACCTCTGGTCACAACCATAATTTGTTACATAACTTTGGTCACAAACCAATTTGGTCGTGACCTGAACCTAATTTTGGAAATTTGGTGCTTACAAAAAAAAAAAGCACGGAAGGGGAAATTGGCCGCGAAAAAAAAAGTTGTGAATTTTTTGGTTGGAACCCAATTTGGTCGTGGTCAGAAGCGTTCGTGACCAGAGGTTCTACTGTATATATATATTTTAGTGCTGTAAAATAACATCATAGATAGAATAGATTGGCCAAGTGTGATTGGACACACAAGGAATTTGTCTTTGGTGCATATGCTCTCAGTGTACATAAAAAGACAAGATACATTCGTCAAGAATCATGAGGTACAACACTTAATGATTGTCATAGGGTACAAATAAGCAATCAGGAAACAATATTAATATAAATCGTAAGGATACAAACAACAAGTTACAGTCATACGGTCATAAGTGGGAGGAGATGGGTGATAGGAACGATGAGAAGACTAATAGTAATAGTAATGCAGCCTTGGTGAATAGTTTGACAGTGGTGAGGGAATTATTTGTTTAGCAGAGTGATGGCGTTTGGGGAAAAACTGTTCATGTGTCTATTTTTTC
>QLTV01000850.1:2059738-2082113 GCA_003457575.1 Thermophis baileyi
TGTCACGGATGGGAAAATGAATTCCAGAGTTTATCAAGACATTTTGCAGGAAAATGTACGACCATCTGTCCGCCAACTGAAGCTCCGCAGAGGATGGGTGATGCAACAGGACAATTACCCAAAGCATACAATTAATTCAACAAAACAATGAATAGAATACGCCTTCTGGAGTGGCCCAGTCAGAGTCAACCCGATTGAAATGCTGTGGCATGACCTTAAGAGAGCGAATCACACCAGACATCCCAAGAATATTGCTACACTGAAACAGTTTTGTGAAGAGGAGTGGTCCAAAATTACTCCAGATCGTTGTGCAGGTCTGATCTGCAACTACAGGAAACGTTTGGTTGAGGTTATTGCTGCCAAAGGAGGGTCAACCAGTTATTAAGTCCAAAGGTTCACATACTTTTTCCTCCCTGCACTGTGAATGTTTACATGTTATGTTCAATTAAACCATGGCAACATCTAATGTTTGTGTAGTATTATTTTAAGCAGACTGTGTTTTACTATTGTTGTGACTTAGATGAAGTTCAGAGCACATTTTATGACCAATTCATGCAAAACTCCACGTAATCCCAAGGGGTTCACATACTTTTTCTTGCAACTGTAGCTGTAAGGAGGATGGTGATGTCAAGGATTCTTTAACATGTGGTTGTACATATGGCTTATTTTATTTCCTGAAAGTATACAGCTATGCATTATGACCCTATATTATGCTCACAAGATAATAGAATATAGATGATAGATAGATAGATAGATAGATAGATAGATAGATAGATAGATAGATAGATAGATAGATAGATAGATAGATAGAGATAGATAGATAGATAGATAGATAGATAGATAGATAGATAGATAGATGATAGATAGATAGATAGATAGATAGATAGATAGATAGATAGATAGATAGATAGATAGATAGATAGATAGATAGATAGATAGATAGATATAGATAGATGATAGATAGATAGATAGATAGATAGATAATGAAATGAAAAGCAAAACTTTAGTGTGGCCAATTTTTTTAGTGCCCTAAATTGCACATGAACTGTGGGAGAGCAAGCCCATCCACAGTCAGAGATGGAAAGACTCCAGAGTCAAGAGCCCTGAAACTACTGGGGAAGAACCTTGACAGCAAAACCCCTTGATGGTATCAATTGGATAACTCAAGACAGAGATGTACTGTTGAGTGTCCTCAGTAAATTGATGTTACTTAACTGTGTGCCAAGAGATGACCTAACTCAGCATCATCATTTGGATATTAAATAAAAATTAGGAGAGTAGCAAATTGAAAGGCAACCCACAATGCAAAGGTCTAATGCAGATGTACTTGTTGAATAGTTAATCCTTTAAGTGTGCTTACTTCTGAAAATTAGGACTTGAAAGCATATATGAAACAATGAATAGAAGGTTTCTTCTAGAGTTCACAGGTGGAAAAGTTAATTTTTCTATGGAAATTAAGCTATTTCTGAAATTATAGTACAGCCATAAGTTCAGGGCAATGCTTCGCTTTTTTGAGCTTAAATCCAAGGATTATCATAAAAGTGAGCCAAAATCCGTCTACAAAGTCAGTGTTATAAGCAGAGTTAGGGCTAGTGCAAAATATGATATTCTAGGCTACTGAAAAGATATTCTGTTTTATGAGCTATTTAATTTTATGCATTCCATATAATTATCATTTATTGCTGAAGTCCAAACATATTGTGGCAACCTTCATTTCCTATTCTTCTGTTGAAAAATGTGACTTCCCTGAACAGCAGAGTCTTCAAAACCCTAATAGCAGTTGGATAGCTTTGCGAAATATTTCAGTGTTCAAAAGTTTGACAGAATTACCAGCTGCTAATGTGGATCTAATTGTTGTTATTTGAACTTTCACCACTTCATTTTTCTTCAAAATCAAGGGCTGGGGAGGTAAGGGTGGAAGACTTTGTAACCCTTTCTAAAAATGAAATCCAATTTTTAAATAAAAGTTTATGCAGTAAAGATGTAAATGCAAAATACTGCAGCTAGCAATACAACACATTGTTGTGTTAATTGCACCTTTGCTTGGTGCTGGAAATACAATATTTTCATGTGCCTTATTGGGGACAGCATCTGTGATACCACTGGAGGGCCTATTCTCTTGCAGCCATACACCACTATTCAATATGAGAGAACACTTGCCATAAACCTTAAGTTTCCGCCAAGGCCCAGGATATTATTTTCTTTGCACATTTCAGCGAACGGAGAAAAAGTCGCGATATGTCACGTGACAACAACATGACGCTGCGAGTTTGACACCCCTGTTCTACAAGTATCCACAAGATTTCCATACTTTATGGGACTGGTGTTATTCAAAAAGAAGGATTTGTTTGTTCGTTTGTTTGTTCATTTATTCATTCATTCATTTATTTTTTATAAACCGCCCATCCATTGTTGATTGCTTAAGGACAAGTTGAGAACCACTTCACTGACCCATTTAGTTACTTTATAATATGAATGGGTTTTCTCCAATTTGGAGGCCTAAAACCACACGGAAAAACCTCCTAACAAAGGATCATACATTTTCCCAAATATGAATTCTTTCCTGTGTCATCATAATGATCACATTTCATTAACAAGTCAATTCAGTTTTTCATTTCTAGAATGACCAGCTCTCATACAGTAGTCCATTTTTTCTCTTGTAAAATTGAGGAGATTCAAAGCTTCTTGCTCATTTTTAGATTAATTGTAATTTAGTGTTATGTCTGTATTATGAGTAATAATTAATTAAAATAAGGCATCTTATAATTGACAATTTACATTTGGCTTCTTTTGACAAATCGAGATTTATCAAGGTAACTTATTTTGTGATGAAAGTTTTCATGAAAGTGAAAACTTCCAAAATAGTTCTGGGATCTCTTGGAAGAGAAAGCAGCAAATGAGAAAAAAGAGAAAGTAGGCTGAATATCATCTAGCATGCCTGTTCAACAAGATATTTTAGTGCCCTGAAAAACTAATGAAACATATTATATAAAATGCTATTTATGCTGATGAATTGTCTTTGTTTCTGTATTAGGTCAAATGTTTAGAAGATGAACGGTTGAGAACAGAAGATGAGTTATCAAAATACAGAGAACTTATTAATCGACAGAAAGCTGAAATTCATAATTTGCTAGAGAAAGTGAAAACTGTAGACCAGCTGCAGGAGCAACATCAAAGGTACAAAGGTTAAGTTTGTAATTCTTTGTTTTATTTTAAACAATGGAAATACTTTTATATGTGGAGCATTCAAATTGAAACATTCTGTTTGGTGCAACAAAATAACCTCCACATAATAAGAAGTGGTTTTTAAAAATAAAATTAACTTAATTATGTAACATCATGAATACCAAGCAATACTTTGTTGCTGTTTTAATACTGCTGCACCTGATATTTCAAATTTCATGTTCAAAATGGTCTGATTCAACCATTTTCAAAATGCTTGCATGATATTTGACGCAATTTGTGTTTTGAATATGAAAGAATTGAACTCAAACCAGGGTATTTCAAAGTCAGAATGCTATTGTTTAATATTTCTAAAATTTCTTGCAATGCAATGTAGCTTTGTGTTTAAATTGTTGTAATGGTAAGTTCAAAAGGAACAAAAATGTTACAAATAGGCTAATATTAAATATAAATATGATTTATATTTTATATCTTTAATTATTTAGGATTTTGTTATATTTATATAAACACATGTGCCTTTATTCAAGGCTATGAATTCTGGCTAGTTCAGCTATTTGAAATGATATGATCTCATTTTTGAAATAAGAATGATAAGCATTCTCTTTTATTGTGTGTGTTTATAAGCTTAAAATGAATCATTCTTAAAAAGTTAAAATCACAGCTCTTTTCAGTAACATTTGTAAAGATAAGTTTTATTCTATCTTATTGTACATGTCTTAATAAAATTGATGATTTACCATAACTTTTCTGCGTATTTCCTAACATATTAAATAAAGGCAACCATTATGTAATTGGAGAACCACCATATAGCTCACAGGTTTTATAAATGATAATTATCTGGAATGCTTCAGTGTCACTAATTTCCCTTTGGATTTGTAATGTGTAACATAAACATTTCTTGCCAATTAACACTGAAACCCATTTCCACAAAATATGTTGTTGGACTGAATGCAGTTTGAAGCTGGTGTGTAACCTCCTAATATTAGAAGTGACTCCTGCCATCAAATACATTTTCCTTTAGCAGTTACAACTATTTAATTTATGAATCACCTCATGTTCTAATTTTCTATAACTACTTGCTTAAGTAGGTAACAAATACCTTATATATGGAGCAGGTTTTCACATACCAAGACTTGGTCCAGACTAGTGTAACTGGTCTACTATTGTTTGATACATTTTCTGTTTTTATTGTCTGTTTTAACCAAAAGAAATTAGGGTGGGATAAGGGTACTAAGGAATGTCAGGCTGCAGGTACTCTGCAGGTATTGGTGACGTGTTTTCAGCTGTACAATTTGTATTTGCCCAGTGGAGCTAAACCAGAAAGAGATCTTTGCTTGCTTGGTTTGCTCTCCACATTTTACTCTTTAAAATATATATTTGATTTAGAGATGAACAAGAAATGAACTCTTGGAAGGAAGAAGTGGATAGTCTGAACACTCTGCTTAGCGACTTCCAGAAGGACATAGATGGCAGTCGGAAAAGAGAATCTGAGCTGTTAGTTTTCACCGAAAAGCTAACCACGAAGAATGCCCAACTCCAGTCAGAAACCAACTCCCTACAGATGCAGCTTGATAAGCTAACCTTCATGGAGAGAGAGTCTCAGAATCAGCTGGAACTTGTTAATCAAGCAAGAGATGAACTGGTAAATCAAAGTGCTAGTGAAATATTTCCTCCATAACCATTATCTGTAAATCCTGTGGTTGCTGTGGATCAAGGAGCACTCCCAAAATTGCATTTGGTTCCTCCTAGATGAATTTGATCCATTTTAAATGGTTTTCAGACGAATCCTAGAGTTCAGTTTTCTCCTTATCAATAGGAACCATATCTTGCTTGCATTTCATTTCCATTTGTTCACATAAAGCATAACATGACAATAAACTTTAATTCCTTTGTGATTGTAGGGAACTATGAACTGCCAATGGATAATAAATACATAACCTGCAAAATGCAACTTTTGCTTTTAGGGTTTAGGATATGCTTTATGCTTTGCAAGAGCTGGGAAGCCCTTGGTTTGAATCTCTTTCCATGGGAGATTATCCCTTTAAATGACTTCAAGCAGGCAGCAAATTCATTTTTATTCTTTTTATTTTTATAGTGTTTACTGATTTTGACCAACATTGGTTTAAATAAGATTCTTTAAAAGAGTCTTATTTTATTATGTCTTATTGCTTAATTTAGTTTTAATGTTTTCTGTTCTACAATCCATACTGAAATCCTTATTGAAATGAAATAGTCATTCCTGAACCACCCTCTAAAGGTTAAATTTCTATATAACAATTGTGCTTATTTTCTGCTTTCCATGGTAAATCCATGTTGCTAAAAAAAAAAACTCAAGGAGCAATCTATTGATCTGGAATAAATTGAGTAGGACGAACCAGATAAATCATTCAGTAGACCAAACTTTGCAAGTTGGTCTTGAATCTCTTTTATTAAAAAAACAACAACACAGTATTTTAAATTATATACTGTGGAAAGGAAATGCTGATTATATGTCATTTTTCAGGCAAATAAGTTGAAGAACGAAGACGAGCTCCACAGAAACAAGGTCCAGATGCTGGAGATGGAACTGGCATCTCAACAGAAATCATTTGCAGACTTGAACACCAAGGCAGAGGAATTAAAAGATGAACTCATGACGCAGAAGCGAAAGCATGCTGCAAATCTTAAAGATCTCACCAAGCAACTTCAGCAAGGTTAACATTTCTCAAACATTGGCTTCTGTGGTGTGTATTTGACCTAGGAATTAAAACATCAGCTTTGCATCAAAGATCTTGTGTTTTGTTTCATTAGCACGAAGAAAATTGGATAACCTTGAAAATGGCAGTTGTGATAAAGAAGTCAGCAGCATGGGGAGCCGTTCCAGCTCATCAGGTGAGTTATTTTGCTGGGTTTGTGAGGAAACAAAGCTATGCTAATGCTAATAACATAAGCTACAGCTGTAAAATCTGCCATGAGAATACATTCTACCCCAGCAGTTGTTAAAAATTTCCTACAGATCATGGCGTACTTGAATATGTACATGTTGCCCAATCCCAGTTAGCCAAACTACCTGTCTTGATTTTTCCTTGAAAGCATAATGTTTCTGTGATCTTCCAGATCCAGAATAATTTCACACTAATATCTTATGGGATAAACAGGCAAATTTTGAAAATCGTGTACTGTACAGCTATAAGAATGTATTCATAGATGAAAATACTTTTAAGGTCAAGATAGTAAATGCAAATAATGTGTTACACTCATATGCAGTTAGAACACTTAAATTTTCTATACTTGTCTCACCTATACATTGTTGTGATGAATTTTCCAAGTCTAGCTAATATTCAGCCAACAAAAGCTGTATTGTGTGAGCTTCCCTGCTCTTTCATTCACTTATTACTTTATGCAATTGCTGACACACCATTGCTGATATTTTAAGGGTAGCACAAGCTGACTCTGCTGTATTTTCAGTTCTTTAAGAATACCGTCTTCATTTATCTGTAGGCGATTTCATACCCAAGCAATTTCTGGATGTCATAAGATTCTCTTTTTTTTTCTTTTGCTCACATTTAATGTTCTTTTGTTTTTTTCTGATTTCCCTATCTCGGTCGTTCTGCCCAAGAGTCCCACAAAAAACGAGAGCCATATGTTCTTTATTGCAAAATGAATATACAAACAGAACAAATGGAGTCAGGGAGGTCTTTGAAAAACGGCTTAGTTTGCGAATTCTGCATGAAATGCAGTTGTGGTTCTGTGAGGCCATGGCGGAATACCTAAGTAATCCTTGAAGATTTTGACCTTCCATCTCTAACTGTTTTTTTTTTTAATCTTCAGAGATTCCTTTGAATAAGATTTTGGTGATTTAAAACTGCTGTTTGAAAAGTTGGAGATACACAAATGAAGATTCAGTTTATGCATTACCTGTTGACCCTGTTGCTTTAAAATTTATTTTTTCTATAAAACTTTCAAGCTAAAGATAAATTATTAGTTCTTGGGGTAGAACTTTCCAATAATCTATGTGATCTATAACTGGTATCAAATATTCACCTCGAGGTTCAAAGTGTTTATGGCTGCTATTTCCAACTATTTTTTATTTTTCTTGCCAAAATTAATTCCATTTAAAGAACTGCGACTTTCATGAATGTTGTTAGTTTCTGAACAGACACAAAACAGGACCTAATTCTGAAGATACACACTTGGGGGCGAAAGAATCAAAGGAATGGGTGGGAGGAGGGAGATTGTTCTTAAAACTGGACAATCCAGTTAAGATGCACTTGGTTTGGCAGGGTCTCTTAATGCTCGGAGCAGCAATGAAGATCGTTCACCAGAAAACACTGGCTCTTCAGTAGTAGTTGATCATTTTCCTGAAGTGGACAAGACTATCTTGATTGAGCGGATAGTAAGACTGCAGAAAGCACATGCTCGAAAAAATGAAAAGATGGAGTTCATGGAGGATCATATCAAACAACTAGTGGAAGAAATCCGGAAAAAAACCAAGTATGTACCTCTCATTAGCTAGGAAAAGAAGAAGGCACAGTAAAACCTTGGTATTGCCCACAGCACATTTGTGAAGTAAAAGTTCAAATAGTGGTAGCCTTTTCCAAATAGCCCCAGGTATTTCACTGTTTATTGAGTAAGGAAAAAGATATGTATAATATAAAAGGGGAAATTTCCATTTCCCAGCCTTATATATGAATTCAGTAAAAAGACTCTTAGTAATAAACAGAACTTGCTCTGAAGTTAAATGAAGATAGCAGTGATAACTAAACTCTAGAAATATAACATTTATGTTTTGATGTATATAACATAGTCAGCGCTATTATGAAAAGGTATGTAGTTGATTCTGAAAATAGTCCACAATAAACTGAATCAAAAGTAATTACTTGCTAGAAAGTCATTAGCTTAAATTTATTCCTGCACTGTTCTTTCACTGGCTTATTTTAGAGCTAAAACTCTTCAAGTTCATATAAAAATATTTGTGTTAACTCTGCCATTCAATATTCTGAAGTAATTGTGTGGCTGCACGTAATTGCAATGAAATGTTTAATATATGTACCCTGGCAGAATATATCATTACAGATCTCCAACTTTGTAACTGCTAATTGAAACTTACATGGTACAAAGATCTGATCCTTAAAACAATATCCAATGTGGTAAAGTTTCTAAGAACTTAGCAAATTAGCTCTATGGTGATATTTTGTCAATAGAACACTGAACTAACTCTTGCCATCTGGAGCAACTAAATGATTTTTGGTAGAAATGATCACATAAAACATTTTTTACAAATCAGTTTTGTACATTAATGGTACATTAATGGTAACTCTGGGGGTATAACTTAGGCACAAACCTATTCCTTAGTTTTATACATTTTTGACTAAAAAGATACAATTTTTTTCATAGTTTCATGTTCTTTTCTTGCCATTGAATAGCTATGATATATATAAAAATCTTTTTAGTTACTGGAATTTGCATCTATTGTATATCAAGTGTAAAGACCCTGGGAATCGCAGATCATCTGCAATTGCATGAGGATGGTTTACTCCAAGTTAGGAGAGAAGAAATGACCCAAGAAATAGTTGAGCAGGGATAATTTGAATATACAAAGATGCTGTACAAAGAAAAAGGGAAATGAATGATATTATGGCAGTTCACATATTACATTTTAACATATATCTTATAGAAAGCTTTCTGTTAATCATTTGGCATATTGGACTGTGCAGCCTGCCCAAAAAGTTACATCCATGTGGTGTAGAACTTGACTGTTAGGTTCAGTGACTAGGTTCATGCATTGCCCTCATCTTCCTTAGCCTGTAGTTTCCTTTGATTTGGCTTAGCACTATCTGTGAACTCATTCTGTCTAGTTTGCAAGCCATAAAGTATGCCACTGTGACTTATGTTAAACATATCCTTGTTTCTCATTTGGGATAGAGAGTTGCGATTCCATAAGCGTGTATATGGAGTTCCATTGTCTTTAATCAGTAGTGGATGCCAGAGATAAATAGCAGCCTGGCCAATTCTTCCAAAATTACAATACAGGACTTCCCATTCTTGACATTTTCAAGGGTCATGCTCTGGGTAAAGCGTAATAAATGGATTTTCTTAGTTAAGGTGTAAGACCGATGCAAATGAATCAGAACCTTCCCACAAGGGCACAACTTTTCTGTGACATTGTCTTACTCTACTTTGTTTTTTATGCAGAATAATCCAGAGTTACATTTTGCGGGAAGAAGCTGGCACGCTTTCATCGGAAGCATCGGATTTCAATAAAGTACATTTAAGTCGGCGCGGTGGGATCATGGCCTCTCTCTATACATCACACCCTGCAGACAGCGGACTCACATTAGAACTCTCTCTGGAGATAAACAGGAAACTTCAGGCAGTCCTGGAGGATACCTTATTGAAAAATATTACCTTAAAAGTGAGTATTAAAATAACACACCACAATACACTTTATAAAATATTGTGCACCATTTCACAGTAGCTTTAAAAATTGTAGAACAGTGAAGAATACTATAGGGACTGTGCAGGAAAATGAACCACGGGTTTGAATAGCAATTTCCATTAAGAAAAAAGACTAAAGCTACAGTAAAAGAAATTTAATTAGAATTAGAGTTTTACTCTAAACACACTGGGAAGTAGTTTTCAGAACAGTTAGGAGAATGTTTTTTAAATTTGGGTATATTCTTGTTTTAAGCAAAATGAAATTATTGTATGAGATGTTTAACAAAATATTAATTTGAAAACTGAAGCCCCTCAGATGTGTCTTTCTGGGGGGAGGGGGTTAGGTGAGATGGGGATTTCCCTTCAGGAACACAAGGACTCTATCGGGGAAAGAGAATTTTATTGTGGAGACTGTACATGTGAGAAACTCTTTGCCCATTATTTCTGCTGGTAACAGGTATTCTAAGGCAATTTTGTCCTTGAACCACTGGCCAAAAACCCTTCTGTTCACATGTAGGGCCCATGACAATGTCAGCAAGTTTGGGCAATTTTACTCCTGTTAGAACTAAGAGGAAGTTTTAAAAAGTGAGCAAGGACAAAATTAGGCTAATTCCTTAGTCACCAACTAGGATAGTACAAATTGAAATTCATCACCTCTATCCCTTTTAGGACTGTACTTAAACGAATCTTCTCATGACTGACTAGATTTAAGGCCAAATTGTCTACTTCAAAGACTGACTGGAAAATGAAAGTTTCTCGATATATTTTTTACAGTTTTCAAAGCCCAGTTCTTATTTATTATTTTAATGTTTTATATGGTATTTTAATTGTATGACTATAAGCCTCCTAGAGTCTCCTTGGAAAAGTGATGGCATAGAAGACTAATGATAAATAAAAAAAATAAATGTCAGTACTGAAGAGATGAGTGTTTTAGCTTAAAAGATTATGGCCCCAGCTATTAAATTTTTTACTTTATAACTAATTGAAATAAGAACCAGAATCCCACTCTTTAATTCCAAAGGAACATATGAAAAGGTATTGTCCGATTGATGCTGAACCTTTTCATATAAGTCTTTATATGAATTAAATAAGAACTTGGATTTGACTAAGAAAATAAGAAACTCAAATAAATTAAATCAGCTTTAACCAGGTTTCCTTTTGCTTGATGATGCCATTTTAAACTTGCTTTTTAAAGTATATTTTATAGTATTGTAGAATCTCTTAAGGCATCTGAACTATTTTATTTTGTTGGTGTGATGATTGAAAAAAACATTTACATAAGAGAGTGCCTCTTTTTAAAGGAATGTTTTAAATAATAGAGGTGTGGTGGCGCGGTGGTTAGAATGCAGTACTGCAGGCTACTTCTGCTGACTCCCAGCTGCCAGCAGTTTGGCAGTTCGATTCTCACTGGCTCAAGGTTGACTCAGCCTTCCATCCTTCCTAGGTCGGTAAAATGAGGACCCAGATTGTTGGGGGCAATATGTTGACCCTGTAAACTGCTTAGAAAGGGCTGTAAAGCACTGTGAAGTGGTATATAAGTAGGTGCTATTGCTATTACTAATAGAGATTGAATTCTTGAATCAGAAATGTAGAACAAATTATGGTTATCACACTTAATTCAGCAGTTTTGCATTGATTAAAAAATGCATGACTAAGTGAATGCATCTTGTTGTATCTTATGAGTCTGTGCTGGTTCAGATAATATTATTCAATAAATTCTGAATGTGTAGATAGCTCTGTTTGAATTTAAATATTGGAAGTTCTGCTAACAATTTGTGTCTTTTTTCTTCTTCAAAGGATAACCTACAAACTCTTGGAACTGAAATAGAACGATTAATTAAGCAGCAACATGAATTAGAACAGAAGCTGAAGCAGACATAACTGAGACCAAGATCAGAAAAGTAGATATTCCAGCTTTGATGATTATATAAAATTGGATGGCCAGATATGTGTTGTCAGTCCAACAAAGTTTTAACAAAACAAAGTTGATTGTGAACAACTTTGACTAGATCCGAATGTCTGGTTTGCTTAAACAAATGGAGACCTTGAACTTTTCTGAACATACTTCCATCCATCATTGAAATTAGTCATATCAACACTTGCAGCTTCTTCTTGTTAGAGAGAATGCAACCACTCTGCTTTGTGCAATTAAAAAAGCAACTTTTAAAAATGGACTACTGTATAAGACTGGTGCATTTGTTGTTGATATTTGTTTTGCAGAGCGAAGACGAGGAGAAAAAAGGGTGGCTGTTGCATGTATATTAACCCCAGTGCCTTCTAGGGCATACATCTTTTTCTCCAAATATACATGCGTTTTTGGATATATTTAGATTTGTTATTTATAACATACATTGGGAAAGGGCTTCATAGTACACATTCTTTTAATATACAGTTGAAACATATTACAGGTATTTTAGCAACTTGACCAAAAACATTTTTTAAAATCCTTCGAGTCCTCAGATGTGAATAATATCCTTTTTCTTTAAAGAAAGATGACCTTTAAAAAAAAAAAGATGGGAAAAACTCTACAGAATATAGACATAAGAGGTTAAAACTGATTTTGTATATATGGCAAAACAAAATATAGAGTCATGAAGCCTTCAAATCTTGCAAATTGACTGTGTTCATTGAAATGGAAATAATAGACACTGTAATGACTGCACATAAGCACAGGTGACATTACATATATCTGTGCAAGTGACTGATAAGATCCCATATTGATTGGAAAAGAAAAGGGGATATGCCCAGATATTGAAGATACTGATATCACCTCCATAACTATTTAACAATATTAGTCTAATTATACAAATAAGGACAATTATTATTTATGTCCGCCATCATCATCATCTATATAGCTTCGGTTGGGATAACAACTACAGAATTCCTAGTGACCATGCTGGCTGGTTACTCTGTAAGGCTTTTTTAAAAGTTATATTTATATTCTGCCTATCTACCCAGTTTTGTGTAGCACCCAAGGCAGCTCATCCTGGCACACGTGGAAGAAGATTGCAAGTGGGGTGCCATGGGAGAAAAATGAGACAATAAATAAGGGAGCATGGCTTAAACCTGGAGATGAGAACAACTATTGCAGTACTAAGTGTGAAGCATTAAATATAGTTAAGGCTATGGATAATGTTGTTAGAGAGAATCAAGGGTGTTGTGATGATAAAAACATCTTTCATGCCTCTCTCACAATCGAGTCCTCCATGCAGTTGGTTAGGAATAAGGGGAGTTGTAATGAATGACATAAGCATTAACCTTGGAGAAGAGAAAGTGAGGGGAAACCAATGCAAACTCTATCTACACCTTTTTTATTGCTTTGACATGCACTAGCATGTGGGTATCTATGCTTCCGAGATGAGATAGACCGAATACTCAAATACCCTTTTTTTTCTTTCTCTGGAGCCAAAGGGAAGCAATAGATTTGTAGGTATGTTAGGCAAATACTTAGCCTTCCTCTTTTTAATCGCTGCTGCACTTTCAGGAAGACCGCACTTTAAATGAATCCATTGTCCAAACATTTCCCCCCCTTTTGCTTGGTTAAAAATAGTTGCTGTCCAAAAATGTACTATTGCGGAACACCTGAATCTTGTATAATTATTTTTTTAAAGCAAGGTAGTCAGAAAATTAAGGAGTTTTTCATTTCATCAATAAAATCATCTTTCCTGTGACCATTTCTATTCTATTCTCCCTTGCCTGGTATATGAAAGGGAGGCAGCAACGGTTTCGAGTTGCAGTGTTCCTTGTGATTGTTTATTCCAAAGTACAAAACTCATTTAGCACTGTTTACATAGTTGCATGTGATGGTTCCATTCCTCTTCTCAAGTACAGAGATTTTAAGACGTGCTTTGGGAACAACAACAGCAGCAACAACCAGCATCTGAGGTTAAGCAAATCCCTTGTATAAATGTGTACATAGTGCTAGAGTGTGTATTTTTCTAAAAGTTGTGCTTTTCATATTTTTCCGAAAACACAACACATGTGTAGCTGCAACATTACAACAAGCAAGCATACTTGCCTTCTGATTCATAATGTTAAATTGTACATTGTATCTTTAGGATTGTGGATATTGCTGTACAGAATAATTTTTAGGTTACAATCCTGTGTTTTCTTGCTGAGGGAAGAACACCTGTTCAATGCAACTGGACTTATTGCTGGATATTTTTCTGCAGACTGTTTTCCTTCATGTTTAACAAATTAGGTCTGAAATAATAAAAATGATTGGCCTACTTAATCACACAATATTGATTTTAAGGACTGAAATTTAAGCAGTGCTTGCATGTCAAAGTATTTGTAAAAGCAGAGTTTCTCACGTGTGTATGCCAGAACTATATTCATTGTCAGACCAATATATTGCTGACCTTCAAAACTTTAGCCTGTGAACTGGGTCCATGTTTGTAATTATACTGAAGAATGTTTAAACTGCATTCAAGCAATCATTTTTCTTGAACAATATAGAAGTTTGAAGCTGATAAACCTTGTTTGAGTATGGAAAGGATTACATTGTGTGATGCAAAATGTATTGCAGTAATGGTCAATCCAAAGAATTTAGCTTTTCTAAAACCACAGTTAGAAATAAGACTGACATATCCTCAGCGTGAGCATGGTTGTCTTCTAAATGTTAGAAATATACAAGTTGCATCAAACCACCTTTGTCTTGGCTTAGTAAGCCTTGGCGTTTGTACACTCCAGCCTCACCTAACCCATTCCAAAATGTGTATCAAATAACTTTTTGGTCAGCACCTAAGCCAAAGAATATACAAGTAAGTTGAAAGCAGGGAATTTTTTTTTTCTTAAACTTAATGCCAGGTTTTCATAATTTCCTTTGGCTTTCTTTCCCATCTCTTTTTCCCCAGCTGTCTTCCAGTTTCCAGGTTTTGGGCAAAATATTGGCAACTATATTTAGGTATATATTTAACGGCAAGATGTACAACAATAAAAGAAGATAACTAAAAAATTGAAAAAGCAAATTGAATTGGACTTGAGAGTTTATTTTGATGACATTTATAGGATCATGAAATCAAATCAGTCTGACACTTTAGAAGCCTCATTGATTTAATCTTCAGAAATGACCCACCTCCTTCAAACATATCTTTGCTAGACAAAGAGCAAGAGACTTGATTGGAGAGGTTTAATGAAAACAAAGTTTTTCTGGATGTTGAATCTGCTACAATGACAGATTATTATTTTTTTGATGACTGTATTTGCTTTCAATAGTGAACAAGTGTCAAGTTTTAATTGATATTCCATGGTAGTACACTAAAGCCAAAGTCCCCCTTGAATGAAGCTCAATTTTTTGTGATTTTTATGGACATGTCTGTTTTATTGCCAATAATATGAATTTGCTATTACTTCTTTCTGGGATTTTTCTAATGTGTTAATTTTTCATTCTAGATTAGTATTTCCTCATTGTCTCCCATCCAAGAACAAACAATGTCCCCTGATACTTAGTTTTTAGATCATTCATTGCAGTACGAGCAATAAACAGCTAATACGTGGCTAGGACAAACAACTTGTGAATGCTGTTTATTAGCAGTATTAAGTAAGTAAACTAAAGTGACTTTCTTTATATTCTTCTTTATATTCAGGATAGTTAAACATCCATGGATCCATGCAGCAAACTTTTGAAACCAAACAATAGCTAAATTGAAGAGAGTGTAATCTATTAATGTCCAATGACCTCCTCTTCAGTAGTGTTCTTTTTAAACTATTTTAGCTCACTGAATGAGGAAAAGTTGTATGATAGATACCACTGGATAAGTCTACAACCAGGAAAACCAAGCATAATGAATGAGTCAGGAAGAAAAAATGCAATGGGAAAGAAGAAAGTTTGAAAATTACTCAAGACAATCTTAAACTATTCTAAGCTGGTCTATGGATTCAACTGTCACTGTTTTTCTTGGTTCAGAATATATTTCACAAATAGCAATTAACTTAATTTTATTTATTCCTCAGAACTCAGATCTTTGGTAATGTGATTTTAAGATGTATATTTCTTGACCAGAAAAGGATTATGTGCTAAGATCGTGTTTCTCAAATTTACCAACTTTAAGTTACATGGACTTCAACTCCCAGAATTCCCAAGCCAGCTGGTGGAATTCTGGGAGTTGAAGTCCACATGTTTTAAACAGGTGATTTTGAAAAACACAGTCGTGAGCAAATTGATGTGTGTTAAACAAGTTTACAGAATTTTTTACTATTCAGAAAGGGGAAACCTACTTGAGCCGTTAAGGTGGATAGGATAAACTGTTTATTATTTTGCAAAATATCTAGGCTAGATTCCTAGATTCTACTAGAATTTACTGATTCCTAGAGATCAGTAATAAACTTGAAAGGAAAAAAGATTGTATTATCAATTTGGCTTTGAAGATGCTGTTTTGTTAACGGAGTGTTGGCAGAAAAGGATAGAATGAAATATGGTATAGTAAAACAAGCAGCGATGTTCATCTCAAATGTAAACTGATATCCAGATATAAATCATCTTAGAAACCAAATCTATTGTCTGATAAAATATGTTTTTGAAAAGGAAGACTATTAACAAATTTGGATTAAATGTCTTGCTTCTTTTATGTTTTCAATTCCAGTCACATTTTCTTTACCATCCGGATAATCCCGTCTTGTTCATTAAAAGTGAACTCGCATCTGAATGCTTTGTGTTCACTCTATTCTTCCCTGATCTTGAGTGTCAAAGCCTGAAAGTTACAATTGGCCATAAAAGACTTTCAAAACTTGGCTTCTGTAATTCCTGGCTTACATGCTACGAGAAGTTGCAACTAACTGCAATGTTCTGGCTTTTTTTTTTTTTTTTAATTGCTACTTGCATGAAGCCTGGAGAGAAGCGGGAGCAAATGTGGAACAGGTCTGAACCTACCTTGGTTTTTTAAGTCAGTATTAAATTGCGCACACTTGTCAGAAATTCTTCTCAATTCTTAACAGTAAGTTATTAGTAAAACACACGGACTTTTGTAGCAGAGTGCTTTCTTAGAGATACGGTGACTGACATCTGAGGGCGCTTGCCTTCCAAAGTGTCAAATAATGCAATAAGTGCTACTTAACCTGAGAATGAAGAATGCAAAAATCTGATTCACATGATGACACAGGATTTAGTTTCATATTTGAACTTAATGGCAAGTTGAGTTGATAGCACTGGAAAGTACTGTGTTAATGTAGGATGATAGTTTGACTTTGATGTTAAGTACCACTGCGATTAAGACATTCCTGCAAGTAATCACTTGATGTTGCTAGTACAAGCCCTGATAGTTATTATTCCTCTTATCAACAACTTCCATCCATGAGCAAGATGCACAAAAAACAGACAAACGGGAGTCCTCTAAATTGCTTTCTTTTGTCTTCAGAATGACTATTACAGGATATTTGGCTTCCTTGGAAAAAAATGCTCTGTTTTTAGCAAAAACAACTTGCTTGCAAATTCATTCCCCGAGTCAAAATTATGCAAATACTATGAAGTTGGTGTTTAATGATGAGCACAAAAAACCATCTTCTGAATCAGAAGTCACACCCTGCTAGTAATATATACTAACAATACATCTGTTAGTTTTTAAAACAAAGATAAGGAGCTTTCTCTTTACTGTGTGTGATGCAGTTCTGTTTAATAATACACATAATTCTGTGTTGCTTATATTTTAGTTGTAATGCTTTAAAATGAAAAATAGCCTATTATGAACAACAGTAGGTGGTGCTAAAAATCCCTGCATATCTTCTTACAAAAAAAAAAGGGAACATTTTTGCCATACCTGACAATCGCGGCTTTTTTTCCACAATGGAAGGATTTTACTTATCTAGTTGGTGTGCTGATAGCGGAGCTATGTCTAAATCCATTTGCATTACTGTGTGTGTGTGTGTGTGTGTGTGTGTGTGTGTGTGTGTGTGTGTGTGTGTGTGTGTGTGTAAGAGAGGATGGCTTGATTTAAAAATATTCTGTAGATATTCATGTATAAAAGAAGATTCTCTGCTCCCTTCTAAAAAGTAGCTGTATATTATGTGTATCTTGGGTTTGAAATAATAAATATGAACAAATGTGCAGTAGTTTAACTTGTAACAAAGCTGCAAGACAATTGACTTTTTGACTTAGCAAACAAGATGCGGACACATCACTATTGATGTCTATTCCAAGGTGTACTGTCAAAAGCAGTGAACATAGCAATTCTATTTCTAATACTGCAGCTGCAGCTTCTCAGTTCATATCTTACCACCTTGTGGCAGGGGTGAGAGTGGGAGGGTTGAGCAAAAGCAGGAAGTAGGCAACAATAAATTAAGATAACTACTCAGAGTAGAAATGTTGAGGTTAATTTTATATCTTAACTCCCTGTATTGGCAAGTACAGTAGACTGGGGGTAGAAACCTAATGTTTTTATCACAGCATCTTCTATAACTGTATTATGATATTTTATGCTTTACAACAAAAAATTCCAAGCAAGTAAAATTCTTACCTTTTTTTATCCTTGGAAAAAAATTGTGCAATTAGCTAGGTTGAGAATCCTGCACGAAGCCAGTTTGTACAAAAGCTCTTTTTCTAGAGTACTTGAAGCCTTTAAGAGTGATGGTTGATGAATATGTTAATAAGGCAGGAACAAATAGAGCAGTGCCACAACTGCATTTTAAGAGCACACTGGGACTAAACAATTCTGTTCCTATGAGACTCACAATGGTTTTTCCTCCTCAAATCCTACTCCCTCTAAGCCACATTCAATGTATCTGGAAAAGATGGATTGCCTTGGCAGGCTGTGAAAGTAAAAAAATATCTTTTTTTATGTAGGTGCCTGGTATTGTTTATATTTCATCTCTCAGAGGATCAAGTCTCATTATTTTTAGTGAGAATGGATGGCCACCAAATATGTGGTATTATAAAACCACACATTTGACCTGTTTTACAAATGATGATTTATGATCTTCTTAAGATAATATTTAAAATGAGAATTTATTGATTTATTTCAATTTACTTACTTATTCAAGAAATAAGAAAGCAAATCCCACTCCATTCTGACACTGAAGATGTCACCTGGATGGGTAACAAACATCTGCAAGCAAACAACCATGGTCAGAAAGCACCATTATTCAAATTTACTAGCTGCCTGTCTCCAATGGATAGCCTACAAAACTGGAAAATCCATAAAAACAGAAAAAACATACTCCCTTGAAGTCTGAACAGAATAACAAAACTTTCCTGAAATTTCTTTTAGATTTACTCTTCGGTTTGGATGGAATATTGTCCAGATTCCCAGGAGGGAGGAAGAAAGAGCATTGCAGGGGAGCAGGAGACATTATAGTTCAGATAATTTGTGTGGGAGAATGATTTTTTGAAAAGATATCAATTTCCTTGATTTATTTTTCTAATAACAAATGTTATTTCTCAGAACTGTTTTTCTCCAACTGTGAATGCCAATGTTGCATGTTGCAGAATAGATTTTTTTCCTATACCACTTACCTCTTAAAGAAAGAAGGTGAAGTTAATAACAGAATAACAGAGTTGGAAGGGACCTTGGAGGTCTTCTAGTCCAACCCCCTGTTCGGGAAGGAAACCCTATACCATGTCAGAGAAGTGCACGCAGGAAGGTAAGTGAATGCCACCTCTGACCAATACATATGATGCAAATGTACACTCTGCGATAAACAACCTATTTTACCCTTTTTTTGGGAGGGGGGGAAGAGAGAGATAAACCAACTGCTACTCCAAAAAGAATATACTCCAAAGTTTGAGAGCAATCAAAAGCACTTTTGATACATGAACGCCTATAAGCATGGATCTCGTCAGAAGATTTCTCTTACAGACCATAAACGGGCAAGTTTACATTTGTCAGATAGCTATGCCTGAGCTATTTTGGACTTGCTTTGAGCTGAGTCCAGAAAATACAGGTAATCAATGTAGTGTTTTCAAAATAGTATATTATTTTGATTCATTAATTAGCAGACCAGCTGCTGGGTTTGGAGTACAGCTGAAGAACAGAAGAACTGGCATCTGCTGGGTGTACTCATTCAAGACAGCTTACATTCAAAAGTCTTCTCCTTGGAAACATTGAAATAAAGCCATTGGCATCCATAAGGGTTGGGGAGGGGGTTTCAAATCTGCAAGATGGTAGGTGCAATGTCACAAAAGAAGCCCTGCCATTTTTGTAGGAGGATGTGATGGGGTGAGGGTTTTTTACTTTGAAATCACTGCCCTGTAGATTTTGACCTCCCTGTGGATTCCTCTGAATAAAGCCCTACCTACACTATAAATCTATAACATTTTGATTTCCGTGTAACTGTCATGGTTTTTTTCCTCCAAAATTGCTGGGAGATTTGACTGAAAAGGGGATGGGAATTCTTTATTAATAACTCATGATTTGTGCTCTAAAACTTTGTTTTTAGGCTATATAATTACTATTTGTTACTTCCCCCCCCCTGAATGGCTAAACCTCAAAGAAATCAGAAATTCATTGCTATTAACGGCAATCGGTATAGCCATAGATCATTTCCTTGCCCATTTAACTAGGAGAGAAGCTTATCTCTACAGGTTTTCAAGTCTGACAAGCATTTCTATGCACTCTCCTGCCAACCCCATTGGCAACTTGAAGATGTGCGGACTTCAACTCCCAACTTGCCAAGATTGAGAAATAATGACAAAGGCTGTCATTGAAAGCCCTAAGGACATTTAGTTAAAGGCATCTCACACCCCTGAATCATTTCCTTTTTTATAAGCACAAAGCAGATGAAGAGCAACGTTTACACAACTGTGATTTTTGTTCAAGTGCTTTTAAACCCCTTGGAGCAAAATTTCTCTTTCTGCCTATAATTCTAAACAGAGGGGCACAAGTGATAAATACCGCCAAAATAAGTGCCACTGAGAAACAAATAGAAGTTACTAACATATAGAATTTTGAAGTTTGCGAAAATAAAATAAAGACCATTTTTTAAAAAAAGCACAAATCGGCCCCTAATCGAAACAGCTCATACATAACTGTAGCATATTCATCAGCTGGGAGGCCCAAACTAGTAAGAAGCAAAGAGAAATGGAGGAAGTATCTGACTTTTGTTGTAGGACTCTTATAATTATCATCACAATAAACTTCTGGTACCTTGACCAACAGTAAATCTAGATCATTTCTTGAGAGCTTGTGCTCTTATTGAAGTTCAAATTGCTGTTATGGTGGATCTTTCCTTTCCTTTATGTACTTTATCGCATCATTTGCTCATTAGTCTTATGGAACACATTTTACCTGGGCCATCGCCCAAGGTCAGTGACCTGCTTTGCAAGCAGAAAATTCTAGATTCCGTCTCCGGTATCTTCTGAAGGCCTTGAGTGGGCGACTTGCTGCTTTGAGCTCTGCGCTGATTGCATAGCTGAATATCAGTTCTGATTGAAACAAACTGGCAACATGGTTTCCAACTTTATGAAGTAGGAAACATAAAACATACAATTTAAGGCCCTGTTTAGGGATTTAGCACAATTAAGTAAAAAAAATCCTTGCTGTCAAATACAGAAAAAAAACCCACAGTCTTGCTAATGGCGGGATCTAACCCCACATCTTTGTTTCACTACTACCTCTTTCTGACCTTCACCTCTCCTCCCAAAAAACACTGTGGATCCAGGGGTGAAATGCTACCGGTTCGGACGGGTTCGGACCAGTTCGGGAGAACCAGTAGCGGACATGTGGCCTGGGTCGCCGAACTGGTAGGGACTGCTGGCTGGCCACGCCCCTGAACCGGTCCCCCAGTCGCCGCTCGCCCTGCCCCACCCAGTCTCTGTTCTGCAGCTTGCCTGCCTGAAGCACTGCGCCCCTGATCTGCCTGTCAGGTAAGCCTGCGAAGTCGCGGCCTACCTAGCTGCCCCTGCCCCCCCCCAGCATCCCAGCCTGCCTTCCCTACTCCATTCCCTGCGGCCCGCGGCCCCAACATGCTTGCCTGCTTTCCACGCGGCCTTCCCGGCAGTCCCCCATACCCGCTTGCCTTCCAAGGTCAGCGTCCAGCCCGGCCCGGCCAGTGGGTGGGCGGGTGGCCCTTGGTGAAGACGCAGCCACTGCTCTGGGGCTGAGAGGGGCAGCGGAGGTGGCGGTGGTGCTCCAGGAGGGCAGGTGCCAGGTGGATGTCCCGGGGCTGCTGCACATGCGCACTGCCTGCCCTCCTGGAGCACCACTGTGGAGGCGCCATTCACTTTCATTTTGCGGCAGGAGAAGGAAGAAAGCGGCCCCGTGGTGGTGCTCAGGGAGGGCTGCCGCCATCAGCTTTACCAACGTGCTGGGTCCATTGGGATGATGGGCATGGTGACTACGCCGGCAGAGGATCTAGAAGGTAAGCCGACGCTGGCGGCAGGGGGAGAGACCCGCTGCGCTCGGCCTCGGGGGAACATGGCGAAGCTTGCTCGCCTTTTGGGCCTGGCGTGCTCGGCTTCCGTGCTCAGCTTCCGCGGGGCCTTTGGCTGACTGCCACCCACTTGCCTTCCCCTCCGTCTTGGGTCCTGCTCCCTGCATCCAGCCCATGACGTGGGACGCGCCACTTCTGGGCCGGGCCCCCAAAGGGCAGGGTGTGCTCTGCCGCCACTGCTGGTGCCAGCACCGCGGCCGCGCAGGAAAACTCCCTGGCGCGGTGCAGTTAGGGGATGGCGGAGAGCCCAGGCAAGCTCTGCCCCCACCGCCAGCGCTGCTGCTGCTGCCAGGCGCGTCTACGCAAGAGAACTCCCCAGGAAGGGCTCCATTTATGTGCCCAGACCAGGTGTGTGTGTGTGTGTGTGTGTGTGTGTGTGTGTGTGTGTGAGAGAGAGAGAGAGAGAGGGAGGGAG